>ML661902.1:22362681-22462614 GCA_007570785.1 Antilocapra americana
CATTTTTTTTATTAGTTTTGCCATACAATGACATGATATTGCCATGGGTTTACATATGCTGCCCCTCCAGAACCCCCCTTCCTCCTCCCTCCCTCCTCCCTCCTCCAGGGAAATCTCGGTGCACCAACCCCTAGCATCAAACCTGGGCTGGTGATTGATTTCACATATGATAATTAATATGCTTCAGTGCCATTCTCCCATATCATCCCACCCTTGCTCTCATCCACAGAGTCCACAAGTCTGTTCTATAGATCTGCGTTCTTTTTGCTGTCTCGCATGCTGGGTTCTCGTTACCATCTTTCTAAATTCCAAATATATGCGTTAGTATACTGTATTGTTGTTTTTCCTTCTGGCTTACTTCACTCTGGATAATGGGCTCCAGTTCTGACACATGGCAGTTCTAGTTCCAGTTTTTTAAGGACTCTCCACACTGTTCTCCATAGTGGCTGTACTAGTTTGCATTCCCACCAACAGCATAGTAGGGTTGCCTTTTCTCCACTCTCTTTCCAGCATTTATTGCTTGTAGACTTTTGGATGGCACCCATTCTGACCGGCATGAGATGGTACCTCACTGTGGTTTTGATTTGTGTTTCTCTGATAATGAATTATGTTGAGCATCTTTTCATGTGTTTGTTGGCCCTCTGTATGTCTTCTTTGGAGAAATGTCTGTCTAGTTCTTTAAACATGAAGTCCAAGTTCTGCAGAGAAGCCTGTACTATCTTCCATCTCCAGAATCAGAGCTCAGGTAACTCTCTGCTTCCTCTGGTACCTCTCACCTGCCTCATCGCCTCACTCCACACACTCCTGAAAGGCTGATTAGCATCAGTTTCTGTAGACCTGTGGTCTTATCATGGCTTATCAGACCTGTCTCCCTGGTCTGCTGGTTGGGTTTCTAATTATTCTTCAAACTCAGTTGAGACATCATCCTTCATAGAAAGCCCTTCCTTTGTCTCCCAGAGTGCGTTTCTCTGTCGTGGGTAGCCCGGGGGCCCTGGCCTGCTCCTCTCTGGTACATATTTATAAAACAGTGGTATATGTCTTATCCTTCTCTGGGAAGCAGAATGCTAAAGCAGCCTTGTTGTTCATCACTGCTGGTCCCCATACCCTTTGTGGTATAACTTCACTTTGTTCTTCCTCTCTAATTTAGACTCAGTCATATAATGTTTGGCCAATGAGATGTCAGCCAGCATGATGTAAGCAGAGTCTGTCAAAGTACTGATGTGGTTGGATCTGCCCTCCCCCGCTTCTCTGACCCTGCTGTGAGAACTTGCTTGCGGAAGCCCACTAGGGGATGGGAGACAGAGCAGAACCCAGACATCCCAGTTGCCCGGCCAACAACCAGCCAAACTTTGGACATGCCAGCAGGGCCAAATGAGATCAACAGAGCTCCCAACACATGAGCGATAAATGTTTCTTGTTGTATACTACTGAGATTTTATTTGTTCAGCAGCATATTGTGGCTGTGGGTGACTGATACACTCTCTTGTTGTTCAGTTGCTGAGTCTTGTTTGATTCTTTGTGACCCCGTGGACTGCAGCACACCTGGCTTCCCTGTCCCTCTATCTTCCAGAGTTTGCTTAGACTCATGGTCATCGAGTCGGTGATGCCATCCAACCATTTCATCCTCTGTCATCCCCTTCTCTTCCTGCCCTCAATCTTTCCCAGCATCAGTGTCTTTTTCAGTGAGTTAGCCCTTCAAGTCAGGTGGTCATAGTATTGGAGTTTCAGCTTCAGCATCAGTCCTTCCAATGAATATTCAGTGCTGATTTCCTTTAGGACTGACTGATTTGATCTCCTTGCCATCCAAGGGATTGTCAAGAGTCTTCTCCAGGACCACAGTTCAAAGGTTCAAGGGCATAAATTCTTCATCACTCCATCTTCTTTATGGTCCAGCTCTCATATCCGTACACAACTACTGGAAAAACCACAGCTTTGACTAGATGGACCTTTGTCTGCAAAGTGATGTCTTTGCTTTTTAATATGCCGTCTAAGCTTGTCACACCTTCCACTCCCTCATAAATCTACACTCTCCCTAAGGGCAGACGTTGTGTCTAAGTCCTATATGCATCCTCAGGGCCTGACACTCATTAGAAAATCAGTAAATAATAGTTGAATTGAAAGTAAAACAGATTTTTAAATTCTCATGTATAGAAGAGGCCCTCAAAATTGCTAACACTTAAGCTGAAGCTTTTATTATGCAGAGGGAAAGCTGACATCGTTTTTCTCTTATGACTCTAAGTTTCAGAATTTCTATCGGTAGATCGATCCTTCATTTGTGAAAAGATGGAAGGGAAACAGGCTCTAGGACAGTCTTGCTGCTCCCCACACAAAGCAGGACTCCTCCGTCAACCAGAACTGTGTAGGAGATGTTAATTAACACCTCTTATTTTTATTGTAAATACATGACTTATATTACTTAAGGGAACTGTGGGCAGTGAGCCGTGTGGAGGACAGAGATCACTCATGAGTTAATCGTTCTCCCTAAACCAGTTAATTGGAGTGGATTGTGAAGTAGTCCATGGATAAAATGATTGTGTTTTAAAGGAATCACAACAAAACAAGAAAACCTCTCTTGCTAGTCCTATGGTTTAATGATAGCCTGTGGATATTCTCAATTGCACTTTTGTTTCTCAGTATGGTATTTTTCGTTTGAATTTCAGTTTTATTGCAAATAGATGCACATAAAGAAGGCATTGAACACATAGGTAGATTTGTGCTTGCTTTTAGTCTTCTTAAAAAATGTATATATATATATATATATATATATAATACACACACACGGACTTGCACACCCCCCCCCACACATATGTATTTGAATTAGGATGGAAGGAGGTAAGTCACTTCAACCTCTAAACCCCTTTGACATTCACAAGGTGCTAAAAGTCAGCTGGGGTCTCAGCTTTGACGAATTTGCATCTCTTTGAATATGACGCTTGAAAAACCCCAGCGATAGATTAAATTTTGCCAAGGAGAAAATGAGAGAGAGGCTTCCATCTCCTAGGTCTGCTGGGAGGATCTTTATGGTTGATTTACTTTTTTTAAATAAATGTTTCTTTATGTGTTTCCCTCAGTTCCTGCCCAGGCTGCGTCTATCACACAAGCTGTAACTTCTGCCAGTCCTATCAACCAGCAAACAGTAAGTCAGCCTGGCTCTGGAGCAAGGTGAAGGGCTATTTCAATCTGAGCTACATATACCTTCTGTGTTTTCTGATTAAAATGTGCAAGCAAACCTTGGAATAAACTCTACCTGACACGACTTCTCAAATAATTTATGCTCCTTGCAAACCTCGAATGCAGGATTGATTTTGGTGCCTGTCACTATATTTCAGATGATCAAAAATGGATCAGAGCTTTTAAATGAATTTAATGACCAAAGATGGTCCTGTAGGGGAAAAAAAATCAGTGAGATCAGAAAACAAAACTCCTTGTCCAAAGCCAGAGTAGAGGGTTATTCTTTTCTTATAAAATGACACATATTCATCATCAAAAATTTGAAAAACAAAGAGAAAAATCACTTGCAATTAAATAGGCTGGAGAGATCCACTGCTAGCATGAAGTCATATTTTTTCCACTCTCATCTGTGTCTCTGTGTTGTTTTCTATAGGTTCACATAAAAATAAGTACAAATCTGTGTCCTGATTTTTATCATTTGCAATAATACCAATGATTATGATGATGATGGTGACATTTGAACAGAATTCATCAGGAATTTTCTAAGCACTATGAATATGCCCCACTGGGACCTTAAAACAAACCTATCACATAATTTCTGTTATTTTCCCTATTTGTATATTTTAAGGAATTAGCCTAAGGCCACACAACCAGAAAGTTCTAAAGCTGTAACTCAAACCAAAGCAACCTGATTCCTCAACCCTATGCTCTTAATCACTATTCTGGGAGAGAAGCTTTCACAGTGTTATCATAAAATAATCACATATATAATTTTTAGTGGTGGTATAATGTACCGGGAAATATTATTTGCCATATATTCATATTTCATTCTATATAGATATTCCCTCTTGGTGGCAATTCTATGCTATAACATTGTATACATGATCTATTATCTTTATAGCCTTTTCTCCATTTCTGGATATTAAGTGGTACCGTTATGTTGTTCCCAGATCCACACTTCATGGAAAAAGCACCAAATATCTAGTCAGACAGACCTGTGGTTGATTCTCATCTCTGTAACTTACTACCAGTGTTTTCTTGGACAAATTGCTTATCCCCCCTGCATCCAAGGCAAAGCAGATGTGTCAGAAAAATTAAACATGGTGCCATGGATGTAACTGGTTTAGCATAGTTGCTGATCCATTGAAAGTGGACAGTATATAGTAATTCTTAGTATTACTAATAATAATTTACAACAATGGTTCTGAATGATAATTATGTGACTATGAATAATCAGATTCAGTCCTCACAATAATCCAGTAAAAAAGGCCTTATTTATCCACTGTGATCGATGAGAACAATGATACTTAGAGAAGTTAATTGACTTTCCTGGGTGAAGCCTGAGTTGTCCCCTGAGGGTTTGAATTCTGACACTCCTTGCTATGCCAGGACCTCATCAAAAGTGCCTTAAAAATTCTGCCATTCCGTTCTCCAGGATATCTTCCTGACTCAGGGATCAACCCACATCTCCTGCATTGCAGGTGAATTCTTTGCTGCTGAACCACCAGGGAAACCCAATAAATATGGTACTTGACCTTGAAAGAAAAAATTCTGCAAAAGAGTTTAAGGGTAAAGGGGAGACCGGAAGGACTTTAAGTCAGAGATGGGTAAGACTTTTTTTAAAGCTCTGCTTGCAATAGTAAGGGAAGTGGAGAGCTCATGGAAAAGAACAAGAGTTGGGCAAGGAAAACCAGATTAAAGTCTGTTATTGGAAGAGAGGCAAGAGGTGATGAAAGAAATGAGAGACTGACTTAGGGCTGGGAAGAAATGGATGGTGTCAAGAACTATGTCGGAGGCATTGCAGGATAGGTGTGCTGTGAGAGATAGGGAGGGAAGAAGACTGACATGTCCAGATTTATATCTGTATTCCCAGACACAGTAAAGCCAACAGCTTAATATACCCAGACAGAACAGAGGAATGGTCCGGAGAGGAGAACTTGTATGCTTTTGCACACATTGGCAGTAGTTTCCTAATCGATACCCAGATGGAACTGACCAAGTCATTGGCTGTAGACGTCGGAATCTCAAAAGCAGAAACACACGTTTTGTGTGGGTGCTTTCAGCACATGGGTGGAGTGAGGATGTGGGGATGCAGGAGAGTATCCGGGAAGAGTGTGAAGATAAGGAGACTGAGCGTGGGACCCAAGGAATGCATCGTTTAGGGGATGGGTGGAAGCTGCGCTGTGTGTTAGGATGGGCTAAGCTCTGCTGCAGTAACAAGCAAGGCCTGCTGCCTAAGTGGCTTAGCAAACAGAAGCACATTTCTTCCTTGTGCAAAATGTGAGGAGAGTTGGCAGGGGCTCCCTCCATCTAGTAACTCGGAACCAGCATCTCTCTATCTTGAGATCCCAAACTCTCAATAATTGGTTTCTAATGGCCCTGAAGGTCATTGGAAAAGACTAGATGCTGGAAAGATGGAAGACAGGAGGATAAGGGGATGACAGAAGATGAGATGGTTGGATGGCATCACCGACTTAATGGACATGAGTTTGAGCAAACTCCGGGAGATAGTGGAGGACAGAGGAGCCTGGCTTGCTGCAGTCCATGGGGTTGCAAAGAGTCAGACACGACTTAGTAACTGAAAAACAACAAAAGGGTCCTGAGAGCAGGGAAGAGCATATGCAGAAGCTCCTTAATTACCTTTTAGTGAAGGAATTCCCTGATGACTCAGTGGTAAAGACTCTACCTGCAATACAGGAGACATGGGTTCAATCCCTGGGTTGGGAAGATCCCCTGGAGGAGGAAATGGCAACCCACTCCAGGATTCTTGCTTGAAAAAGTCCCATGGACAGAGGAGCCTGGCAGGCTACAGTCCATAAGGTCTCAAAGAGTCGGGCATGACTGAGTGACTGAGCACACTCTATGTGATTAACCATGACTAATTACAGGCTACCACCCTAACCACCAAAGAGGCTGAGAAAGATGAAGAATAAATCACCTGACTGAGTGAGCACATAGCATTGAGTCTATCACCAACTTCAGGTGGATAGTCAAGATCATTTAAGACTGTATTTGGGGATTATTTACTATAATTCAATGTGGATGTCATAACTCAGGTTAGTAATGGCCTTGAGCTATGATGGGTGCCATGCATTCTGCCCCACAGAGAGGGATGGACAAGGCAGAAAAAGAAAGGGGCTTGTGGGACTTGCCAGGTCTGAAGGCTGGGCAAGTGGAGGGCAACAGAGATGAAAGGGTGTGGGAAGTTCTGGCTAAGGAAGCCCCATCTGCCCGGAGGGCCCAGCAGTCCAAGCCAAAGTTAAACTCAAAGCTAGAGAAACAACACATGATTATGTCCAATCCAGCACAGTAGGACTCTCAGCTTCTTGTGGGGTGTGTGTTGGCGGGATGCGTCTCTGTGGAGTCAGAGAGCTGGGCACAGAGAGAAAGCAGAAGCCCATTTGTCCTGGGGGAAGAAGTTCACTGCAGAGAGTGCCTGTGGATAATGCCAAGAACGTCATGTGCTTAAAAACCAGTTCTGGACATCACCCACAGGTAGTGATGGGGTGATATCTGTCCTGCTTTGACCAGGGCAGGATCAGGTTCTGAGCAGAGCAGAGTCTGCAAGAGTAAAGGAGAGAATCCAGCCAAAGTGTCCTGGGAAAGGTTTCCAGTCTCATCATCCAAGTAAATGATGGGTCTGGCATTTGGTCACGGTGACTCAGATGGTAAAGAATCTGCCTGCAATGTGGAAGACCCAGATGCAATCCCTGGGTCGGGAAAATCCGCTGTAAAAGGGCATGGCAACTCACTCCAGTATTCTTGCCTGGACAGAGGAGACTGTGGGCTACAGTCCATGGGGTCACAGAAAGTCAATCATGACTGAATGACTGACGCCTTCACTTACTTTTACTTTCTGTAGGGTCTCTGTTCCAATTGACCTACATCATCAAGGACCAGTCATTATTCCTCACCCTCTCTGGGTGTAGGTTTCCTTATCCCTGAGTGGGGAGGGAGCGGTGACATGGATGATCCATCCATAAGGCTCCTTTCCCTTCTAAAACTACTAACCTGTAATTAATTGAGATATTGTAAAACACAGCACACGTTAACACTGCTGCTCTGCAAGCTGTTATTTTTATTAATCATGGGTAGCTCTTCTCCACACTCTGAGTTAATGGGCACTGACTTCAGGTTTAGAAATTCATTTAGAGGGGCATTCAGAAGGGGGATGCCATATCAAAACCACATAAAACTTCTCATGAAGTTTAATTGCAATGCACTTCCCCAGAGAGGCAGAGCTGTTATCAAGTAAGAGCAATTCACGAATGCATGCCGAGTTTGAAAATAAAACATAACACTGCTCATAACCATGCTGATGACAGTAGGAAAACTCAATTGCTTGAAGCAATCAGAGGTAAAGCTTTCCTCCTTGTCCATCGGAGGAGCCCCTCATCTGGGCTTAGCAGGCTCTGTGTCTCGCCCACATTAGAAAAAGGAGTATGGCAGTTTGTCCACAATGTTAGGGTAAGGAAGGTGGATTTTAGGTGTCAGGAGACTTCACTTCACCCCTCTAAAGAGGCTTGGATGAGGAGCATAATTTATAATGACTCAAACATCCAGAATTCTCTTCCCCATTGATTCTGCTTACCCAATCCCAGGCCAGTCTCATTTTCAAGCAGCCACTTGCGCTCTGTACCTCTTGCATTTTGGGTTAGCCAGTCACATATCAACAAACTCTCTTGGAAGAAGCTGAGCAGCGGGCAGATTCTAGCGGAGGCTTGCCCTGGAAGAGGTAGGAGGAAAGCGAGAGCCAAGAGTGGAAGGACACAAAGGCAGTCATTACCTAAGGAAGTGCATGGTGGGGTGGGTGCGCAGCTCACAGTGCACTTCCTCCCTCCACTTCCGGCCAGCATCACACCCACCCATCGGGGCCGACAGGACTGGGGTGAGGAAGCATCGGCCTCCTAGTCACCCCGAAGCCCGTGCCCCACTGCCCTGGTGTCTTCGCTGTCACCGCCCCTCTCTGCTCCTGCCTGCTCCTCCATCCGCACTGCCGGGGCTGCTTCCTCTGCTCCTGCTTTTGCTGATGCTGCCATTGAGCTCCTAATTCCCCTACCTCTCCTTCTTCCTGCTACTCCTCTTACTGCTATGACTTACTCTTTGCTTCTCTTTGCTAGGGACTCTGACGGACACGGGGGCTTCCCTTGTAGCTCACTCGGCAGAGGCCGCCTGCAATCCAGGTGACTCAGGTTTGACTCCTGGGTTGGGAAGATCCCCCTGGAGAAGAAATGGCAACCCACTCCGTGGACAGAGGAGCCTGGTGGGCCACAGTCCCTGGGGTTCCAAAGAGTTGGACACGACTGAGCAACTAAACCATCACCACCGCCACCTGATGGGTTTAACAATTTGGTTTAAACATCAGAGCTACTCTACAAAGACGTTTCTGAACTTGGAAGGATGATCCAACTGGCTTACATCACACAGCTTGTAAGTGACTCAGTGGGAATTTGATCTGAATTTGGAGACCGTTCTCTGATCTGTAAGGCAGGTGTTTCCCTGAAGCCAAAAGGAGGGAGCTTCGGTTGGCTTTGTATGACAAAGACTCTTTCCCAGGGACAAGCTGTCTGGAGATGTAGAATTAGGACTAGATGGGGGAGTGAATAGGCCAAGCAAAGTTCTGGGGTAAAAAGAACAGGTAAAGCGTCCACACATCTTGTCACTCAGATCACAGCAGTGGGGGGGTGAGAGAATAGCCACCCTCAGGAGGCAAGGGTGTTCTGGGGGAGTTGTAGACTAAAAGGAAGGGAAAGGAAAGGAAAAAGAAAGCATTCCTATCTTCTTCTAGGGCTTCCATGGTGGCCCAGATGGTAAGGAATTTGCCTGATGCGTGGGAAACCCAGATTTGATCCCTGGGTCGGCAAGATCCTCTGGAGAAGGGCATGGCAACCCACTCCAGAATTCTTGCCTAGAGAATCCCATGGACAGAGGAGCCTAGTGCGCTACAGTCCATGGAGTCACAAAGAGCTGGACACAACTGAAGTGACTTAGCACTTTCATGCTCACATAAGGGTGGCTGTTTTCAGAAATATGAAGCTTTGTTCATGTTCAGTTGCTTTGCCGTGTCTGACTCTGCAACATCACGAACCATAGCATGCCAGGCTTCCCTGTCCTTCAGTGTCTCCCAGAGTTTGCTCAAACTCATGTCCATTGGGTCAATAATGCCATCCACCCATCTCATCCTCTGCCGCCCCCTTCTCCTCCCACTCTCAATCTTTCCCTGCCTCAGGGTCTTTTCCAATGAGTCTCATCCACTACAAATCTGATTTTCCAGAAAAGCTACAAAGATTTTGGAGGTTTTGAGGCAAGAGACACAAAACCCTGCCACTGAAGGGGTAGCACATGCCAGCGGTCATCAAAATGACTTCTTCTCCTTCCTAGCTGTCCTAGTCCCTGCCCCCCACACGCCTGCCTGAGGGAGGGAGGAGAAGATGGACTTAGGGACCGCATCCTGGAGTGCACACCCAGAGAAAGGAGTTAGGGACGGACCTCCTCGCTAAGCTGACCTCTCCTTTCTTTGCATCCCTGAGCAAGACCCATGCCAGGGACCTCACATCATCCATGGAGGACGGGCAGCAGGGCCCCACCCAGGGCCAGGTGTAGCACGGGCCAGGGCTTTCCCACACACATTTCTATGCCCCTCATTGCAACAGCACTGGGCTTTGGTTAGAGAGGGATTATTATATCCACAGGGAGATGTGATCGCTATGGTGTCCCTGAGGCTCAAGATGTGGAGTGACTTTCTCAATATCCCACTCAAGAGACCAGGGCCAGGGCTGGGATTCACATACTCACATCTTCCACTTTCTTTGTATGATGTTGCTACTTCAAAAGTCACTCCCAGGCAGGCAATCCCCACTTCTCATTACCCCAGGATTTTATCTTAGGGGATACCCAAATATATTAATAAATGGGCCATTTTAGCATCTCTCTCTCTCTCTTTTATTTTATTTTACTGTTTCTTGTAAACTCTCCTTCCAGGTCTCAAGTTGTGCAGATTCTCAGGAAAAATGGAATTTGCTTCATATATCTCGAGTTTTGAATAAACATCTCACATCAGAACCTGGCTGGAAACGAAGACTTTCCTTGCCGATAATGCAAAACGAAGGCTGGGTTTGAAAATAAGCAGAGCACTGAGATGACAGTGGTATCGACAAGAACCCCATAGACAAGCCCAGCTCCGGATCAGATGCCTCTTGCCCGGCGTGCCTACCTCTCACACATCGTGGTGTCTCCCTGCTTAATTAAAAACATGTACCTTCCAAGGGCCATACTGTAAAAAGAATTTGTTCCCGAGGTGAGCAGTGCATGCAGCCATCAGAATATCTGTGTTTCAAGTTGTCTTCCTTGGCAGCGTGGCTATATTTTGTGTTCCTGTTTACAAGGTTTTTTTTTTTCCCCTTTAAGCTTTATTTGGGACCAAACACTTAATTCTGGCCCACTTCTTAAGACAATATTCTCATCATGAATTCACCATGTAGGTAGACTTGCATGACACTTAATCCACTTGCTCCACCATTTCTACCCTGACTGCTCTTAAGATTTTCCACATTAGCCAGAATTGCTATGGTTCCCCCGGCCTGTTGAATTCATCTAACACTTCTTACCGTGCTTTCAAGGCTTTTCTCCCCAAGACTCCAGCCTTTGCATTTCAAGAAACATGTCACATACAGCCTACTAAAGCTTATTCATCTGTTTCAAAAGTAACTACCAAGTAGCTACTACATTCTAGATACTGTTTTATGTGCTCCTACTATGTGCAAAATGCTGAGAGACATTCCTTCTTTTTGTTTTTTAACTTATTTTGTTTTAATTGAAGTGTAGTTGATTTACAATGTTGTGTTAGTTTCAGGTGTATAACAAAGTGATTTATTTATATTCATTGGAAAGATTGGTGCTGAAGCTGAAGCTCCAACACTTTGGCTACTGGATGCAAAGAGCTGACTCATTGGAAAAGACCCTGATGCTGGGAAGGATTGAGGGTGGGAAGAGAAGTGGGTGACAGAGGATGAGATGGTTGGATGGCATCACGGATTCAGTGGATATGAGTCTGAGCAAACTCTGGGAGACAGTGAAAGACAGGGAAGCCTGGTGTGTTGCAGTCCATGGGGTCACAAGGAGTCAGTCACAACTTAGCAACTGAGCAACAAATCCACATATATGTATGTGTATTTCAGATTGTATTCCATTATAGGTTATTATAAGATACTGCTTATAGGTCCCTGTGTTATACAGTAAATCCTTGTTGCTTGTCTATTTTATGTTATAATAGTTTGTATCTTTTAATCCCATACTTGTAATTTATCCCTCCCAGGCTCATTTTCCCCTTTGGCAACCATAAATTTGCTTTCTATGTCTATAAGTTGGTTTCTATTTTTATATAGATGCATTGGTATTATTTTTCAGATTTATTATATAAGTGATTATCACATAATGCTTGTCTTTTTTATCTGACTTACTTCACTTGGTATTATAATCTCTGGATCCATCCATGTTGCTGCAAATGGCATTATTTAATTCTTTTTATGGCTGAGTAATATTCCATTGTATATATGTACAAAATCTTCTTTATCCATTCATCCATTGATGGACATTTAGGTTGCCTCTATGTCTTGAGTATTGTAATTAGTGCTGCCATGAACCCTCAGGTACAGGAATCTTCTTGAGTTGGGATCCAAGGTGCTAGGTTGGTGTAGTACTGTGCCTGTTCAGCCTCTTACTTCCCATATCTGCCTTCAGTCTTTGAGATTCTTCAACGTTTCTAGTCTGCTAATGGCCCGCTGGCTCATTCTTATGGATTTGTTCTGGTTTCTTGTTTGAAATATATTTTCTGCCCTCTTGTGAGATTTTTCATGAACAGTAGAACTATAAAGAAAGCTGAGTGCCAAAGAATTGATGCTTTTGAGCTGTGGTGTTGGAGAAGACTCTTGAGAGTCCCTTGGACTGCAAGGAGGTCCAACCAGTCCATCTTAAAGGGAATCAGTCCTGATTATTCATTGGAAGGACTGATGCTGAAGCTGAAGCTCCAATACTTTGGCTACCTGATGGAAAGAACTGACTTATTGAAAAAGACCCTGATGCTGGGAAAGACTGAAGACAGGAGGAGAAGGGGACAACAGAGGATGAGATGGTTGGATGGCATCACCTATTCAATAGACATGAGTTTGAATAGGCTTCTGGAGTTGGTGATGGATAGGGAGGCCTGGTGTGCTGCAGTCCATGGGGTCGCAGAGTTGGACACAACTGAGCGACTGAACTGAACTGAGAGCAATGACCAGTTCAGCCTGCCATCTTGAACCCACCACACACATGGGTCCTTTAAATAGTTTACAATCACCATGCTACATCCTCCCTCACATTATGTTTTTAATTTTATTGCTTAAATTAATGTTTTTTGGGGATATAGTTGCTTTAAAACATTGTATTTGTTTCTCCTGTACAGCAAAGTGAATCAGCTATGATTGTGTGGAAGTGTGTGTGAAAGTGTTAGTTGCTCAGTCACGTCCGACTATTATTTATATCACTCAAATTGGATGGCCTAGGAGTTTAGTATTTACTAAAGCTTTAACTAGTCCAAGACCATACACCTGAAAGTGAAGAGGTTGGGATTTGGTTCTTGATCTGCCATGTTTTCATCTCACACAGCTCACCCTGTAATGTCTGAAGACTAAAATGAGATTACTAGATAACCGAGACTTGTTTTGTGGATTAGTCACCTTTTCCTGAGTTGCAATTCATGGATTGTTGGTCTTTTTCATTTAAATCATTTGTGATAATCAGCAAATGGTAAAACCAAAAGAATGTGGGGTTAAAATGAGTTCACGTGAGCCTAGTGTTTGATTTAAGGAACTGTATTAGGTGGCGGATTATCTGTCCTCATTTTATTGAAGCTTTCAGAGCCAGTGGACATGGTTGATCATGTAAGACTCTTCTCTTGACTACCTCTCATGATTGTCGTGTGCTTCTGTTTCCAGCCCTCTATCATCCTGGCTTCTGCCTGCCAGTTTCTTCTCTGAGTCATTCTCATTTTTTCACTTGCTGTTTAAAAGGTGATGTTGCTCAGGTCTTGGTCCTCAGCTCTTTCTACTTCTTTTGTTGGTGTTTAGTCCTTAAGTTCTGTCCAGCTGTTTTGTGACCCCATGGACTGTAGGCCACTGGGCTCCTCTGTCCATGGGATTTCCCAGGGAAGAATACCAGGATGGGTTGCCATTTCCTTCTCCAGGGGATCTTCCCAGCCCAGGGACTGAAACTGTATCTCCTGCATTGGCAGGAAGATTCTTTACTGCTGAATCACCAGGGAAGCCCTTCTGTCTACACCCTTTTCCTATTTGATTTATTCTACTGATCATGGTCTATTAATATCTAAATGCTCATAAATTCCCTTTATGAGGAATGCTCTGATTCTTATCTCTAACCTGGACTTTAGACTCACGTGTCCAAGAGCCTACTTGGAATATCACAGAACTTCTTTTCTGATTCAACAAAGGCTTACTTATTTACTCATTATGCATTAGATGCTCTTTTAGACATTGAGAAATAACAAATATAAGATTTACATAACTTATCCTTCCATGACTTACCAGAGTAGCACTTGATTCTTCATCTATGAAAACTTGTTTCCAGTTTGTCCTGATAAATGAACCACCAGCCATCAAATTATCCCAGCTAGAGACCAAGGACTTGTCATGATTTCTTCATTTCTCTCACTTCTCAAATCCAGTCCATCCACAAATTCTGTCAATCCTATTTCCCAAAGTTCTGTCAATTTCATGTACTTCTCTCCATGTCTCTCATAACCATAACTAGTCCAGGAATATCACCATCATCTCTTGGCCAGAGGACCACAGTAGACTCCCAACTTTCTCTCCTAGACTCTTTGGTCCATTCTCCTCAGCATAGCAAGGGTGACCTTGAAATATCATCAGACCATGTCGCCTCTCTGATGATAGCCATTGGTGTCTTTCTATTGCCCTTGGAATAAAATTATTCAGTGTATTTACAAAGAGTCTTCTATGTAATGTGATCCCTAGACTTTTCTTCAAACTTACTTCATATCATTCCTTTTTCATCTGCAACCACATTAATCCACGTGCTGGTCCTTGAATATACTAATGCTCTTTCATAGCTTGCAGCCTTCTCATATGCCATGTCCTCTTCCTAGAATGTTCTTCCTGCTTCTGTTTATTGCCTGGCTCCTTCTCGAACTTGCAAGCTGAACTTTTTATCTCCTCAGAGAGAAATTTGATTATACTTTTTGCTGTCTGCCTGAGTATGACATTCTTTGTAGAACTTTTCACAATCTGTAATAATTTTATCGACTTTTTTTTGCTAATTTTCTTCATTCCTTTCCACTATATATAAGCCCAGTGAAGGTAGACACCATCTGATCTTATTCAACAGCCTTGTCTTTGATGGTTAATCCAGTACCTGGAATACACCAGGCCCACAGTAAATATTTGTTGATTGAGTGAATGATTATTTTGTCATCTGAAGACAGGAAAAGAGACCTTTGCTCAAATTCAACCAAATATATCCAAGCATGTTGTTATTTTTCTCCAATAAAAACATGGATGATAACTTAGTGTCACTGTTAATGCTAATGAAATAATTCAAGTTAAATACAGAATAGTTTTCATCTAAGTATCCAGACAATAAAATATTAATGCTGTTCTACTTCTAGACCACAGGGTTGCATGAAGAGATGTTTAGGGAGATGTTTTATATAGTTAAACGTGTTTATATTTGATGACATTTATCCTTGTTTATGCAAACTTGATTTCATCTTAGCCAGCGATTCTTTCTGGGTCCTTCCCCTGGCCAGACTCCATGGGGAAAGGGAGACATGTAGGTCTTGGAGGAACATCCATCTGCAAAGATAGACAATTTCAGGCTCAACTCAAGAAGATAAGGATGTGGTACCATTTAGTAAAGATAAAGGAAAATGTATATTCTTTGAATATACAGAAGAAAAGGTTAATTTCCTACTTAAGATGACAAGAGACTTCGTGGTGGTGGCATTTTGCTGAGATGAAATAAAAATGGGTGAAAATGGTGGTAGAATGAGAAGAAGGAAGAAGAGGCACTGTGTGTATGTTCTAGTCGTGTCTGACTCTTTTGTGACCCCATGGACTGAAGCCTGTCAGATCCTCTGTCCATGGGATTTCCCAGGCAAGAATACTGGAGTGGGTTGCCATTTGCTTTTGCAGAGGATCTT
The DNA here is from genome assembly GCA_007570785.1 of Antilocapra americana. Taxonomy (NCBI): domain Eukaryota; kingdom Metazoa; phylum Chordata; class Mammalia; order Artiodactyla; family Antilocapridae; genus Antilocapra; species Antilocapra americana. Next base: position 22,378,067 of record ML661902.1, read on the forward strand.
CCTGCCCCAGGGATCAAACTCGAGTCTCTTGCATCTCTTGCATTGGCAGGTGGGTTTTTTGCCACTGTGCCACCTGGGAAGCAAGATGAGGAAAGACTTCATGGTGCCACTTCATGGTGGTGGCAGCATTTTATTGGCCTCCCAGAGTGAAAATGGTAGCAGAATGAGACAAGGGAAGAAAAGGCATCTGGTTTACAGATCGAAAATCACATTTCATATCTTGTTTGACTTAATAATCCTGGGAGCCAATGGGGCAGGGATTATAAACTATTTTGTTATCATTGCTGTTGTCTGTTTGCCTGTTTTTAACAAAGAAATGAAACATCAGAGAATAGGTATGCTTTTCCCAAGGACACTTGGTTAATAGCAGTGAGCCTGTGAATTCAGGCTTTAGAGCTCAACTCTGTGCTAAGCTGTCACATGGGCTTCTCTGGTGGCTCAGATGATTAAGAACCCACCTGCAATGTGGGAGACCTGGGTTCGATCCTTGGGTTGGGAAAATCCCATGCAGAAGGGCATGACAACCTACTCTAGTATTCTTGCCTGGAGAATCCCCCTGGACAGAGGGGCCTGGCGAGCTACAGTCCATGGGGTCGCAAAGAGTCGGACACAACTGTGACTAAGCACACAAGGCTGTCACACATATTCTGAGCTAAATGTATGGTGACAGATACCTCTTTATTCTTCTTCTCATCCCAAGTGGAGAAATACTCTGTGATGATTTATTTCCTGGAAGACTGCTAGTCCTGACTAGCCAAAGCTTTCACCTGTCAAGGACTCCCCTAAACCCTAAGGGGGAAAAGTTTTAAATTTTCAAACATTCTTAAGAGCAGGAAAAACATCCACATGTTTTTTGCCTCCTGGGCTCACTGGGGCTGCAGAGCGGAGTGTACACCTTCTGGGGCAACTGGCTATTTATAAAAATTCTGCTTACCTTCCCTTCCACAGCTCTGTAAGCTGGGGCAACCCTTCCTCTGGGATGGAATCTTTTCAGGGGGGACAAGGTTTCTGTCTCCTGATTTGTTGGTAACCAAGTGTTAGCAAAACAACGGAATAATCTAAACATTGCCCAGGGCTTCCAGAGAGGAAGTATGGGTGAAGGGTGATGTTTAAGGCTGCTCATTGCTATAGGCACTCAGGATTGAGAGCAGCCATTGCTTGGTTCTGGAATTAGTGTTTCTGGCCATAACTAAAATGCTGGCTCTACGAGATGGTTGACGATATTGAAAACAGCATGACCAAAAGGGCAGTGCCAATGGAAAGATGAGAGGGACCCCTATTTCATGCACTTTCAACTATCAGAAGGGCCTCTGAGACCTTCTTCCTCCAGTATATATACACTCTATCCCATGTGTTACCCTAATCCTTACGCTAACCAACCAACCACCTCTTATGCCTACCGTCCACTGAACTTCTGATGCAAGGGCATATAAATCAAGGCTGTACAGGTCCTACTGATGCAAACCTATAACCTGTAACTAACTTGTAGCCCAATAGATCAATTTCAGAAAGACGGTAAGTACAAGTGAGATAGGAGAGCTTGAGAGGCTAAGAAGAAAAATTATACTTCTCAGCATAAGAAAAGGTCAGGCACTTTGAAACGTTCTCTGTCTAGGAGGGCTCTTTCCTCCTTCACCCCTAAATCTCCATCTGTCCCTTTTCTCCTCTCTTTTCCTTCGTGATGGCAGTTTTTTTATTTCAGAAGAAAACTTATGAAAATTGTTGTTTCCTCATCTTACTTCCCAGGTGGCACAGTAGCAAAAAACCCACCTGCCAATGCAAGAGATGCAAGAGACTCGAGTTTGATCCCTGGGGTAGGAAGATCCTCTGCAAAAGGAAATGTCAACCCACTCCAGTATTCTTGCCTGGGAAATCCCATGGACAGAGGATCTGACAGGCTTCAGTCCATGGGGTTACAAAAGAGTCAGACACGACTAGAACATACACACAGTGCCTCTTCTTCCTTCTTCTCATTCTACCACCATTTTCACCCATTTTCATTTCATCCCAGCAAAATGTCTAGTGAGCATTGGGGTCCCAGGTTCTCAGAAAACTTGCCAGGAGACAGAAGTATCATCAGGAAGAGTCTTAAGAAGGGCAGACCATGTGACTGTTTGAGTGATGGCTAAGATTGGACTTTGTCTCCTCTGTTAGTGTGACTGCCTCCTCCTTACACTGTTGCTAACCCTGTGTTAATCTTGGCATTTAGACTACAACACACAGTAGCTTTTTGCTGGTTGTGCTCTGGGGGATGAGAGCCGTGCAGTGCTGCAAAGAGAGGGACCAGGGGGTGTGGTTAGGAGGTAGAGGCAAGTGGAATTATGGGGAAACAGCAAGGGAAAAAAAGAGATAACAGGAATGTAGGCATCCAGTTCCCTTGACTCAGAAAGATATAGAAGGACTGGAGAAGACGGGAAGGCTTCATAGAGTCTGGGCTCAAGGATGGCATGGAGCCTAAAGGAGCAGGGCTGAGAGGGCCCTGCAACCCATCTCCAGGAAACTGACCTAAAGGGCTCTTCCAGGACTAGCTCAGCAGAGCTTCAATTCCACAAAGGAACTGGGGGCTGACCAGTGAGTCCTTGCTTGCATTGTAGCCTCAAGGCTCCCTGGAGGCCAGTGCTGGCCATCTCTCAGCCTCTTCCCAGTCCATCAGCACTCTGATCATCCGACTTCTCTTCTTTGGTCCTCTGCTCACCCACCAGCCCCTCTCCACCTGAATCTGTGTGGTCTCTGAATCTAGGCACCCAACAGAGCAGAAGAAAAGAACATGCAGAAGCTTTCATGCTAATGGTAAATTGGGGGAAGAAATATCCAGAAAATGCATACCTGGTTTCCACAAACTTAGGGAAGTAACCCCTGGACAAGTGAATGGCTACCCACTCCAATATTCTTGCCTGGAGTATCCCATGGGCAGAGGAGCCTGGCAGGCTACAATCCATGTGGTTGCAAAGAGCTGGACATGACTGAGCGACTAAGCACACACACACAACCTAACAAAAGGCTGAGCTCCACATTCTCTGAGACATGCATTCATTCATTCATCATAACTCCTTCACTCCTTTGGTCCTCACCCGTCCCCTCTGCAAACCGACTCAGATCCTGTGCATTTCAGTTGGACCTGACATCTCAGTGGAGCTGTTTCTCTGGGGCTCTTTCCTCCTTCACCCCTAAATCTCCATCTGTCCCTTTCCTCCTCTCTTTTCCTTCCCGATGGCAGTTTTTTTTATTTCAGAAGAAAACTTATGAAAATTGTTGAAACATGCACTACAAAGCAAAACCTTATTTTTTTTTTTTAACATTTGGCAGAGAGCTTCTCCCCACCACCCCCCAAAAAAGGGAGCCATGTCAAAGACACTGCCTCCCCCCTTTGACATTCATGCAGTGCTCAGAGTCAGCTGGGGTCTCGGCTCTGACAAATTTGCATCTCTTTGAATGTGACGCTTGAAAAAAGCCGGAGCCGCTAGATTAAATTTTTTTTTTTTTTCCGTCGAGAAAATGAGAAAAGCCTCTATCTCTCTGCAGAGTCTACTGGGAAGATCTTTATTCTGATTCTTGTTAGAATTGTTTATCACCCTGACAGGCCAGACTCGGACGAGATAAAGGCTGCGCTCCATCACGGGGCCTGACAGTGGTAGGACATGCAGAAAAATGAAAGGAGCAGGAGAAAATATTATTAATAGATGCCGACTTGCTTTGCCTGCATGGCACGTCAGGGAAGGGAGACGGGAACCATGGCTTGATTGCAGGCCTATGAAGTTCTGTCCAAAAAAGAAGCTATTTTTCATTAAGTGATAGAAGGGCCTTTTTCATGTTCTTTCCTGAGGAGCTGATAACTTATGCAGTTTATTCTAACCCTGCTGATTTCTGTCAGGGGAAGAAAACTCCTGAAAGATGGCTCCGACTTGTCCTTTTCAGGAAAGGAGGCTGGTTTGACAGACACACCAGCCAGGCCGGGGGGTCCGGGCTGGACAGGCTTAAGGTCCTGAGTCTGGTTGGGTGTGTTGAATGAGTCTGGGATGGATGGGGAAGGGAAAGAAAGGCTAAACTCAAAGTGCTTTCAGCCTGGAAGGGGGCTCTATAGGGCTTTGGCATGGAGGGTCTGGTACGGATTCTCTTCCTAAAAATACACACTGGTACTCATCTATGTGGCTCCTCTCCCAGTCACATGGCTATTAACTGTTGTACAAAGAATCTCCCGCAATGGCTCAGCAGATGCAGGAAATGCAGGTTCGATCTCAGGGTGGGGAAAATCCCTTGGAGGAGGGTATGGCAACCCACTCCAGTATTCTGGCCTGGAAATCCCAGCAGCACTGGGCCAGAGTCCAGTGTCACAAAGGGTCATACATGACTGAGCGACTAAGTAAGCTACAAGAGGCAGCTCAGATCACCCTAACAGTACCACAGGCTGCGGGCCTTGGGAAACAGACTTATTGTCTGTTTTTATTGATTGGCTCACAACTCTGGGGGCTGGAAGTCTGAGGCCCAGGTGTTGGTAGTGTTGGTTTCTCCGAAGCTGTCTCTTCCTTGGCTTGCAGATGGCTACCTTCTCCCTGTGTGCTCCCATTGTCTCTTCTCGTGTGCACACACCATATGTCTCTTTCCCTTCTAATATGGACACTCATCTTGTTGGATAGGGCCCCACTCTCACAACCTCATTAGCTTTCAGTTCAGTTCAGTTCAGTCACTCAGTCGTGCCTGACTCTGCGACCTCATTAGCCTTAATTCCCCCCTTAAAGACCCTGGCTCCAAATCTAGTCACCTTTTGAAACAGTGAGAGTTATGGGGCTTCCCAGGTGGCTCAGTGATAAAGAATCTGCCTGCTGATGTCGGAGACGCAGGAGACTCAGGTTTGATCCCTGGGTCAGGAAGATCCCCTGGAGGAGGGCATGGAAACCCACCCCAGTGCTCTTCCCTGGGAAATCCTGTGGATAGAGGAGCCTGGTGGGCTCTAATTCATGGGGTTGCTAAGAATTGGACATGACTGAGCGACTAAATGACAACAGGACTTGAGTATACAGACTTGAGTATATTGTGTTTATTCAACATACACTTGAATCTGCAACAACTACACAGTGATTGCTTCCATTTTAGCTTTGGTGGATTCAGGCCGCAGAATCTGTGTGGGACATGATGCCCGTATGGTCTTTGGTGTCTTTAAGGAAATGCTTTCTTTTAGGTAAGGGGGGGGTTCTACAGATTTATGTGCTGACAGGCATGTGGGCACCAAGGGGAGGAAAGTTGGCCTCTGACTTCCAGAGGAATGCTGACTTTCGGAGGAAAACACTGCCTTCTGGATGAAGCAGCTGAGGTGGGAGGAGATGCTGACACAGAGCTCTGGGAGGTGACGCACCCAGTGCCTGAACTGGGCAGCTGAGTGCCCCAGGGCAAGTGACATAAGACTTTGTGCCTGCGTTTCCTCTCCTGTAGAAATGCTGGCATTTCTACTGCTGCCCAAACTGAATGAGGTCTGAATGGGATGAGGAATATGCAGACGCCCTCGCTTAGGCTTCCCTGATAGCTCAGTTGGTAAAGAATCCGCCTGCAATGCAGGAGACCCCAGTTCGATCCCTGGATTGGGAACATCTGCTGGAGAAGGGATAGGCTACCCACTCCAGTCTTCTTTGGCTTCCCTTGGGGCTCAGCTGGTAAAAAATCAGCCTGCAATGCGGGAGACCTGGGTTCTTTCCCTGGGTTGGGAAGATAACCTGGAGAAGGGAACGGCTACTCACTCCAGTATTCTGACTTGGAGAATTCGATGGACTGTATAGTTCAAGGGGTTGCAAAGAGTTGGACACGACTGAGCGACTTTCACTTTCACTAGGGCTGGAGGGCCATCCAAGGATAAGGGTTGATTATGATCGCTGAAGGATGGTCCTGTGGCAGGTGTGCCCTCCTGGGGATTCCTATGGGTCTGGGTGTGTGGTTGTCTAGTCATATACTAGAAAAGTTCTGTCCCCCTGAGTTGAGGGAGCAATTGAGCTCCCTTTGTAAGTTGAGCTCTAACCCTGAATTTCTTCTCTCGTACATCTGACAGCCAGAAGCCTGGCCGAGGGCTCTGTGAAGGCTCAGCTGGAACATCTCATTAATACCAGGGAACTGCTGGAATGTTTTAACTTGTACAGTTTTCAGTGGAGGCTCGGGAGACAAACTTGTTTAAACTGGAGGTGAGTGATGCGATATGTCTCTGTAGGGTCTCTATAGGGTCCTTGGGAAAGCCAACAGCCTTGGGTATCTGGGAATAGACTTTACCATAGACAGAGGTGACTCTTGTGCTTTATCTGTATCATTAACTACTTTAGGCCGTGACCCTTTTAGCTTTAGGGTCCTTGTGTGTAGAATGGAAATGATAATCCTAGGCAGAGTTGTGTTCAATAAAGTATTTTCATTGCTTGGCATACCCCCTTAAGTACAATAAATACTCAGTTTACAATAGCCATAATGTTGGTGCTGCTGTTGGTGATGATGAAAATGATGATGATGATGACAGAGATGGTTGTTTCTTTAGTAATAAAGGTGCTGCTGCTGCTAAGTTGCTTCAGCTGTGTCCAACTCTGTGCGACCCCATAGATGGTAGCCTACCAGGTTCTCCTGTGCCTGGGATTCTCCAGGCAAGAACACTGGAGTGGGTTGCCATTTCCTTCTCCAATACATGAAAGTGAAAAGTGAAAGTGAGGTCACTCAGTTGTGTCCGACTCTCTGCAACCCCATGGACTATAGCCTGCCAGGCTCCTCCACCCATGGGATTTTCCAGGCAAGAGGACTGGAGTGGGTTGCCATTGCCTTCTCCCTGGTAATCAAGTACACAGCTCTTAACTTGTGGCAGGCACTGTTCTTGCTTAAGTTCATCTAATACTTTAACAACCTTAAGGAATAGTTATCATTATCATCCTCATTTTAAAGATGAGGACCTTGATGCTTAAGAAAGGTTGGTAAGCTGGTCCAGGGTCCCATGATCAGTAAGAGACTCTTTGACTGGCCAAGATGATAGTAGTGTTCATCAGAGGGCTGTAGAAGGTCTTTTACTCTACTACAAGAAGGAGGAGCCCAAGTGAAGGGTTAAAGAATCAATACAATGACCAAATTATTGCCAAATGGCCTGAGCAAGGGTAGTAAGATCTAAGTAGTGTGTGCTTACTCTAGCATTAAGGTATGAAATGTTACTAAAGGGGAAGGACTGAGATTCTCGGCTCACTGGGGACAAAGCCACGAGGTGAGTCATACATACTGGGAGAAACCATTTCAGCCGTTGTTGACGTAGCAGCTACTGGATGAGAAAGGGAATCAGAAAGGACTGAAGGATCCCAGCAAGAGAGATTAAATGGTTCCTGCGGGGCTTACAGAAATCTCTTGCTCATTCTTCAAGCAACAGGCTAAAATCACCTTCTCAATGATGTCTTCCTTAATGTCCCCAACATAAGAGAATGTCCCCAGTGTAGGTATCATGGTACAGCGGAGCCATGTATTTATTGATCTGTGTGTCTTTTATCCTTGATTCTCACACTGGACCATTGGAGACTCTGCAGAACCCAGGGCTTTGTCTGACATTGAGATGGCATTTTTGAACAGAACCATGGAAAATAAACACTCCATGAATTCCAAATACATTGAAAACGAATCCTAAATCTTTGGGGTGCAAGAGCCTTATCAACAGAGAGCAGAGGTTAAAATTTGAGAAATTAATTTTGGAAAAACAGTTATGTGTCTTTTATTATACCACACACATAAGCCATGCTAGGCACTAGAGTGGTGGGTGTGGAAAGGAGTGAGATGAGAAGACGTGGGAAGATATGAGTTCAGACCAGAGAAAACTTCCCTCTAGAGAAACATAGCCCTATAGAGTTACTCTATCTGTTACCCTGAGAAATTCAAGGGAGAGGATGAAGTGAGGAATAGAAGGTTGGAAGACTAAGGAATTGAGCCTTTGAGCCACAGAAGTGGAGGTATAAAGGGTGAATGGGGTTAATTTTGGTCCTCAAGGGGGTAAGAATCTTCTAGGAAGAAAGAATATGGAAGCAAAGACTAGAAGGTGCCAGAGTGAACCTTGGACTTGATGTTAGAAGACAGGTATTCCAATTGTGGCTTTACCCCTTGTTCATTGCAGCTCACTTGGGCTATCTGCCTTCAGACTCTTTATCTCTACAATGAAGGTGGCCAAGTAAGTGAAGAATTTCCTTCCAGCTCATTGAGTCGCATGATCCACGAGTTGTCTTCCTTGGGTGGTTTGTCTGCTAACAGATTAATTTCCTTCAGACACTTTGTGGTATGGGGAAAAGAGCTTTGGAATTGGGACTGTGGCTACTTTCTAACTCTGACTTTTCTTTCCTTACTGTTGGCCAGTTCTTTTCAGCTCAAACAACATAAATATGGTACTCGCTGGGTAATCTGGATACAGGTTTGGGTAATCTGGATACATCTAGGAGTGCAAAGGTATGCTACTCAGAATTATGTTCACATAACAGATTTCAATTGAAAACAAGAGCTCTGCTGGGCAAACTAGGACATGGATAATCCTAGTTACACACCACACTGAACACTTAAAAATAGAGCTGAGAAAGAAGATTCCATTTCTTCTCTCAGAGAGACTTCAGTACAGTTGGAGAGACAGGCATATTTGTTCTTCTGTCTATTAATTTGCTAAATATTTACTCATCCTCTGTGCATTTCTAAATTGGGACTGATACCAATTTCACACTCATAGGATTGCTCTGGATTCTAATGGATACTTTTAAAGACAAAAAATGTAAAACTTTACACAGCATTGTGTACTGTGAGCATGCAACATATAGATTTTTTTCATTGTTTAGAGCAGTATTTGGCATGAAGAAGATGGTCAATAAACATTTGCTGAGAGAGTGAATAAGTAAACGTTTACAGCTATTATAATTGTCTGCAGTGGGACAGGCACTATCCTGGGTCCTGAGATGATATTTATGATAAAGTTTAACATGTATTATGGTAGAGATAAGGGAAGCCCCAGTGGCTCAGTGGGTAAAGAATATGCTTTTAATTCAGAAGACACAGGAGATGTGGGTTTGATCCCTTGGTCAGGAAGATTCCCTAGGGAAGGAAATTGCAGCACACCCCCATAATCTTGACTGGAAAATCCCATGGACAGAGAAGCCAGGCAGGGAACCCAGCATGGACAAAGTCACAATGGTGTGACAGAGACGATGTTTGGCAAACTACAAATATTCCTGAATTTTAAATGCAGGGTCATGAGAAGCAATTGAAGATGTAGCTAGAAAGGGTGGCAGGCATTATTTATGGTAGGCAAGCAAAGACTTAGTTCTTACCCTGGATGGTCTGGAGAGTCAATGCAAGATCTTGAGCAGAGAAGTAAAATGGCTAGACTTATGTCTTAGATTACTGTTGAGACTCTTCTCTATCTTCCACTATTAACATTCTGGTTTGCATTTGCAGACAATACTGTTCCTCCATTAAATTGAGGCTGCTGGGTCTCTTTTTGAGAATACTTGGACCCTTTGTATCCAGCTATGGAGCTTAGCCACCTGGTACAGTGTCCATGGACTTTGCATCTCCTAAGGAGTTGAGCCATGAGGAATGAAGAGGCTGGTGTTGATTCATTTTCTTTGGAAGAGTTGGGATAGCTTATTAGTCATTACTGCCTGGACCCAGAGAAGGGCCCATGAATTCCCATCACAGCTATAGCACCCCAGGAGCTTTTGCAACCATGCTGATCTTCTGGACTTAATGACACTGTTGCTCCTACCTGCTCTCATGCCCAGGCTCCCACCCTTCCTTTCAACCTTGTGCAAGTCCTTCCCCTTGACAGGAAATAGCTGGAGCCAGGTGATAAAAGAGAGTGAGAAATGTAGTTTTTGGGTTTCCAGATCCCTATAATAGAGAAGAATATGGAAGGGCAAGCATGGGAAAGAGAGGCAACACACAAATAGATGGCACATCACCCCTGATCACTCCTTCCCACAGAGGTATTACAATGCAGACTTATAACTGGAGGAGTCACAGTGTTAACTATTAACAGCCTGGACCAAAAGCAATGAAGTGCAGAACTAGATGATCAAAACTAGTCAGACACTTATCACTGGAATATAAGTTCTCTGGGTGCCATGATTCTTTCAGTGTTACTCATCCCTGTAATCTGACTCCTAGGTCCTAAAACAAGTTCTCAATCATTGATATTTGTTGACTGGCATGAACTTTTTTTTTTTTTCCAATATATAACTGGAAGTTAGAAAACCTTTTCATTGTTAATTCTTATATTTGATTTGAAGATCTTCCTACATTCAAAGACAAAGATCGCGGCATCTGGTCCCATCACTTCATGGCAAATCAGTTCAGTTCAGTCGCTCAGTCATCCCCGACTCTTTGTGACCACATGAACCACAGCACTCCAGGCCTCCCTGTTCATCATCAACTTCTTGAGTTTACCCAAACTCATGTCCATTAAGTCAGTGATGCCATCAAACCATCTCATCCTCTGTTGTCCCCTTCTCCTCCTGCACTCAATCTTTCCCATCATCAGGGTCTTTTCAAAGGAGTTAGCCCTTTACATCAGGTGGCGAAAGTATTGGAGTTTCAGCTTCAATGTCAGTCCTTCCAATGAACACCCAGTCCTTCCAATGATCTCCCTTAGGATGGACTGTTTGGATGTCCTTGCAGTCCAAGGGAATCTCAAGAGTCTTCTCCAACATCACAATTCAAAAGCATCAATTCTTCAGTGCTCAGCTTTCTTTAAAGTCTAACTCTCACATCCATACATGATACTGGAAAAACCATAGCCTTGACTAGACGGACCTTTGTTGACAAAATAATGTCTCTGCCTTTTAATATACTGTCTAGGTTGGTCATAACTTTCCTTCCAAGGAGTGAGCATATTTTAATTTCATGGCTGCAATCATGGCAAATAGATGGGGAAAATAATGGGAGCGATGACAGACTTTATTTTCTGTCACTCCAAAATCACTGCAGATGGTGACTGCAGCCACGAAATTAAAAGACGTTTGCTCCTTGGAAGAAAAGCTATGACCAGCCTAGATAGCATATTAAAAAGTAGAGATATTACTTTGCCAACAAAGGTCCATATAGTCAAAACAATGGTTTTTCCAGTCGTCATGTATGGATGTGAGAGTTGGACCATAAAGAAGGCTGCTGAGTGCCGAAGGATTGATGCTTCTCAACTGTCGTTTGGTGAACGCTCTTGAGAGTCCCTTGGACTCTCAAACCAATCAATTCTAAAGAAATCAGTCCTGAATATTTGTTGGAAGGACTGATGCTGAAGCTGAAGTTCTGATACTTTGGCCACCTGGTGCAAAGAACTGACTCATTAGAAAAGTCCCTGATGCTGGGGAAGAGTGAAGGCAGGAGGAGAAAGAGATGACAGAGGATGAGATGGTTGGATGGCATCAATGACTCAGTGAACATGAGTTTGAGCAAGCTCTGGGAGATGATGAAGAACAGGGAAGCCTGGCATGCTGTGGTCCATGGGGTTACAAAGAGTCAGACAGGACTGAATGACTGAACAACAACTATATTATTAATGTTCTTTAATGCATGGCTACTGTGTTCTATAAGGAGCCCCAAACCTCATAAGTTATGTTCTTGTTTAAATTTTGTGGACCTTAGTTAGAATAAATTATAATACCTAAACAAATAAGACCCAAAATATAATGCTCACATATGATAACCTCTATGGTAAGTCTATCTGTGTGGTTGGCAAGCAGCTTCCCTCCATGTTGTGACCCAGGAACCCATGTCCTTTATATTTTGTGGTGTCACCATCTACTAGTGTCTTGCTGTCATCTGCATCCAGAAACCAGAAGGAGAATGAGATAAACCCTATGCTTCTTAAAAAAATTATATATCCCCAGAAGCAAGTGACTCCCACCACTTTGATTCATTCCATTGGTAAGAACCAGTCTCATGGTTATATATCAGACAAGGAGACATGGAAATGTGGAAGAGCTAAGTGCCGAGGAGGCAAAGGAAACTGACTTTTCATGACCAGCTGTCTCTCTGTTCCACAATGTGCATTGATTTAAAATTGCAGAGATGACAAACATTTAAAAAATAATAACAAGTATTACATTTCCTGGAGTGTCATAAGATCTCCCAGTTGTTTTTCAGTTTAGGTATCCCTTATGTCTATTTTTTTCTTTCTGATAGGACAAGGAAATAATGTTTTTGAGGGCTTATTATTTATTATAGTTTATGTATTTATTTTTGGCTGCACGGGGTCTTTGTTACTCTGTTCAGGCTTTCTCCAGCTGCAGGGAGTGGGGGCTACTCTTGGTTGCAGTGTGCAAGCCTCTTACTGCAGTGGCTTTTCTTGCTGTGGAGCACAGGCTGTAGGCCCATGGGCCTCAGTGTTTGCAGCGTACGGGCTCATTATGTGTAGTGCGCGCACTCCAGTTGCCCATACCATGTGCAGTCTTTCAGGACCAGGGGTAGAATCCATGTCCCCTGCATTGTCAGGTGGATTCTTCTCCACTGTGCCACCAGGGAAGCTCAGGACTTATTACTGTGAACCTAAATTTTGCTCCGCAATTCACCTACAATCATTTCATGCTCCTCACAGTAGCTCCATAAAATATGTTCTGTATATGCCCTTCATAGATAAGATCATTGAGACCTACAGAAGTTCTTTAATGTTTCCAAGGTGTCAGAATGGTGGGATTGGAAGCAGAGGACCTGAGTCCAAGTTTGCTTGAAACCAAAGTCTGTGCCCTACTTGCCCCATGACCTGCCACCTGATGGGATCTTGTTGTCTTCATCAACAAGAGGCCATGGAATTTCCTGAGGAGCAAGGACATTGGGGATATCTGTACACGTGTCATGTTGAAGTTTTCCGTATTCAATGCACAAGAAAGTCTTCATTTCTAAACTGAAATGTGTTCATTTCCAGTGTTCTCAAAATATATAGCTTTTCTAGTTGATATTAAAAAATACCTTTGGTAGGGACATGAGTAAGAGAAATGTTTTCCTACTACAAGGGAAAATAATAAACAGGGCACCACCATAGCAGTCTGAAACCCCTTTACCAGCCCCACCAAGGGGGGGCAGCAGAGTTGTTGGGGTGTGCAGAGTGGAGAGTGAGTGGTGGAAAACTTGGTCTTCAGCAGCTCCAGCCACTATTTCCACAAGTTGAAATAGGCCCATCATTGCTGTATCTCCCAGTTTTTCAAGGGAAGCTGTAAGCCTAAATGCGCGATTCCAGTTTTAAATATTGGATCAAAATGGGGGGCGGGGAAAGTAAGGTTGAACAAGTCATCCAAGGGCTGAATTCAGCACCTGGGACAGTGGGAGTAACACCTCTGCTTCTGGGGACCCTGGGCTGTAGGTCCAAACTGCAGGATTTCACTCAGCATTTCAGCCCCTGCTCTTTGTGCTACAGACAAAGCCCTAGCATTGCCAAGGACGTGCATTTCTCCAGTGCCCGTTTGGCACAACCCAAGCAAATAAGGAACATGCCTAACTGCCCATGGCCAGCCAAACCAAAGGATAAAGGCAGCAAGGCTGTCCCTGGACCCCGGGGGGAAAGCACAGCTCTCCCAGGCAGACGATATGGAAGTTCCCATCTCAGTGTAATTAGGAGCAGCAAAGAAACTCAGACACGAACCCCTTCTGTGTTGGCAACTGATATGACAGAACTACATGAGGTGCAAAATACAGGCTCTGTGCGTGTGTGTGCATGTGTGTGGTGTGGGTATATGCTGCTGCCCAAGTTTCGGAGTGATTTCTGACTTGAAGTCAATGAGATGGGATATTATGTCTTTTTTTTTTTTAAAATGTAACCAACAACAAACTTTTCTTGGTGTAAATTTAGCAGAGATGAGAGTTTGCCAAGGTGCAGTATGTTATTGTTGAGCTACTGTTTTGACAAAATAGTATGTATGTGTGGTTGCATCTACGAGTATAAAGGAGACAAGCAAAAAAATATATGGCTCTCTCTCTCTATATATATATATTTTAAGGAAATGAATGCAATAAACAAGGGACAGGAATTTCAGATTAGAAAGAAGCTGTTGAAATTCTACTGTTGTCACAAGTCTCCGGGGAAGTTTATTTGTGAAGAGACATCCAAATTTCCAGTTAATTCTTAAAATATTCATCTAGGAAATATCTCTGGAACCTGTTCTGTGCTAGCACTGTGGTAGCCCTGACCGTGTCAAGGTGTATAAGATGGATCCTTGTGCTCCAGGACCCCACAGTCCACGGGAGACAGCTCTGCAGATCTACAGGGAACTGCCATGCAATTCCAGAAGTAACCAGAGTGGCTGGCGTTTTTATTATTGTAATTCATGCAAAGCTGTTCGAGCAGGATCTGGCATGTAGCAACACACACAATAAATTAATAGGCACAGGCTAAGGTGTTTTGCATTAACGTTGCTTATTCTCATAACAACCTCAGATTAGACTGTATTATAAAGGAGGCAAAGCTTAGCAAGAGACAATATTGCAGAGTGATTAAAAGATCAGAGCCCAGCTCAGCCACGTACTACCTTGGTCATTTTACTTAATTTTATTGTTCTCTAGTGTGCTTGTCTATGATTCAGAACTTGCAATAAAGCTGTTGTAGTCATTAGTTTTGTTGCATAACCATCTACCATCAAACTCAGTAGCTTAAACCACAACCAGTTATTATGGCTTGTGCGTGTGTGGTTCGGCTAAGGTCTGGCTGATCTAGGTCGGGCTCGACTGGAGTGGTCCAAATTCAGCTGCAGCATCAGCTCCATGTCTCATTCTCATTGTGGGTCTATGGTTTGGTGGGATGGTTCTGATCCACATGTCTTTCGTCTTCCTTGGGCTTGCTAAGGCTGGTTTTTCTGGCAATGGCAGAGATATAGGAGAACAGGCTTTGTCCTACAATTGTTTTCGATGGCTTCAGTCACATCACAATGGTTGATGATCCCTTGGTCAGATCGAGCCTCATGACCATGCAGAGTTATTCAGTGAGAAAGTGGACGCCGTCTCTTGGACATGGCACTGGGGCATCGATACATAGTTCTGAGCAATAATTGAATCTACCAAGCTATCCATAAATTTGAGAATTATATGCAAGAAGTTAAGTAACACATTTAATAAAAACTTTAGTATGCAGTGAAGGATTGATGAAACTAGACAACTGATCACTGATAATTCTTTTATTTATTTTATGGATGATCCAGTTGAGGCTCAGAGAGATTAGGTAACTCATCTGGGGTCACATAGTGGTAAGCAAAGTGCCGTAGTTCAAACTCAGATTTTCCAAGTCTCTTTCTTTTTGATGGAAACTTATGGACCTTACTGGAGGAGGAAAGGGCAACCCACTCCAGTATCCTTGCCTGGAAAATCCCATGGACAGAGTTGCCTGGTGGGCTACAGTCCATAGGGTCAAAGAGAGTTGGACACAGCTGAACAACTGGGCATACAGGCACATGGAACTGTCTGGCACTAGGAATAAATTTTTAAGGACCCCCCAAAAAGCAAGGCATGCGTTACAAATACATGAGTTGGCCCTATTTAAGAAGACAAATCTCAGAATTTGAGAATTCAGAGTGTAAACCTAGATGGACAAAGATTCACACCAGAGAAAAAGAGCAGGAAGATAAATAACAACAACTGCCTTACACCGAGGTCCCTGTGCGCCGTCTCCAGGATTAGGGGGTTGCATCTTCAGGTGGAGCGGATCTTCCCTCTACTCTGCCTGCTCATAGGCTCAGCAGCCTGACCCGTTGGATGGAACTGGGAAATACCTGCTGGCTGCTAAAGCTCTCCCTTCTGCGTTCAATCAGACTGGGAAGGAAGAGATTTTCTCTAGATCTCTTCATTTGCTAAGATTTATTTCCCCCCTCTGATCTTTTCCTCCCCTGAGGATCTTGAATTTATAAGTATTGAATTTTTTAGAACTCTCTGAAAAAGTACTACATTAAATGCAGAAAAGGGTGATAAGTTCCCAGGGCACTTTGTACTGCTCTTTATCACGGCCCTTAAATATTGACTTACAGGATTTCCTCAAGTGTTGGAGTCCACTTTTTGCCCTCTTGCCACTCTGTCCCCTCAGTCCCTAGAAGACAAATTCCTCATACCTTAACCGGGCCAGACGTTCAGAAAATGTTGGTTTGAATGAGTGAGTGATCGCTGAAAAAAAAAGTGATGAATGAATGAATGAGTCAATCAATTATACATCAGTGAATACATGAGTGGATGAAAGAGTAAGTGGTTAGGTAAGGACATGGGTGGCTGGATAGATGTCAAGGGGGTCCATGAAAGAGTCAGTGATGAAATGATATATTAAAGTATTCATCCTTGGGACTTCCCTGGTGGTCCAGTGGCTAAGACTCTGCACTCCCAGTATAGGGGGCACAGGTTCAATCCCTGGTCAGGGAAATAGATCCCACATGCTACAACTAATACTTTGAATGCTGTAGCTAAAGATCCTGCATGCCGCACTAAAGGATACCTCATGTTGCAAGAAAAATAGACAATCCTGCATGCTGTAAGACTGCAACACAGCCAAATTAATTAATTAGCTAATTTATAATTCGTCTTTGTCAGCCACCACATCTTGGTCAAGCAGACCTGGTTAATTACGTTCATTCCATCCACTTAAGTTCAGAACTTGAGTGAGGAAGAAACTCATGCATTCTAACAACAAAGAAGAAGATGGTTTGAGGCATGAGATCTTGAGGAGACTGACATGACTACAGTAGTTTCCTCCCTGGACATGAGTGAATTGTCCAGAAACTACTTAAGACGTCATATACTTGCACTTTATTCCCACATGGCGTTCTGGATGCCTAAGGGAACTTGGTAGGTTGGTGAACCATGTCAAGCTCCACCAAACAGCAAAGGACTCTACACCAGTTCATGAACACCCAGAGAACCTAGGATCCACTGCCATATTTACAATATTATAGGTCTTCATGAAACATTTAAAAGAGGAATAGATGAATGAGTTTATGCATCAGAGAATGTATAGATGAGACAGCCAATTAATGAATGAAATAAGTCAATGGAAAGGTAAATAAATAATGAACAAATATGCCAAAAAACTGAAGTCTTGCTTGTCTTGTTTTGCTTTTGACTCATGAAGAGGGGGAGATACTGGAGTGGTTTAAGCAAGTAGAAGATGTCACCACACTGTTTTAAAAATGGGAAAGGCATAAAAAATTGTTTAGTATCAATATTTAGAATTTTCCATATACTTGAAGGGGAACATTCCAACCTGCCTACATTTTGCATTTTCTCAGTAGACTGTATTTATAATAGTAGTTATATCTTTAATAGACTGAAGTAAGAATTTAAATCACTTTGAATTATTTGGAATTGCTAATGGTTCCCTGCAGTGAAGGGAACTTGAAGTAAGACTGACTTTATAGATGGTTTGGAAGGATGCCCCTGACAACAGGCTGGGAGGTGGGAGCAAATGGGAGGTATGGGGGCCTCCCATTGAAGGATATAATGGTGATCACAGCTTAGTGATGATGAGACTTTGAGTGAAAGTCATTGCAGCGAGATGCACTGGCATATCCCTGGGGGTGGGTGACTTGAGGAGATTTACTGACCTACCTGATGTGGGAAGTATGGAGAAGAGAATAGAAATAACTAACAGATGATGTCGTCACCGTTAACTCATCTTCCTTCTCAGGTCTGTGGAAAAAGGAGACCAGCATCAGTCTAGACATGAAATGTGAGCTTTGTTCTCAGTGTCATTGACTGAACAGATGGGCATCTCATGGCTAGACTGTCCCAAGTCAGCCTGTGCTTTGCTAAGGCTCTTCACAGAAGGGCCAGGGGTCTTTTGAATCTGGATATCTCTTACTGCCTCAAATGTACCTAGAACCTTTTGATGATCTGAAACAGATTGTAAAATGGAAGTACAGTAAGTCTCCTATATACGAACGAGTTCTGTTCTGAGAGCACATTTGTAAGTCCAATTTGTGTCTAACTTCGACAAAGTTAGCCTGGGTACCCAACTAGTGCAGTTGGCTATATAGTACTGTACTGTCATAGATTCATAATGCTTTGTGAACAAATAACAAACCCAACAAATAAACATTTTAGATTTCACTGTACAATACCATAAACAGTATAGTAGTACCAGCTTTATCACCACTGCTTTTACACTTGGTTCTGGACATCCTGGGCTTGAAATAAAGATATTGTACTACTGCACTTCATATAGTTCTGTAAAGTAAAGTACTCAAAAGGACAACTGCTTGTAGAGGATGCACACACATGACAATGTGTGCCAGACACGTGAACTTACATGATTGGACATGCAGGCTTACAGCCACATCTTTGAAAGTTTGCAACTTGAAAACTCATATGTAGGGGACTTACTGTATACAGAATTATTGCTGAAATTGGAGAACTCTTGCAGAGGTCATTTGTTAAAAATGCAGACTATATTTCAATCGTAGGATACATAATTAGCAGAGAAATGCCCTCAACTAATGTTCCTAATTATTTTGATGATAATCATCTCACACAAAATGGAAAGGGTCTATGGATCCCCATGTAACAGTGAGTTAGACCTTTAAGAAACACTTCTCAAATGATGTAATGAAGCTAGTCTGAATTTACTAGAAATACTAAGTGCTTTGGAGTTTGAGAGAGTTGGCTTTAGGCTTTAGATTTCCCTTTTTGTAAGAAGGTGACCCTAAAGCAGGTGTTTATGCTCTCAAGGCTTTAGTTTCCTTGTCAATAAAATGGGACTAAGGAGAGTGGGCTGTTATTAGTGGGCCCAATGCCTCCTGGGCTGTTGTGTACACTGAGTAAGGTAATGGATTTAAACTCATACCCTGGGACTGAGACACAGGGGGTGATGAATAAATACTCAGTAGTAGAAGTGACAAATTATGTTCTGTGCACAATTTTATTGGAACTAAATAAAAACAAAAATGATAATGATTTTTGTGCATATGGATTTGAGGACCCCTTAAAAACATTTTTCTGTTCACTCTTCTTTGGGCATCCAGCCAGCTATAATTGAGAATCAAGGTCTTAATGTGTCTTGCTAACATTAATTATAAGTCATCAATTAAAAAAATCAAGATAGTTCTACTTACACTCTGAAGATTATGAGTATGTGAAAACTGGATTGCTGAACCACCTCCAGGGTCAACCTTGCCTCTAATGGAAAACTCAATTTTTATTTGGATTTTAAAATGTCTCCAATTATCTGGTCAATATTACATGAATATTCAAAGACTGGTTTTTGTCTCATCTGAAAGCATATTCTCCAGGCCCACTCTTAAGAATCTATATACTTATAAGAATACAAATGAAATTGGGTCCATAAATTCTCCATATGTAATGTATGTATGCACATATGTAATGCATCCATGTACACATGTAAAGGTTATGTGTGTACACATGTCATGGATGTGTGTATATAGTGAATATAATCCCCCTCTTGATGAGTGTTTCTGTTACACAGCCAGCTTGGTTTGGACTTCTGAAATGGAGACAACCCAAGTTGCTCTCTTCTTCAGCATTTCTGCCTTGAACTTTGTTATGAAAAACAGAGGTTTAATTTAGAAATGGCCAAAACTTTCCATTTGTATGTCAGCCGGGAGGAACTCAACTTAAAAAAGAGTATTTAATAATACACAGAGTTGAAGGGGAAAAACCAGTTGAAGGACTTTGTGGTTAAACCTGCAGCATTTGTTAACATTTGAATTCTTAGATCGCATTGCATTTTTTTCCCCCTAAGTCACATGGCAGTGGGTAATCACCATTAATCTTCCATGCTCATCGCTTTTCCCCTTCCCTGAAATAGTACTTCACAGGGATAAACATGACACCCATTTTGCCTTCCGTTCATTTTTGTTCTTTTATTAGCAGAAGAAGGAAATGGCTACCAAGGACCAAGTTCCATGGGTCGGACACTGCACTAAGCAATTTACGTGAATCACAGTGATTAAATCTGGAACCTGGCAACATCTTGGGGATGATGGACTATTATTCCCTAATTGAGAGAAGGAGACGGAAGTTCAGAAGAGGGAAGAAATGTGTCCAGAGAAACTCAGAGAAGAAACAGGAGTGTGTACTGCCCGTGGCCATGTGTGAATAATCGGAGCCATTTAAAAATGCCGCAGAAAATACTGTGCATACCACGGTAAAGAACCCGCATGCTGCAGGCAAGACCGAAGATCCCTTGTGTCACAATTGAGACACCACACAGCCAAACAAATAAATGAATATATTTTTTAAAAAATCCAGATAAGATTTGAGTTTTGCGTTAGAGGCAAGTTTGGCCATTGACCCAGTTCTCCAGGTACAAAGTAATAATGGCAGTGACTGGTCTTAAAGACTGACAGCTGACAGGAGGTTATGTAAGAAGGCAGGGTAAATATTATGAAGATGTCTGTGACGAACAGGATCTGGGGCAACATCCACGATTCCCACCTCCTGGCATTTACATTCTTGAGTGATCCCCATTTTGGAGTGTGGACAGAACCTATGACTTGCTTCAAACCAAAAGAAAACCACAGAGGTGGTGGGACGTCACTCCCGTGATTTCATTATAAGACTGAAATGTCTGTCTTTCTGGGAGACAGTCCATTTGCTGGCTTTGAAGAAGCAAGTTGCCATATGGTAAGCTGGCTTATGTGGCAAGGGCTTGTGGGCAGCCTCTAGCCAACATCCAGCAAGAAACCAGGGCTGATAGTCTGACCACCTGTAAGAAACTGGATGCTGCTAACATACCACGGGAGATTGGAGACAGATCCTTCTCTAGACGAGCTCCGATGATTGAGACCACACCCCTGAAGGACAGCCTGACCGCAGTCTTGTGAGACCTTGCAGCAGAAGCCCCTGTTGAGTTGGACCTAGACGTCTGACTTACTGAAACTGAGATGATAACTGTGTGCTGTTTTAGGTAATTCAATTTGTAGTGAATTTTTGTGTAGCCATAGATAACTAATAGGACATCTTTTAAAACCACATCGTGAAATGTATAATTCTTTGTAAATCATGGTGATCTTATGAAAAGAGCAGTAGACTTGTGTGTGAAATAACCCTCCTTGAAGTCACACAAGCCCAGTGGACACATTCTAGTATCCAGCTTAGATGGCCTCTGGGGGATGGTGGGCCTTTGATGCTGTTGATCTCTCTGTTGAAATAGCTTCTTTTTTCTCCCTTGATGGTCCTCACCACTTTAACTTCTCTATTTCTCTTCAGCTTTGTTTGTGACTTGCTTTCTCTTTCAAACTCTCACAGATCTCAAAGATCGTCTCTGAAGATTTGCTGCTAGCTCTGTTTCTCTTCTCACACCAAATGCTCATGGCATTCACTGCTGCATGCATGCTGTTCAGCCCCAGATCCATGCCTCTTGCCCCAGGATTTTCCCTGAGTTCCTGACTCCAGTACCTCCTGGGTTTCTCAGTTTGGATGTCCTACAGATACTTCAAACTCAACTGTCCTCCCCGATTCCTTATCTCAGTGAATGATACCACTTTCTGCCCATCCATTCAGCCACTCAATCCAGAGTATGATAGTTGCCATTAACTCTCTTTCTCCTAGAAAGAACCACTGACTAAATTCTGTTAATTTAATCTCTGAAATAATTCTCAACGCACACTCCTCTCCCATTCTAGCCCATGATGATGTGGTTCAAATTTACATGGATTCAGAGGAACTATGGAAAACTTTTCTAGGCAGTCTCCCCAGTTTGTCTTCCTCAAGTCACTCCATATATTGCTGCCATAATGTAGCAAAATAAGAGAAGCCTAGAAAAATTCACCAAGGAGCACCCTAAAACCTAAAACTCTGCCTCTTTCATATTTTGTCACAGGGACCACTGACCATGCAGCTGATGATGTTCACGACCCCTTACTTGCAGGGCTCCTTCCAATGCTCCTTCTTTCTCATGTTAGATAAATATTTATTTTTATATCCAACTGCATATTCATGATTATGTATATTTTTTCTTAAAGAAAATCCCTACAAATACTGCTTATCAAATTTCTTTGGTTCTGGATTACCCCTGTGATTAAGGTTAAACTCCTTAATGTGACCTGGTTCATCAAGCTTACCTAAATTCCTTGTCTCATATTTTATCTTAGGTGGAAAAAAATTACTTTCTACTAAATACCATCCTGGGTTGGGAAGATCCCCTGGAGAAAGGAATGGCTCCCTACTCCAGTATTCTTGCCTGGAGAATCCCCTGGGCAGAGGACCCTGGTGGGCTACAGTCCATGGGGCCGCAAAGAATCAGACATGACTGAGCAACTAATACGCTATTTCAAGTCCCTAGGTCTTATGCTGGTCATTTAGGTGGCAACATCTTTCCATCTCTTATTGACTTATGCCAACATATATCCAACCACCACTTCTATTGGATAATTTCTCCTCCTCCCACAAGACTCAGCTCAAGTGCAAACTGCCCAAGTAGCTTTTTGGGTCCCCGATCCCTCTGCCAGTGGATCTCTGTGCTTCTACAATACCTTGACCTTTCTTTTATCTCCATGGTGACTAAATCTACTGTGTGCCTGACATAGGTGTAAAACAGAAGTTTGTTGAGCTGTTGCTGAATTATCATTCTGTAACCTAGGCAAGTTACTTGACCTTGTCAAATCTCAGTCTCTATCCTTGTAAACAAGGCTGTTACACCACCTTAAAAACTATAGCAAGATTTCAAATAGGTTATGTAAAGTAAAAATATCCAGTAAATGTCAAGCCTTATAGTTAACACAAATAGAATTACCTGTATTAAAGTATTTTTAGAATCACAGAGATGTTCACCTTAAATAACACTGTATGTTTAAATGAAAACTAAATTCTTGAAATCAGATCAGGAAAATAGTAAAAATTATGTAGTGGTTCAAAGCAGGGACTTTGGGGGCTAGTTGGCTTGGGTGTGAATTTTGGAATCACCATTTATTAGATTGTATGACTTTATTTATTTATTTATTTATTATTTTTTTAAATTTTTAAGTGTTTATTTATTCATTATTAAAATATGGTTGATTTACAATATTATATTAGTTTCAGTTGTACAAGATAGTGATTCAACATTTTTATAGATTATACTCCATTTAAAGTCATTACAAAATAATAGCTCTATTTCCATGTGTTGTACAATATATCCTTGTTGCTCATCTATTTTATATGCAGTACTTTGTATCTCTTAGTCTCATATGTATGTATTTAATTTGATTTAATTTTTTTTTTAAATTTTCTTTACTTTATTGTGTTGGTTTTGCCATACATTGACATGAGTCCGCCATGGGTTTACATATGCTCCCCCCCCAGAACCCCCCTCCCTCCTCCCTCCCGATTCCCTCCCCCTGGGACATCCCGGTGCACCAGCCCCGAGCATCAGCCCTGGGCGGGCGATTCATTTCACATATGGTAATTCACATGTTTCAGTGCCATTCTCCCATATCATCCCACCCTTGCCCTCTTCCACAGAGTCCACGAGTCTGTTCTGTACATCCATGTTCCTTTTGCTGTCCCGCATGCAGGGTTCTCGTTACCGTCCTTCTAAATTCCATATACATGCGTCAGTACGCTGTGTTGTTGTTTTTCCTTCTGGCTGGCTTCACTCTGGACAATGGGCTCCAGCTCCTTTATTTAAAAGAAGAAAGCGACCCTCTCCGTGCCTCAGTCCCTTCATCTGAAGATGCAGACAGTAACAGGGTTGCTGCAGCGATGAGACGCAGGAGTGCACTTGCGCCTCTTAGCCTAGGGAGCCCTCACTGACTGTGGACTGTCACTAGTGCTAACTATGGCTAATAGAGTGTCAGTAAAGGCCTGTGGATATAGCAGCGAAGTCAAGACTTCTTGATGGCTGGTTAAGCGCAGACGCTCAAGCTGCACCATCCCATTACTGACGGAAAATTATGGCCATATTTGCAATTGTAGAGAATAATGATGAGGCGTAGAAAGCCCTGGGACCTCACTAGTAGATTTAATCCAAGACATGGAGAGTTACTGCTCAAGGGAGAATGCTGATGCCTTTCTTTTTAAATATTTGAACCATTCACATATATAAGTATGGCAGCAAAACTAATAAAACATGAATAAAAGTTGGTCACATGGATCAAATAAGCAGAGTAACAGAGAGTAAAGAACAGAAAATGCCGGAGCAGAAATTTTCTCAAACATCAGTGGAATTGGTTTCTCCCATGGTAAATGTCTCCTGGATGCTACCGTTTTAGAAAACCTATTTCCAGAGAAGTATTACTGAGAACTGTATGCCAGAAGTAACCTGCAGTCTGCTTTAGGGATTGAGATGGGGCGGATTAAGGACAATAATACAGAAATGGAGAGGGCAGTGTCGAGATCTATTTCCAGCTTTATGGGAACCTAGCGTAAACAAAAGATACAGATATAAGTGTCTATCAGTTTATTGTACGAGATATTTGTATCTTTTGTTACAGTATGTCCCGTGAGTTGGCTGTCAGGCTCTTTACCACTAGTGCTGCCTAGGAAGCCCTATAGAAGGTCGAAAAAAGGCAAGCGTACCTATATTAATAAAAACAAAGAAAAGGAAAAGAAAAACGAAGTGTCACCTCATAAAGCTAATAAGTTCTAGTAATAATTCCCTAAATTAATGGATCTATAAAGATAGTCTCAACATAAATAAAGCCAAAAATGCCAACTTCAAGGAGAGATTGACAGGCTCAATATTATGGGAGGGGATATTTAATATCCTTCTCTCAGTAATAACTGATAGATATGCTTAGTATTGCCTAGACAATCTGGGTTCAAGTCCCGACACAAGCACTTATTTAGCTGTGAACCATAGGCTACGAACCTTAGGGAGTGTTCTGAAGTTTTCTAATCTGCAGAATCATGAAGATTCACTTATAAGATTTTGTGGAAATCATATATTAACATATAGAGAACATCTGTAAATAGGTCTTGTGAATAATAGCTCTATGTGTCAGGATTTCTTTTTAACTGAGCCAGTGGGCCTGTACAGGCTACTCTAGCCAACAGTTGTAGACTGCATATACTTTCCAAACACACAAAGAACATATACAAAACTTGACAGTATACTAGTCTAAAAGGAAATCTCATTCACCCCACAGTCTCTGCTCCCAATGGAAATAAATTAGTATCGACATAAAAAATACATCCAAAAACTCACTATATCTTTGAACATTTAGGGATACAGTTTTAAACAACTCATCCATTAAAGGAGTGATTATAATGAAAATTAGAAATATTTAGAACTGAATATTAATTTAAAAACTTTCAAAATATGCATGATACAACTAATGAAGTATGTAGAGGAAAATTTTATATTTCCTTTTATATATAGGAGATAATTCTATAAAAGATAAAAAGTTAAAATGCTAGTGACATTATTCTCCAATCTAGGAGGTCAAAACACACACCATAATAGAAGAAATTACAAAAAGGAAATTATATTTGAAATGCAGAATAAAAAAGTAAAATTAAAGTGGATGGAATAGAGAGAGTTTATAGAGTAAAAGCCTGATATTTGAGGAGAAAAAGAAAATAAAAGTGATACACAAAGAAGAGAGTAAAGAGAAGAGTGAAAGAGAAAAGATATATTAGTACTAAGCTGAAGACATTGAAACAATAATAAGGATATTATAAATAATTGCAGAGTGATAAATTTTAAATTTCAAGTACAATGGAAACATTCTCAGAAAAATATGATTTACTAAAACTGAGTCAAAAAGAATTAAACAAAATATGAATGGCTCTATGATGAGTAAGGAAATTTGTTCAAATTAAAAAAAAATCTTCCCTCTCCCTCTAAACACTCCCGGCCTAGAAATCTTCATCAACAAGCTTTACCAAAGAGTCAAGTAACAAATAACTCAATTTTACATAAATTATTACAGATTAAAGAGTACAGGAGAACGCACCTCAATAAATTTTGGGACCAGAGCAGCCTCAATACCCAAATCCCACATTTTATGAAAATAAAAATTATAGGCCAATTTCCATGTGAACATACATGAACAAATCCTAAGTAAAATACCAGCAAACAGAATACCACCTTATATCACAAGGATCATTCATTATGTCCAAGTAGGGTCACTTTCAGGGATGAAAATTAGTAAAAGAATTTAGTAAATTTTCCAAATTCAATCTACAAAACTCAATGACATGTTTATGCACAGACAGTAAGTAGATAATGTAATTTTATAGATATATTATTATTAATAACATCAAGAATATAAGGAATTTAAGAACATATCTAGCAAAATATATTTAAACTCATTACAAAGAAAATTAGAAAAGCAACTATTGTGAGAAGATCTATAGAAATTGAAATAACATGGATCTATGGATTGGAAGATTCAGTGTGATACATACGATAACTTCTCCAGATTTGTCTATAAAGTCACTATAATTTGAAGACCAGGTTTAGTGGGTATGTGAATATGTGTACAGAATTTGACAGGTTGATTCTAAAGTCTATATGAAATTGCAAATGGCAGGTAAAGGGGGCTCCTCTTGAATGAGAAGAACGAAGTTGGTTGGCTGGTTTTTGCATATATCGGTAACTATTTTAATGATAGTAATTAAGGCAGGATGATATTGTTCCTGAATTATCCAAATCAACAAATGAAACAGATTAAGAGTCAGAAATATGGGAGTATGTCTGTGTATGCTTGTGTATATGTGTTTATTTTATGTGCAGAAGTAGCATAACAGATCAGCGGAAAATAACACATTTTAAATACACAGTGGAGGAAACTTTATAATCTGCAAGAAAAATGTGAATGCTACATCACAATATATTCATAGATAAAAGTGAACTTTAGGTTAAAAAATACTTACATGTGAAAGGCAAAATTATAAACGTAAAAGAAAACATGGGAAAATGTATAAAATTAATTTATGTGAAGAATGTTTTTAAAAAAGTCACAAAATGCAAAATCCATGAAAGAAAAGGAATAAATACAGAAAACAGAAAAATAAAGGGAAATTTTTAAAAATGGAAAAGATATTTATAACATATATAATTGAAAATGATTACTATACAGGATAAAGAAATCCCAGAAATCCGTAAAAAATAAATAAATAAAACACAAGTGACCTAATAGAAAAATGGACAAAAGATTTACACAGACACTTCCCCAAACCAGAATTTCAAATGGCCAGTGACATAGAAGGAGATGTGCACTGGTAAACAGGGAAATAAAAATTAGAATAATAATGAGATACTATTTCATACCTACCAGAAGGGAAAAAATTCAAATAATTGATAATAATAAATTTTCAAAATGACAGGAAGCATAGGAGACTCTTGCATTTTTCAAGAGGTAAGAAAATTGGTAAGACTGCTTTGCAAATCAATTTACCATTATCTATTAACAACTCTGCTCAATATTCTGTAACAACCTAAATGGGAAAAGCATTTGAAAAAGAATAGATACTTGTAGATGTATAATTAAATTACTTTGCTATACACCTGAAACTAACACAACATTGTCAATCAGCTATGGGTTGTGCTGTGCTTAGACGCTTAGTCGTGTCTGACTCTGAGGCCACATGGACTGTAGCCCACCAGGCTCCTCTGTCCATGGGATTCTCCAGGCAAGAATATTGGAGTGGGTTGCCATGCCCTCCTCCAGGGGATGTTCCCAACCCAGGGATCAAATTCAGGTCTTCTGCATTGCGGTCAGATTCTTTACTGACTAAGCCACCAGGGAAGCCCAAATCAACTATACTCCAATATAAAATAAACATGTACACCCATGGCAGATTCATGTCAATGTATGGCAAAAGCAACACAATATTATAAAGTAAAAAGTCTTTATTGAATTTGTTACAATAAAAAAAAGTAAATAAATAGAAAGAAAAAGTATACACCATAAACCCAACACTTTTTTCCTCTCTTGGGATACGTCCTAGAGCTCTCTCTATATAAATAGCTGTAATAATCAGTCCATAGAAGCTTGACCTACCAAAACACTGGCAAGAACCCAAATACACACTCGGAGCAAACTATATAAGGACATCCTGTCCTGGTCACACAACAGAAGCTTGTTCAACAGTGAACATAAAGCACAAGGAACCATAACAACAAGGATGACTCTCAGAAACAATAAGGAGCTAAAAATGCACAACAGGCAGGCCACAACCACTGAAAATATCATATTGTCCAGAGAGCAATGATTCCACTCATATGAAACTCAAAAACATGCAACAATGAATCTTAATTTGCAGGCAAGTGGTAAAGTCCTAAAGAAAATAAGCAAGTGATGAAAAGACAGATGACGTTCATCCACCTCATCAGAACTGACTCAAATGCATTCCTTTTTATGGTTGAGTAATATTCCATTATGTATATGTACCACTACTTCTTTATCCATTCCTCTGTCAATGGACATCTAGGTTGCTTCCATGTTCTAGCTGTTGTAACTAGTGCTGCATTGAACAATGGGACATATGTGTCTTTTGCAATTTTGCTTTCATCAAGGTAAATGCCTAGGAGGGGATTGCTGGGTCATCTGGTAGTTTTTTTCCTAGTTTTTTAAGGAATCTCCATACCCTCTTCCATAGTGGCTGTATCAGTTTACATTCCCACCAACGGTTCATGACCGTTCCCTTTTCTCCACACCCTCTCCAGCATTTATTGTCTGTAGACTTTTTGATGATGGCCATTCTGACTGGTGTGAGGTGACATCTCATTCTAGCCTTGATTTGCATTTCTCTAACAATGAGCAATGTCGAGCATCTTTCCATGTGTTTGGTAGCTATCTGTCTGTCTTCTTTGGAGAAATGTTTGTTTAGGTCTTTTCCCACTTTTTTATTGGGTTGTTTGCTCTTTTGGCATTGATTTGTATGAGCTGCTTGCATGTTTTGGAAATTAATCCTTTGTCAGTTGTTTCATTTGCTATTATTTTCTCCCATTCTGAGGGGGGATGAGGCAGGAGATGGAATGGAGGTTCAAAAGGGAGGTGACGTTTATACACCTATGGCTGATTCATGTTGAGGTTTGACAGAAAACAAAATTCTGTAAAGCAATTATCCTTCAATAAAAAATATATTAAAAAAAAAGACAGATGAGTTGTTTGAGCTGATGACCAGAGGTATCAGGATAAGGTGTTAAATTGGGTGGGTTGTATAGGTATTCTGTTTTATTTTTAGTTTTTATAGTTTACATACACTTTGGGAAAAAGTTTTGGGTTGGCTAAATATTCAATCTAGTTTTTCTGACATCTTATGGAAAAACTCAAATGAACATTTTGGCCAACCCAGTAATCATTCATGTGTGTGTGTTTGCTCAGTCGCTTCAGTTGCATCTGACTTTGCTCAGTCGCTTCAGTTGCATCTGACTTTGCGATCCTATGGACTGTAGCCCACCAGGCTCCTCTGTTCGTGGGATTCTCTGGGCAAGAAAACTGGAGTGGGTTGCCTTTTCCTCCTCCAGGGGAGCTTCCTGACCCAGGGATAGAACCAATTGTTCATATATAGTCATAATGTACTATAAGGTGGGTATATGATGATGGGAATTACTCCAATACACTAGATGTATGAGGCAGATAGACTTCTATCTTGCGATTCTGGAAGGGGGGATTTAAGGGAGGCTCATGGTGAGGGAGAACATCTCAGCTTATACAAAAAGGAGGCAGAGGTGGAATTTTAAGTGGGGAGGGACCTAGCATAGATTTGACATCTTAGAGTTGCTGGAACTTGGACAACTTTTTAGCCAAGGTAAAGATCTGATGAAGCTCAGGGTCAAGCAAATGGCCACAAAAGTTGGCTTTGCCCCTTGCATCTGCCAACAGTCTGGCTGTGTGACCTTGGAGGAGGAATGTTCCCACCCTGAGGCTCATTGGGCTTCCTTGTGATGGAGTTAAGAAATCTACATGCCTCAGAGTGGATTTTGGTTTTGAGGGCTCAATAAAGGAATGTGTATATTGACTAATCAATCATGAGTATTGACCACTATTTTATTGTTGTGGTGGCAGTTGCCAGGGTTGGTTGATGGATCGGAAGAATAACAGATACAAGAGGAGCAGGTATGAGGATGCAGGTAGGACAAGAGAGAAACTCAGGGTGTGGGGTGGCTGAAGCCCAGTGGCTGGGTGAGGCCACGGGGCTGTGTGGCTGTAGATACACAGGTCATGAGAGGTCTTCTGTGCCAAGCTAAGACGAATACACCATGGAGGCCAATGGTCAAGGGAAGCCACTAAAAGGTATCAAGCCAGATCGGCTCGTGCTCGTGGAGGGAGTGTGATGTATCTGAAATCAAAGCCCTGTGCCTCTCCGGCTGCATCACCCTGGGTGGCCTTTTTTGTTAGAAAGACGCTACCAGGTGCCTCTGCGTGGAGGGTGACTCGGGAGACACAGACGGGGCAGGCTCTCGGGAGGCTGTCCTTGCCGTGTCCACGCAGGTATGAGAACTGAGTGGGGCTCCACAAGAAAGGACAGAGAGCCACACGCAAGCCAGCGGCGTCTTTGACAGCATCTCTCCGTGGCTTAGTCTCAGAGCTTATTTTAAATGCAAAAAGGGAAATGGGGGTGGCGCGGCGAGCGGGGTGGCTGGGAGGAGGCAGAGCTCAGATCTTATCTGGACTCTTGGCTGTCATCGGAGCTGTTCAGAGCAGGTGTTTCAAAGCCTTCTGCGGCATGATCCTGCATTCGGGCCTGTGGCGGGTACACACACAAAGTGGGCATGCATTATTCAGGTGGCATCGCGGGCCTGCTCCGCGCCGCTCATCAGAGCGTTTGCAACGTCGGTCCCTCCTTCCCCAAAAGCCCATTGTTAAGAATTATAAACAAACAGGATGGAAGCCTTTACAGTCACTTCATTGCTGGCGAGATCCACAGTCATAACAGGAAATCATGCGCTTGCTGCAGAAAGATTCTAAGAGGCTGCATGAATGTCATTGACCTAAATTCCAGCACCCCAGCCTCTACCTGCAGAACTTTTTAGCAAAGCAATGCTGGTGAGAGGCAGATTAAAAGGATCTGCAACTATTTCTTTCTGTTTTATGAGAATTCATTGCCATGAATATCTAGTGACCCTGAAACCTACTTCAACTTTTCAGTCAGCTCCTCTGAGGTTGACTTAAAGGTGCAGAAGAAAATGCAGCAGATGCTGGCTTGTTATTTGTGGAAGCTGAGACCAGCGAGGTGACCGTGGGGCCCAGCGCTGCCCTCAAGGGTCCTGCCCATCTGTGAAGCCAAAGGGGCAGCGCCCATACCCACAGTCTTTCAGATTTGGACCCACGTCTGACGTGGCTAACCCACGGCACCTCGCTTACACCGGTTGTTTCTATGACAATCACTTATGCGACTGTGAATTATTACCTTTTTTTTTTTTTGGCAGTTCTGTGGTCTTTCAATTTTCTTAGCACATTGCAGTTCCAAAAATGACTTGCCCAAGAGCTCAGGCAGTTGTGTAGCTAGAGCTCAGAGTTCGTTCAATGGGCCTGTTTTCCTCCTACTTCAATAATGTATCTTCGGGGGCTATTTCCTTCATGACACAGTCATCAAATCACTATTTATCACATTACTACTGCATTCAGGCCTGGTACTGAACACTATAGACACAGAACTTAATCAAATGTAATTTCTGAATGCAAGATTCTCATTTTTCCTAAAAGAGCAGGCAAGTCATAAGCTAGATATGATACACAGTGATAAATGCCACAGTAGAGATTTCAGAGAGGAGTCCTTAAGACCACAGCAGGACATCCAAGGAAAGCTTCCTGGAAGAAGCAACATGGACACTGATTCACAAATCTGGCTTTTAATTTGAAAGAGAAAGAAGGATGTTCTGGTGAGTGGTCATTTGGGTTTGAGACAGTCAGACATGACTGAGTGACTGCACAACAATACAAGCATTTTCCAGCTGGTCATTTACTTTGGTGGGGAAAGGGTTATTGTTGTTCAGTCGCTCAGTTGTGTCTGACTCTTTGTGACCCCTTGAACTGCAGCATGCCAGGCTTCCCTGTCCTTCACTATCTCCCAGAGCTTGCTCAAACTCATGTCTGTTGAGTTGGTGATGCCATCCAACTGTCTCATCCTCTGTCGTCCCCTTCTCCTGCCCTCAGTCTTTCCCAGCATTAGAATCTTTCCGAATGAGTCAGCTCTTTGCATCAGGTAGCCACAGTATTGGAGCTTCACTTTCTAATGCATATTCAGGGTTGATTTCCTCTAGGATTGACTGGTTTGATCTGGCTATTCAAGGGATTCTCAAGAGTCTTCTCCGTCATCACAGTTCAAAAGCATCAATTCTTTGGCCCTCAGCCTTCTTTATGGTCCAACTGCCACATCCATGGACAGGGAAGCCTGGCGTGCTGCAGTCCATGGGGTCATAAAGAGTTGGACACGATTGAGGGACTGAACTAAATTGTTGCATCCATACACCATGGCGAATGGCAAGAGGTAATAACCATGCTGAGTAACATACTAGATGGGTACCAAGAGTGCTTGATTTCTACCACTGCAACTGAAGAACAATTCTATATAGTCACTAGGAATGCCTTTTGAAGTTTAGGAAACAGACGCTGATGGTGGTGGGTGACTTGGTGAGTCACAGAGCTAGCTGAGCGAGAGATGGGAGCTTTGATCATCTGAACCCTGCAGTCTGGCCCAGGGTCCACACAGTTAATCACCATCCCCTCTGCGGATCCACCCAGGGCACTGGTGACACCTCCCTTCATGAGGGGTTCTGATTCCCGTTGCTTTATCTTCTCATTCAGAGAGGATGAATGGGTATACCTTTCTCTCTGACAGTGGGCATCATTGCATTTACCTCCTCCTTTTGCACCCTGGATAGGGATGCACTGGGTAAAGCGTTGGACATTGGCACCACAGGTGTCAATATTGCCCTGGGCGTGTGCGTCTCCACCTGGATGCTTCCTCTATGCCTCAGAGACTGCTGAACCCATTTCCTCACTGTGTCTGCAGGGTCATTTCTCCGCTTGGAACTCCCAGGCCTTGCTACCCGCTGGTGATACAGCGAGAGAGATGGGATGTGGTTCATTTGCTTGAAAGACTTGTGTCGCAAGAACGTTGACTCAGGGAGACCAAAGACAGTCCCCACTTTTCATGCAAATATGGTGACTCTTGGGGGACACCCACCTCGCTCCGGCAAAGTGGGCCCTCAGGAAGGCTTCGCTGAGACAAAAAAGCATGTGGCAGGACCATAGCTTGTCTGGATGTGACAAGGCGCCCCTTGCTCTGGCAGACACGGCCCTGCCCCAGGTGCCTGGCCCAGGAGGCAGTGCTCGGGGCGAAGTCCCAGGAAGCACCTTGTCCCCACTGATGCTGCACAAAGGGACGTGGTGATCATGATGGTCTGTAGAGCTCCAGAGACCAGGTCCACAGGAGACATGGGTTCGATCCCTGGGTGGGGAAGATCCCTGGAGGACGGCATGGCATCCCACTCCTGTATTTTTGCCTGGAGAATCCCATGGACTGAGGAGCCTAGCAGGCTACAGTCCCTTGGGTCAAAAGGAGTCTGGTGCCACTGAACGGCTATGCACAGGCATGCACACACAGAGTACTAGTAGCATGATCCTGGAGTAGCTGTGGCGTTTCCTCATCTCTGTGTCTGTAAGTGGGCCTGTGCAGCCTTGCCTGAGAATGAAATCACGTACTCGTCTCAAGGGCTGCGTAAGGCACCATGCTGCACTCCCCAGCACTGGTCCTGTGAGTGCAGGCTCCTGATGAAATAACTGGAACCTTCCTCCATGACCCTAGCACCAGACAGTGGCTATGCTTTCCTGCCAGAGCCTCCAAGTGCAAGAGCAAGACTTCCTGCAAACTAGTGATCTCTGCTCCAGCTCGCTTTCACCGAGGTGAGAAGTGAGGCTCAGAGAAGGCAAGTGACTTGCCAGGGTCACACAGCAGGTGGCGGAGCTGAGCTCCGACAGAGCAACTGCCAGGATCTCCCCTGTGCATCTCAGACAAATTGCTTCATCTCTCGGTGCCTCAGTCTTTGTACCTGTAAAATGATAAAATTAAGAGTTCTCTACCCATTGGCCACAACTTAGCAATCAAACAGCAATAATGACCCATCTTGGAGAGTGGTATCAACTCCCTGAGTTAATAAACGTAAGCCTAAAGGTCTCACAGACCTTTGAACATTCTGTTTTATGTGCCTGGAATGTTCTTCCCCCATTTACATTTCCATCCTTCCCCCACTCTCACTTTATTTTTCCCATCTTTGTTTATTGTTGTTAATTGCATTTTTTCCTATCCATTCTTGGGTCTGGGTTCAAACATGATTTTGGAAGGATGCTATCTTTTATTTCTAACCACTGTCATTCCAAACAAATTTCTTTGTCCTCTTCATCGCAGCTCATGATTATATGCGGACTCTTGTACCTATTTGATTAACATGTGACTCTGCCATGCTAGCCCACTAGTCTTTGCACCCATGAAAGCAGGGACCGTTGATGGTATATGCTCACCATTATATTCCTGAGCCAACCATACAGAAAACCCTCAAAACACAGCAGGGTAAATTTGCTATTGCATGAGATTCCCCTGGCTTTCTGAAGGGCTGCAGAAATGAAGCGGCTGCTGGACTGATGGACGAATGTTTGCTTCCGTCTCTCTAATTGCCAGGTTCTGAGACCAGGGTTTGCGAAATCTCTGGTGGTTTCACCTTATCTCCTGGTCCGTGTTGTCCCACATTCTTATTAAAGCAAAACACTGTACACCCAACAAAATGATTGTGTTCTGCATAATGTACCAGTCATTAACCAGAGTTATTTTTCACATCACTCTTGAATGTTCATTGCTAGGTGTGTGCACTGTTTCCTTCCCCTTCTGTTTATATCTGAGTTACTATGTGTGCTGGTTGTGCTATTTTAATCTGCTCTCTATATTTTGACTTTATTAATTGATTCCATCTGATTACATTAATCATGAGTAATTGAGATGTAAAATAGTTTTCAGCTGAAGTTTCCCAACCGTTGCTACGATAGGAAAGGGTCTCCATCTCTAATGGCCAAATCATGTTAGAAACACAGTTTGCCCTTGAACCAGAGATCAAAATAAATCAGATACGTTATATGTGTATACACATGTACATGTACCTGATTTATTTTAATTTTTTAAGTAACTGGAATTCAACTATGCATTTTGTTTCACAGTTGACTTTCACCAATAGATTTCCAAAACCTTTCTGCATCGGAGCTATCTTTGTAAGCTGTCTGATATTTCATATTACGTGTTACTGCTGTTCTTTAGT
Source organism: Antilocapra americana (assembly GCA_007570785.1). NCBI lineage: Eukaryota > Metazoa > Chordata > Mammalia > Artiodactyla > Antilocapridae > Antilocapra > Antilocapra americana. Next base: position 22,413,186 of record ML661902.1, read on the forward strand.
TGCAAAGTCATGTCTGACTCTTTTGTGACCCCATGGACTGTAGCCTGCCAGGCTCTTCTGTCCATGGGATTTCCCAGGCAAGAATACTGGAGTGGGTTGACATGTCCTTCTTCAGGGCACCTTCCTGACCCAGGGATCGAACCCACATCTGTATTGACAGATGGATTCTTTACCACTGAGTCACCTGGGAAGCCCTTTATTGTGTCACACTGTGATTAACTTAATGAAATTCATTTAGCTCAATGCAATTTTTTACTATTACACAGCCACATAAAAAGCTACACCAAGTAGCCTTGTGCATAGGTCATATAATACAGAGGAAAAATTCCTAAAAGTGGAATTCCCAGGCACTTTGCTCTGCCTGCCCGAATCTCATTTTTATTTATTTTGCTACACAAACATGTAGGTTGTCTTACAGTTATTCACTTTACTTTGAAGGTGTGCACGGTGCACATGGCTTGAAGCATACACTGCGGAAATGCTGTGAAGAGCTCTTCCACCAGCCCTCCTGCGTGATACACAATGTATTTGCCAAGTTCACCTGTTTTCACCTGTGTGCCTAAGAAAATAACAACCCTGCTTTTTGAACCCTAGTTACCTCTGCTGCACATCCACCTCAACAGCAGGATAAACGGCTAATTTCCGTTTTACCTTGTTCTGCATTCAAGTGGTAAAAAATCCATTTTTGTTAATCTAGGGGCATTCTCCTTCTTTTAAAAAATTATAAAAGCAGACAGAAGTTGATCTTTCCTGCTGCATCTCTGAAGGGAGAATGGCCCCCCCAAGCTGTCAGGTGCAGTGGCCGGAAGTTTGAACTTAGTCAAACGGGCAGGTGACTCAGCCCTTTATGTCTCCCTGTTGTCACCTCTAGAACTGCTGCCTCATGAGGAATCAGATCGGCACCAGGACAGTGAACACGATGGTTCTTCACACATTGGTTCCCGGGGGGATAAATGCAGACAGAAGTTGAAAATCTGATTCTGGATTCAGATAAACATGGTGTCCAAATTCTGCTCAGTTGCCTCCGATATAGACAATTTTGCCTCTTAAGTCGCTTCAGTCATGTCTGACTCTTTGCGACCCTGTGGACTGTGGCCTGCCAGGCTCCTCTGTCCATGGGATTCTCCAGGCAAGAAAACTAGAGTGGGTTGCGAAGCCCCCCTCCAGGGGATCTTCCTGACTCAGGGATCAAGCCCGAGTCTCTTATGTCTCCTACAATCACAGGCAGGTTCTTTACCAATAGCACCATCTGGTAAATTAATAATTCTCAGATATTTAATCCACAAATAAAAAATATAACAGTACATATATTACAGAGCTTGTATAAGAGCTGGGAAAAATGTGCTATATGGATCGCTTTGTGCCTGCCTGGTAGTGAGCACTCAGTGACTCTCAGCTTCACTTATTGTCAAAACATGGGGACAAAACAGTCTTATCGGCACACTTGGGATGGGAGATGGAAGTTGAGGTGCCATGCTCAGTCGCTAAGTTGTGTCTGACCCTTTGCAACTCCATAGACTGTCGCTCACCAGGCTCCCCCATCCATGGGATTTCCCAGGCAAGAATACTGGAGTGGGTTGCCACTTCCTCCTCCAGGGGATCTTCCTGACCCAGGGATGAAATTTGAATCTCTTGTGTCTCCTTCGTTGGCAAACACATTCTTCCTTGAGCCACCTGGGAAGCCCTAGAACTTGAGGCACACTCCACAGATAAAGCTACCTCTGGTTTACATTTCACAAATGACCAACCAGGCTGGGTGCTGAAAACTCATTATTTTGCAAGGGATTTTTATACAAAAGTATGCAAGATGTGTTTTCCCTGGAAGACTGGAGAATCTCATTTCCTCTGATTGACGGTGAAATTCCTTGAGAAAATGATAAAGTCTTACATGATGGAAGGTGACTCACTCACCTAGCTGGTGACTGGAATTGGCTATGTCGTCTCCAGTACAGAGACCACAGCTTTGCTGAATTAAAATAAAGACTAAAGCTGGTAAACCCAAAGTGAATGGAACAGATTGTTTAAAGTGACTTTCCCTTATCTGTACAACACATGCATACGATAATGCTGTTGACATTTTTGTCAAGGAAATGAGATGTGGACCCTTAGCATCACTTTAGATGGAAGTCAGGGGGAGGAGGCAAGGCAGCAGCTGTGCCAGAATCCGAGCATTTGATGATAAGACAGACACAGTGACTGCCTCACATGCGCTCAGTGCCAGGTGAGCTTGGAAGAGAGAGAATGATCTGTTCAGCTCTGGAAGGAAATTGGAGGGACCACGTACATCCTAGAAAGTCAGCAGTGCAAGGGTGTTTGGACAGGATTTTGTTTGCCTTTCTTTCTGTACACAGTCACACAGAAAAGGGTCTAAGCCAAGATGAAAGGAAGAACTCTGAGTGGCATGTCCCCCGTGAATGATGGGGGTCCTGTTAAAGTACCAGGGTATATTTGGCAAAGCATGCCTCCCTCTTCTGCAGGTTGACTTCTGTTTCTAAGCCCTCTCTATGGCTATTGTTTCACCTTCTGTTCCCAGCTGTTCTTGGCATGAGATTCAAGGGTGCTTTACTTAAGGCAGGTTCAAAGGGAGGTCCTCTATGCTATTAATTCACTAAAGCATCAAACTCAAGGCACCGAAAGAAGAAGATGAAGTTCTTATAGCGATCAGTCTTGGATGATAGCACACTGAGTCTGAGCAGGAAGTAGAAATGGAAATAAATCCACAGCTAGGCATGGATGTGACACTGGAAAGGGGGAAGGACAATTCCTAAAGCAACCAGTGAGAAAAGTCAGTTTATCTGGGAAGAATGAACAGTTAGGTTGACAACAGACTTCTTGTCTCCCACACCAAAAGCCAGATGACAACAGCCTATCCTCAAAGCACCGAGAGAACATAAATCTCAACCTAGTTCTAGACATAGCTAAATGCTGATTTAAGAGTGAAGTAAGACAGGTCAGGCAAGCAATGTTCATGAGAGGTATCTCTTAGGGACTCCTGCTAAAAGAGCTATCTGAGGGTATACACATGGGTGAAGGATGCTGGAATTCAAGATGTGTCGGGATATAAAAAACAATATTAGACAAAAAAGATTTATTTGGCATATACCAAACAATTTTTTATATTTATATTTGCTATATATTTATAGCAAACAATAATTATTATAAGAGTGTATTTGAATGGGTTTAGAAATAAGAGGATACTAAAATGTTAGACCACAATGTCATGAAAGATGGGAGAGGGAATTAGATATTCTATAGCTCTTGTAATATTCAGAAGAATAGTTATGTTGACTAGATTTTGTTAAATCAGATATGCATTTTAAATGTGAATAAACCATCAAAGAAGGGAGAACTAAAAAATAAAGAAAAGCCAATGAGTGCATTAGAAGGTAAAATAAAGAATCTTTTAAAAAAAATTCACTGAGTTAAAAAAAATAAAATTTGTGGATTAAGCTTAAATTTGTCATTAGTCCAAATAAATGTATAGAACAGTCTTTTGGACTCTATGGGAGAGGGCAAGGGTGGGATGACATGGGAGAATGGCACTGAAGCATGTTAATCATCATATGTGAAATCAATCGCCAGCCCAGGTCTGATGCTCAGGGCTGGTGCACTGGGATGACCCAGAGAGAGGGAATCGGGAGGGAGGGGAGTTCTGGAAGGAGAACACATGTATACCCATGGCAGATTCATGTCAATGTATGGCAAAACCAACATAATAATGTAAAGAAAATTAAAATAAATAAATTAAATTAAAAAAAATAAGTGAATTAAAATTTCTAGTTATAAGAAAGATATTTATTGAGTAAAAACAAATACTTCTCAGCTATATAATATCTTCCAGAGTTCTACATAAAGATAATAACACTACTCCCTTCTAGATAAAGGGACTAGAAGTCGTTGAAAGTAAAAGAATTAGAGAAAAAAAATATAAAAATAAAGAATTTAAGTAGAAAATCCCAAGGAGTCTACAAAGTATTTCTAGAAATAGTGGGTTCAACAAGGTCACAGGATATAAGACAAACATAGACAAATTAATTCTATATCTATATACTAGAAATGAACACATAGAAAGCAAAATTTAAAATATGATGCCATTTATAATTCCTCCAAAAAATGAAATACTTAGGTGTAAAACTAATAAAACATGAACAGGACTTGTATGCTGAAAACTACATAACACTGAAAAAATAAATCAAAGAAAGTTTAAATAAACAGAGAGACGTACTGTGTTCATGGATTGGAAGACTCGACAAAGTAATGCTCTCAGTTAGCCACATACTGGTATGCACATTTAAAGGAATTTTTATCCAAATCCAAGCAAGAATTTTTGGGTAGATAGAAAGAAGATTATTCTGAAATACATATGGAAAAGGGACTAGAATAACTGAAACAATTTTTTAAAGGGTAATAAATTGGGAATAATCATTCTACCCAATTTCAGGACTTACTCCACAGCAATACTAATCAAGATCATGGGTGGGCATGTAGATCAGTAGAAATAGAGAAATACACACATAGATAAATGGAACAGAGTAAAGGATGCAGATATTTACCCATGCAAATATGTCCAATGATCTTTGATAAACATGTGAAACCAGTTCAGTGGAGGAAGTACAGACTTTTAGACAAGCAGTATTGGAGCAACTGGGCACCCAAAGACAGAGAAGAGCAAAAACAAACAAACAAAAAACTAAACAAAGAACCCCTTGACCCAAGTTTCGTGCTTTCTAAAAATTAAATTAAAATGGTTGAAGGATTCACATGTACAATCATAAAAGCTTCAGAGAAATAAAAAAGAAAAGAAATCTGCAGGATGTAGGGCAGGCAGAGAGTGCTTAGGCTTAAGATCAACTATAAGCAAGTGTAAGTGAAGTCGCTCAGTCGTGTCCAACTCTTTGAACCCCATGGACTGTAGCCTACCAGGCTCCTCCATCCATGGGATTTTCCAGGCGAGAGTACAGGAGTGGGTTGTCATTTCCTTCTCCAGGGGATCATCCCGACCCAGGGATCGAGCCCATGTATCAACTATAAAATTACTAAAAGAAAAAAATTGATAAGTAGGACTTCATCAAAATTAGAAAAAGCATTTTCTGCCACAGACACTGCTAAGCAAATGAAAAGACAAGCTACACGGTGGGAGAAAAGGTTTGCACATCACATCTGGTAAAGGTCTATTTTCTGGAATATGTAAGGAACTCTTAAAATTCAACAACACACAAACCAACTGGACAACTCTGAGGACATAAAGAGCACTTCATCCAAAAAAAAGATACACATATAGCAAATAAGCACATCAAAATATGTCAGAATCATTAACCGTCAGGAAAATGCAAATTAAAAACCTAATGAAACATCACTACATGCCTATCAGAGTGGCTAAAATAAAAGATAGTGTGTATCTGTTAATCCCGAACTCCTGACTTATTTCTTCACTCTGCTATAGATGACAATAAGGTCCTCCTGTATAGCATAAGGAATTATATTCAATATATTTTAACAACCTATAATGTAAAAGAATCTGAAAAGGAAAAAAGAATATGTATGAATCACTTTGCTGTACACTTGAGTCTAATACAATATTGTAAGTCAACTATACTTTAATAGAAAATTAAAAATAGCATAAAATAAAACAAAAAAAATATAGTGGCACCACCAAATGGTGATGAGGAGGTGGAGAAACTGGATCACTTAAATGTTGCTTAAATGTCCCATTTAAAGGGAAATGTAAAACAGCACAGTCACCCTAGAAAACAGTTTGGCAGTTTCTTAAAAATTAAACATGCAACTACCATATGATCCAGCAATCACACGCCTGGGCAATTTATCCCAGAGAAAAGAAGGCTTGGGTTCACATAAAAATCTGTACACAAATGTTTATAGCAGTTTTATTCGTAGTAGCTAAAAACTGGAAATTACCCAGATGTCCTGCAATGAGTGAATGGTTAAACTTTAATATGTATATATTAGGGCTTCCCTTGTGGCTCAGCTGGTAAAGAATCTGTCTGCAATGTGGGAGACCTGGGTTCCATCCCTGGGTTGGGAAGTCCCCCTGGAGAAGGGAAAGGCTACCCACTCCAGTATTCTTGCCTGGAGAATTCCATGGACAAAAGGAGAAGGGGACGACAGAGGATGAGATGGCTGGATGGCATCACCCATTCAATGGACATGGGTTTGAGTAAACTCCGGGAGTTGGTGATTGACAGGGAGGCCTGGTGAGCTGCATTCCATGGGGTCGAAGAGTTAGACACGACTGAGCAACTGAACGGAACTGACACAACTGAGCGACTTTCACTTCACTTCATGTATATTCTATGTAATACTACTCAGTGAAAGAAAAAAAGAACAAACTTTTGGTACCTACAGCATCCTGTATGCATCTCTAAGGAATTATGCAGAGTGAGTTGGATGAGTTCCTTTTATATTTCGGATATTAACCACTTATCACCCTTGGGGTGATGGGAATTTTCTGTATCTCGACTGAACTCATGTCAATATCTGAGTTATGATATTGGCCTATAGCTTTACAAAATGCTAAAATGGTGTGAAACTGGGTGAAGGGTTCTTGGGGTCTGTTTTAGTTGTCTCTTACTCCTGCATGTAAACCTACAAGTATCTTAAAATGAAAAGCTGATGAAACAAACAAGAAAACATCTTCCACATATGTTCTGTTTACAAGGGACATACATAAAGAGAGGGATACAGAAATACTGAGAATAAAAAGATTTTTAAAAAATCAGTAAAAAGCACTATGCAAAGGAAGGCTGGAATAGCAATATCAATATCAGAAAAAAACAGACTTTGAGACAAAAAAAGCATTAGGGAAAAATAATTTTATTAGATAATGTTTAAAATAACAATGAGTCTTTAGGAAGATAAAACAATTCTGAACCTGGATATACCTAACAACATATTTTCAAACTATAGAGAAGAATGTATATACTATATTTTCTTTATCCACTCATCAACCAGTGGTCATTTTAGTTTGTTTTCATGGCTTAGCAACTGTTCATAGAGCTGCAATGAAATGCAGATACCTTTTTGAGATAGCAGTTTCATTTACATTTATTCATTTATTTATTTTTAATTGGAGGATAGTTGCATTACAATCTTGGGTTGGTTTCTGTCATGTATCAGCATGAGTCTTCTGTAGGTATATGTATGTCCCCTTAAGAGCTGCTAGGTGGTATCTCATTGTGATATTGATTCCCTTGATGACTGGTGATGTTGTACAACTTCTTATGTGTCTGCAGGCCATTTGTATGTCATCTTTGGAGAAGTGTCTGTTCAAATTTTCTGTCCATTTTTTAATCAGATGATGAGCATCGTCATTCAGTTGCTCAGTCGTGTCCAACTCTTTGTGACCCCATGGACTGCAGTGCACCAGGCTTCCCTGTCCTCCACCATCTCCTGGAGCTTGCTCAAACTCACATCCATTGAGTCAGTGATGCCATCCAACCATCTCGTCTTCTGTTGTCCCCTTCTCCTCCTGCCTTCAATTTTTCCCAGCATCAGAGTCTTTTCTAATGAATCAGCTCCTCGCATCTGGTGGCGATAGTGTAGGAGCTTCAACTTCAGCATAAGTCCTTCCAATGAATATTCAAGTTTGATTTCCTTTAGGATGGACTGGTTCGATCTTCTTGCAGTCCAAGAGACTCTCAAGTCTTCTCCAACACCACAGTTCCAAAGCATCAATTCTTTGGCACTCAGCCTTCTTTATGATCCAGCTCTCACATCCATACCTGACTGCTGGGACAAAACCATAGCATTGACCAAACAGACTTTTGTTGGTAAAGCAATGATGATGGTGAAGGTGATTTCTGCTGTTGAGTTGCATGAGTTACTTTTATATTTTGAATATTTGGATATTAACCTCTTTTCAGATATATGTTTTACAAACATTTTCTTTCATTCTTAGGTCATAGCACAACATTTTGATGAGAAAGATTCAACCACACCTGCTTGCTTAATTGTTAACATCCCTGTGAATTACTGGTCCTATCCATGGTCCTGAGCTGCCATGATGGTCTATTTCAGAGGCTCCTGAATGCTTATCTGTAGGTTAGAGGCAGTTTGCAAGGTCATTTTCACCAGTCTGCAGCAAAAGAGAAAAATCAGAGAGCGAGATGCAGTACAACTTCATGGTGGTAACTTTCTTTGTTCCAAAGAAATGCCCTTTTCATTCCTGTACCTTTAAATTGTTGTTTTTCAGATTCTTAATGGATGAAATTCCAAGTGTATAAAAGTGTACTTAAGAAGTTACAGATGAATTCTGACTCTTGTTTTTACTTATCCTCCTCATCACACAGATCAGAATCTGTGACATTGGGTATTTTTTGTATTATATACCAGGGCAATTTGTTCCAAGCACTTTTACAAATGTGGTCTTCTTTTGAATAACCTTGAGGCTGGTAATTTTACTACACCCATGTAAAAGAAACTGTGTCTCAGACATTTGGGGGGAACTATTGCTGTCTCAGATTTTTCATATTTATCATGCAACAACATGTCCATGCCACTTTTTCAAGCAAATTTACCCTCCCTGTTCATTATCCAAGACATATTTGAATTGGATTTTTTTTTTATGAGTTGATAGTCTCCAAGTCTTTGGGTCAGAGGTCTCACAAAAGTACACCTAGGTTAGAAATGGTAACTAACATGATTTATTTGGTGTATGTGTGTGTGGAGGGGTGGGTAGTTTCAAGGTCTCTGCATTAAGATCCCGTCAATATGCTCCCTTAATTTATATGCTTAAGAAAAAAAGACTGCTTTAATAAAAATAGATCCTACACGGCATGTTATTCTTCATAATTGGACAAGATCACAAAGAGCATACACTTACAAGATAATCTGAAAATGAATGGCCAAATAATATAGTAATCACCAAATCCTTATTACTTGAAGCCTATACGCGCCAGGAGGCCCTTTCTCCCTTGATAATCAAGCCTGACCCCTATTAATTTTAATAGGAGTTAAGTAGTCACATCAAGAGAAGAATCAGTGAGTACTCTCAGAAAACCAGCCCCGAAGATTAAGACCTCCACTTTTGGCTTTCTGCTGAAAATGTGACACATTGCCTGATGCTTATCTGCTTTTAATTGTGTGTTGTGTGTGTATGTTTTTCTCTCTTCTTTTTGCAGGGGAGGCAATTTGCAAGTCTTTGCTCTATGCCTCCCTACAAGGAAGAGATAAATTATATGGGAGGCTGTGGTGGTTGGCCTGTTTGATACCCTTTGCTGATAAACTGAAGTGAACCTTCATAATTAATACCCAATCTTTTCTGGTTGACTCCATTGCACTAAAGCTTGAGGATATCTGACTGTAATGAAAAATGATTGTTGTGATGCACTCTGCCTTTTTTCTTCTTTTTATCTCTATCGTCAAAAATATGCACGGAACAAATCTACCGGAGGTTCTGTTGGACAGCGTCAGAAAGATCTCTCGTTTTTATTAAGCAGCGTCTTCAAAGATTCAGCAGAGACAGACTTGCTTCTGTGAGCTTTTTAACATGTAAGTGACATTTCCCTGCGTTTAAATATGGCTTTGTTAGGCTGTGCTTGCAATCAGAATGCAAAAAAAGCCCCGCTGTTAGAACCTGAAACCAAAGAGAAATAGATCCTCCTTTAGTTTTGCTCTTGAAATATGAAGTCAAGGGAAAGCCAGAATCAGAGAAATCAAATTAGATTTAAAATTCCTGTGAGCTCTCAGAATGCAAGATCAGGATAAACATTCCGTCCTGAGCAACTAAACCAAACAAAGCAAGATACCATTTAATAAGATTTTGTGATAGATAAGTGAGACTGTGCATTTGTGCTGGACTTTCAGTTTAAGAAGTGTTTAGAAAATCAGCTTACCAGCTCCCCGCACTTCTCATTTAGAGGGGATGAGTAATTCAGGCCATTTTGCAGATGAGGAAATTGGTTCAGTAAGTAGGCATGACCCCTCAAGGCAGACTCAGGGTCAAAATATAGATCTTCTCACAGCTGTTGCCATTTAATAGCAGGCTCCCCAACATTTTAGGGTGATTTGTAAGACAGAGGGAAAAGACAAAATGAAGAAATAGACAAAAGAGAGGAGAGATGAAGCCTGCATCATCCTGTTTGTGAGCCATTCCCAAGTGTCTTCCATCTTTCCTTTTTTAAAAAATCAACCAGCCCACTAGACTGGACTTTTTAAATTGAATTTATTAAGTTAAATAAAAATAAAAGCTAGCTTTTATTTGTTCATTAAAACTTATTTATTTATTAAACTATAGTTGCTTTACAGTATTATATTATATTCAGGTACACAGTATCAGTTCAGTTGTTCGGTCGTGTCTGACTCTTTGCGACCCCATGGACTGTGGCCCGCAAGGCTTCCCTGTCCATCACCAACTCCCAGAGCTTACTCAAACTGATGTCCATCAAGTTGGTGATGCCATCCAACCATCTCATGAACTACAGCCTGCCAGGCTCCTCTGTCCATGGAATTCTCCAGGCCAGAATACTGGAGTGGGTAGCCATTCCCTTCTCCAGGGGATCTTCCCAGCCCAGGAATCAAATTCAGTTCTCCAGCATTACAGGGGGAGTCTTTACCATCTAAGCCGCCAGGGAATTTCTTACTCCTTTATCCCTTTCTTGCTCCTCCATCCTTCCCTCTCCTAACTGGTAATCACTAATTTGTTTTCTGTATCTGTGACTCTGTTTTTATTTTGCTATACTCATTCATTTTATTTTTTAGAGCCCACATGTAAATGATAACAAATAGTATTTGTCTTTCTCTGTCTTATTTTAGACACTAAACATAATATTCTCTAAGACCATCCATGTTACTGCAAATGGCAATTTATCATTCCTTTTTAGAGCTGAGTAATATTCCATTGGGCTTCCTTGCATATTGGGTCTGCTCAAGTGGTGCTAGCGGTAAAGAATATGCCTACCAATGCAGGAGGTTCAAGAGACACGGGTTTGATCTCTGGGTTGGGGCAGGAAATGGCAACCTACTCCAATATTTTTGCCTGGGAAATCCCATGGATAGAGGAGTTAGGCCCTACAGTTCACGGGGTTCAAAGAGTAGAACATGAATGAGCAAGCATGTGCACGGGCACCCACCCCCCCCCACACACATCTTCTTTATTCATTCATCTGCTGATGGATACTTTGCTTCCGCATCTTGGCTATTGTAAATAATGATGCTAGGAACATTGGGATGCTTATATCTTCTTGAAGTTTTGTTTCTTCCATACTTGTTTTGGAATTGCTGGATCATTTGGTAGTTTTATTTTCGGTTTTTCTAGGAACCTCTATGCTGTTTTCCATAGCATCAGTATACATCTACATTTCCTCCAACAGGGCACAGTGTTCTTTTTTCTCCACACCTTCTCCAGCATTTATTATTTGTAGACTTTTTGATGATGGCCATTTAGACTGGTGTGTGTTTGTACCTTGTAGTTTTGATTTGCCTTTCTCTAACAATTAGCAATATTGAGCATCTTTTCATGTATCTATTGGCCAACTGTATGTCTTCTTTGGAAATATATCTATTCAGGTCCTTGCCAATTTTTGATTAGGTTGTTACATTTTCTGATATTGAGTTGTATATATTTTGGTTATTAAGCTCTTATCAGTTACATCATATCCAAATATTTTCTCCCATTCTGTAGCTTGTCTTTTTGTTTTGTTTGTGGTTCTCTTTTCTGCGCACAATATTTAAATTTAATTGTATCTCATTTATTTTTGCTTTTATATCTTTTGCCTTCAGGGATAGATCCCCAAAATATTGCTATGTTTTATGCTAAAGAGTCTTCTGCCTATATTCTCTTCTAGGAGTTTAATGATTTAAGCTCTTATATTTAGGTCTTTAATCCATTTTGAGTTTATTTTTACATATGATATGAGGAAATGTTCTAATCTCATTCTTTAACATGTAGTTGTCCAGTTTCTCAGCATGACTTCTTGAGGAAACCGTCTTTTCTAAACTGTATACTCTTGCTTCCTTTGTTGTAGATTAATGGACCATAAATAGGTGGACTTATTTCTGGGCTCTCCATTTTGTACCCTTGATCTATATGTCTTTTTTTTTTTTTCTGGCCTGTATCATGCTGTTTTGATTACTGTAAGCTTTGTAGTATAATCTGAAGTCTGCGAGGGTGTTTTTGTTTTTGTTTATTTCCTCAAGATTACTTCGCACTGACTTCCTGAGGGTCATCCCTCCACTGAAAGTGAAAGTCACTCAGTTGTGTCTGACTCTGCGACCCCATAGACTGTACTGTCTTTTTCTCCAGGGGATCTTCACAACCTAGGGATCGAACCCAAGTCTCCCACATTGCAGCAGGATTTTTTACCAGCTGAGTCACAAAGGAAGCCCATAGATATTCATGCCTGTTCCCATGTCTACACTGCTAATCCAGGGTCTGACTCCTTACCATACTCAACAGCCCTCACTACCAACCCAGTACTATTCCCCTGCCCATTAAGAGGGACCAGAGCAAATTCTCAGGGCCTGGAGGGAACAGCTTTTTGGAGGGACCTCAGCATCTTGAGAGTCACAATTGTAGGTGTTGAGATGTTTCAGCTTTTGCAAGCTGGCTGAGTTTCTGGAGGGACCACAGACAGACTCCATAACACATGTGTCTGAAAACCCCAAACTGTTGTTCCTCGATGTAGACCATCATTTTTAAGTGCCTGCTGTTTAGGAGTTCTGTGGGGAAATCAAACTAAGTCAAACTGAGAGTTTACATTTTTAAATGCTTTCCATGAATCAAATAAGCTCATGAAATGCTGGCAATTCCATAACATGAAACCAACTATCAAGTTACCCACCCATGTAACCTTCGTTGATCAAATACTGGGTACCTACTTTATGTAAGAATCTTGCCTACTGATTTTTGGAACTTACTTTTGGAGATTCCTTATGGATAGAGATAAGAAATGGCAAACATGTTTAAAATGTAGTTTCCGCTGTTGATAGTTTCTATAGGGGAATGTAAAGCAAGGTAAGGAAAGAGACAGTGAGCAGTGGATCAGCAAAGATGTCACTGAGGGGAACCTCTGAGCAGTGACATGATTAGAAAGAGTGAACTATGTAAAGGACTGAGGAAGGAACATTCTAGGAGCAGGGCATGATAAGATAAGAGAATTTTAGGGGTACAGGGTACATGACCATGAAATATAGCCAGATGACCAACGAGAGAGCTCTCCGTGACTTCTGAGTCAGAGGACATGCATCCATGAATGTTGTTGTTCAGCCGCTATGTCACGTCCAGCTCTGCAACTCTGTGAAATGCAGCACATCAGCCTCCTCTGTCCTCCCCCATCTCCTGGAGTTTACTCAAATTCATGTTCATCAAGACACTAATGATATCTAACCATCTCATCCCCTGTTGCCCCCTTCTCCTTTGGCCTTCAATCTTTCCCAGCATCAGGGTCTCTTCCAGTGAGTCATCTCTTCAGATCAGGTGGCCAAAGCATTGGAGCTTCAGTTTCATCAACAGCACTTCCAATGAATATTTGGGGTCGACTTCCTTTAGGATCGACTGGTTGGATCTCCTTGCAGTCCAAGGGATTCTCAAGAGTCTTCTCCAGCAGCACATTTCAAAAGCATCCATTCTTTGGTGTTCAGTCTTCTTTATGGTCCAGCTCCCACATTTGTACATGACTATTGGAAAATATCCCCAACTGCCACTGACTGGACTCATGATTTGGAAAAATTACTTCTTTTTATGTTGTTTCCCAGTCTTGTAAATAAGGGAATGAACTGAAAAAATTCTGGGTCACTTTGACTAAAAACCCTGATTCCATGTGAGGATGACCCTAACGACTTGATAATCCTTCTTATGTTTTTTTTTTTTTTTTCATTTTTCTTAACCCTATTTTCCATTCATGTTAGAAAACTATGGTGTGTCCCCTTTGGATTCCAATCTTGGGCTCCAATGGTGGTTTTGGAGATTCTAAATGTAAATAATACTGAGACACATTGTGTATTTTTGATGAAGCATTCTTAGCACAGATAGAAAATTATTCTTCAGAATAAGACCAGTATGTCATACAATGATAGGGAAACACCATAAAAAGTCTCTTAATGTAATAAATGGACAGTGGTTTTTCTGAAGAAGACAGCTCATGTGGTGGGAAAGCTCCGCTGCCAACCTCAAGTCCACGTTCAGTTGCAAGAGCTCTGAATCCTGGCTATTAGACCATCAAGGACTTATTTAACTGAGACACCATATTGGAAAGAAAGATTGACATTAACTCTTCAAGCCAGAATGTTTAGGAGAGAATACCTGTGTTCCTGCTTTATAAATATATAGAAGATATGGGTATAAAAGATCAGAAATTCAAGAATTGTTTCAGAAAAAAATGCTTCTGCTACTTCTTTTGAAAAGAAAAACAAAATAAATTTGTGAGTTATTATTATAAGTAATGCATTATTATATCTATTAAGCCTATTAAATGAAATATTGCTTTTTAAAAAGGTTGAAATGTAGGTGATTTACAATATTGTATTAGTTTTAGGCATACAGAAAGTGATCAGATATATATTAATTATTTTCAAGATTCTTTTCCATTATAGATTATTATAAGATATTGAATACAGTTCCCTGTGCTATACAACAGATCCTTATTTGTTTTATATACAGTTGTGTGTATCTGTTGCTTCCAAATTTATAATTTATACCTCCCTCCCTCTTGTCCCCTTTGCTGTGTGTGTGCTCAGTTGCTTCAGTCATGTCTGACTCATTGCAGTCTTATGGATTGTTGCCCACTGGGTTCCTCTGTCCACAGAATTCTCCAGGCAAGAATACTGGAGTGGGTTGCCATGCCCTCCTGATAGCCATAAATTTGTATTTATGTATGTGAGCTTATTATGTCTTGTAAATAAATTCATTTGTGTTATTTTTTTAGATCCCACATAGAAGTGATATCACATGGCATTTGTTTCTCTCTGACTAATTTCACTTAGCATGTTAATCTCTAGGTCCATCCATGTTGCTGCAAGTGGCATTATTTCATTCTTTTCTACAGATAAGTCCTATTCCATTGTATATATATGCCACATCTTCTTTATCCTTTCATCTGTTGATGGACATTTAGGTTGCTTCCATGTCTTGGCTATTGTAAATAGTGCTGCTATGAACATAGGGGTACAGGTGTCTTTTTGAATAAGAGTTTTCATCTTTTCCATATATATGCCCAGCAGTGTGATTGCTGGGATTCTATGGTGTCTCTATTTTCAGTGCTTTACGGAACCTCCACGCTGTTTTCCATAGTGGCTGCCTCAGTTTACATTCCTGCCAACCATTTAGGCAAGTTCCTTTTCTTCAAATCCTCTCCAGAATTTATTATTTGTAGAGTTTTTGATGAAGGCTATTCTGACTAATATGAGGTGATACCTCTTTATAGTTGTGATTTGCATTTCTCTAACAATTAGCGATGTGGAACATTTCTCCAAAGAACCCGTACAGATGGCCAACAGGCACATAAAAAATATTACTTAAAAAAAATGTTTTGGAGATTTGTCCTAAAACTGTCTGTTGCAAGAATGCTTACAATTTGGAACATTTGTTAGTAGCCGAGTTTGTGGTAACAAAAGGGCTTCTGTTGAAAGACCATTGATCTTAAGGTTAGAAGACAAGATTCAGGCTACAGCTCTTCGTTTACTAGCTGTGTGGCCTTAGTCAAGTTACTAGGCTAATATGAACTTTGACTTAAGAGTATAAATTAGGGGTATTACACCTGTCCAATTTACTTCATAGAGTGAGAAGTGAGTAAAAACACATGTAAATAAAATTGCTGTGTTAACAGCAAAACATTGGCAAATATGAGGAAGAATTTAAAAAGGATGGAAAAAAGGAAAAAAAATTGGAGAGGAGGAAGGAGGGGTGTTGATAGAAAGAGCTTACTTTCACACATTTTAATCCCAGTTAGAGTATGGTCAGACAGAGGATTTTAGGGGCAGTAGGTAGGACTTCAAACTGACATTCTTTCTCCAGCATGTTCCATACAGTTCCAACAGCTTCTCATGCCCCTTGGGTCGATTTATCGTCCCTTTTGTCTCCAGTTTTTAAGGGATAAATAATCCTCAGAAGGAAGCATATTTTATTGACATTAGTCATCATTCAAACTTTTCGGAGTCCCCACTGCCTATTGGACTAATGGCCAGATTTCTTCCATGATTTGCCATTAATTCCCCTGACTAAAAAGATTTTGCTTTTTCTCATCCTTCTTAAAGACATGGGATTCACTCTAGCTCACCTCAATGCAGAAGAGATACTGAAAATCTCCAGTTCAGCAAAACACATGTTCCCCTATGTTCAGGGCAGCATTCTTTGCAATAGCCAAGACATGGAAACAGTCTAAATGTCCAACAACAAATGAATGCATAAACAGATGTAATGCATATGTACAATGGAATATTACTCTGCCATCAAAAGAATGAAATGATGCCATTTGAAGCAACATGGATGGACCTAGAGATTATCATGCTAAGTGAAGTAAGTTAGAAAGAGAAAGACAAATATCATACGAAATCATTTACACGTGGATTCCAAAATGTGATGCAAATCAACATATCTATGAAACAGAAATAGACATAGGGAAGAAACTGTGGTTGCCATGGGGGAGGATGGGTAGGAGATGGAAGGAATGGCAGTTTGGGGTTAGCAAAGGCAAACAATTATATAGAGAATGGATAAACAGATAAACAACAAGGTCCTACTGTGGAGCACAGGGAATTAAATTCAATATCCTATGATAAATCATAATGGAAAGAAATATGAAAAATATATATATATATATGTTGTTGTTCAGTCACTAAGTCATGTCCAACTCTTTGTATAGCCATGAACATCAGCACACAAGCCTCCTCTGTCCTTCACTATCTCAGAATTTGCTCAAATTCATGTCCGTTGAGTCAGTGATGCTATCTAACCATTTCATCCTCTGCTACCTTCTTCTGCTTTTGCCTTACCTTTCCCAGCATCAGGGTCTTTTCAAATGAGTCGGTGCTTAAGTATCATGGAATCAATCTGCTGTACAGATGAAAATGAAAGCAGTCCCAAAGTAGCCAGGACCTGATTCACAATTATAGGAGCCACTGCTATCAAGAAGGGCCAGGTGCAGGAAATATTTGGAGCAGGGCAAACAAGGGGCTGTGAAACTGCGAATAACCAAGAAATGCCATGAGCAGGGCCAAGAATGAAGAACCAGACCCAGTGGGACATAATGAAGAAAATGACAGCCGTGAGGGTGTGGGCCTGTGAGTTATGGTTTGGGCTGCACATAAATTTGGTTCCTCTTGGAGATTCCACGTGCTCCCTAACCCCAGAATCAGTGTTTGCCTCTGAGAATGAAAATCATCACATCCCCAACACAATGGGTGGGTTAAACCATCTGTGGGCACAAACCTAGCAAGCCATAAATGTTCACTGAAGCCTGGATACAGCTCAACCCAGATCAGAGCTTCAGCAATAGTATCTAGGAGTCAGGGTTGGAATGAACTTATCCCTTTAGGAAGTGGGTGACTGATGGCTTTTGTTATGCTTGTTGTCTTTTTGTCGCTAAGTCATTTCCAACACTTTTGCGACCTTATAGGCTGTAGCCCACCAGGCTCCTCTGTCCTCGGTATTTCCCAGGCAAGAGGTATCAGGCTGTCCCAGCCGGATGTCAGAGCCACCCTGTCTGGACTCAGTGGCTGTTCTTCTTAAGGGAGCTTTGAGCTTCAGTAACTTTCTTGGTGGGCTTCCCTGGTGGCTCAGATGGCAAAGACTCTGCCTGCAGTGCCGGTGACCTGGATTCAATCCCTGGGTTGGGAAGATCCCCTGGAGGAGGAAATGGCAACCCACTCAGCGAGTGAATATTTTGGTCGGCTTGGGCATTTTGTCACTGGCAGGTTAATTTCTTATCTAAAGTGAGTCAATGAACATTTTGGTAGCCATATATCTGTCTTTTTGAGCTGGGTTGTTGTGAGTCCAGGCATGAGGTATTTCTTCCAACCTGATCTAGTTGCTGAATGTGCCAAGGTGAACGGCGATTTCTGGTTCTGGACCATAATGCAGTTATGATTAGCTTATTTTAGAAATGTCTCTCTATAACTATGTGCTTTACTCTCAAACGACAATACTCTACAATCTGACTGCTAGGACTAGTTCACCTCTGTTTGAATTCCTTATGACCAGATTAAGGACATGTATGTTTAAGCTAAACCTTTTTCATAGGAAGCACTCAGCAGAGAACAAATGAATGAATGAGAAGGAGTTTGCTCACTTCAGTCTATCAAGGTTCCAATTCTGACAGCCTATTTTTTTATGTGTGAAATATTTTCTCTAAAGCTTCATTCCATCCAGAATAAACACTGGTACAAGAAAGAGTTTTTATAAATGTTTTGCTCTGCTCAAGCCACACGGCCTTTTATTAATGACACTTCTAAGATCTGTTTTTGTGCTCAAATTGGCAAGGGGGAGTTCTGTGCTCACAGAATGTAATTCAAGAACCAATAAAAGTTGATTACATACATATGAAACGTATGGACTGGGGGTAGGAGTCCTGGATGGATTACAAAGCGAGTGTCATGTCTCATCTTCTGCCTGGGGTTTTATGGGAGGCCCGCATGAAGCCACAGACTTCTATATCGTCCCTTTCACTAAACGTCGTGTAAACAGAATCATGTTCTCATTCAAAAATACATCTGCAAGATCACAGTTCGGAAAGAACTCCAGGTTTTCTGTCCACTTTAGCTCTAACTGGAGAATCTTATGAGAAACTCAATAATTAATTAGGAGGTACAAGAGGTCATCTTTAACTGTGAACAATTAAAATAAAATAGACTATTAGTTCCCTGATTAGAGATGTGGCAGCTGGAGGTACACGATCTTATAGAACGATGAGCTTCTTTTTTTTTTTTTTAACTTCAAAATAAAACCATATTTCCCACTCTCCTTGCCCTCAAATTGTAACAACTACTGATAAGTATTATTGAGAAGGCTTTTTTTTTTTTAATAGCAAAAGAAAACACCTGGACACTTTGCTGGTTTTCTCCGGAGCCTTGGCCACCGAAACATCCAAGCCTTGTTCCCATCCATGCTGAAGCACGGCCACCTCTGGGTAGCCACGAGGCAGCTGCTTGCCAGCCCCACAGCACAGCTGGTTTTGAGCAGGAAATGAGGGAACCCTTCTCTGGGGAAAACTACAGGGAGTTTTTGGTGAGCAGAATGCAATTACCCTGGCTGGAAGTGTGCCAGGTGAGGGTGGTACATGTCTGACTGTTGCAAAGGCATCATGGGACCCTCTCCCATGTAGGCTGTGCTTTAAGCAGAAGGCAGAATGAGAATATAATTATGATCATCTTAATGACTATAAGGTAATTATGAGGATGTTAACAACTACAATGTTCTTCAAGAAAACTTCTTTCACTTTCCAAGGTGGAGAACGCAAACCAGTGGACAGTGGAATGGAAAACAATAGATTGACAACAGATGATCCACCAGTGGTAATAACGTGATCAACTCTTTCAAAATGACTGACAGGTATGTATCCATTCTTTAGTAAGTCCTGGTGACTCTTCTACTTTGCATCTTAAATTCTTTTTAGCGCTTATCTTTACTTTGAGTTTTACAAATCCTTTAACAGTCATAGCCTCTGCCCCCTCAAGGTAATTTAGAAGCCTTTTGAAAAGATGCATGCTTTGATTATCCCTGATTTACAGATGAGAAAACCAAGGCTTAATGAAATGAATCGTTTATAAGCATACGTTGCTAAGTGTTAGTGATGACACCACATTTGTCCTTACCCTTTACCACTTTTCCAGAGAAACTTGAATAATACACATCATTCATCCCCCAGAAATGCTAATTTATGTTTCTCAACATATTTTTAGTGCCAGATTTTAAAATTATGTAAGATGTAGTTTTGAAGTTGGAGCCATCAAAAAGTTCAATCATGACTAGTTGACTAGAAAATATATCTGATAATAAAAATTCAGTTCAAAAAATGGATTACATAATCCATTTTGCTAAACATAGTCTGCAAGAATCTAATGAGAGTCAACTCTGAAATCAATCACTCAAGAAGCTAAATTGTTAAAGTTCTTGTGAAGTAGTTTCCTGATAAATGGCATTCTTTGATGGAGTGTCTGGGTAAATATGGTGCATTCTGATTGATCCTCCAGAATCTTGAGTTATTTAAAAAAGAATATTTCATTTTTATATTGATATGTGGTTGCAAGAATGAAACGCATGGATTCAAATTCCAGCTCCACCATTCTCTGAATGACCTTGGGAATGGCCCCTCATTCTGGAGTAAGACATCAGGAGATAGAATAAAATTGACATTACATGCAGAGTTATGAGTGACTAAATAATATATATGAAAATGTTTACAATGACATCTCCACACAATTTGTGCCTCAGAGCTTATCAAAATCCTTTCCAATAGCTGTTTACAGTTGTCTGCCTTCAATTGAAACAAAATACAAAATAATTTACAGGACATGCTTCTCAATACATTTGTTAATTTTCATGATATTCCCTTGAGATTTGGATATTTACACTGAATAGTGGACTGAAGACAGAGTGGACTGAAGCGTCTTCGGGACTTGCAGATAGAAAAATTCATTAACAAATAAAACAGAAACAGAAAAGAAGATTGCATCATATAGTCAGAGGTCCAAAGCATCTGAGTTCTAAAAAATCTAGACTCTTTCTAGTTGATTGATTTTTTGCATTATCCATGTGCTTACCTAATATTTGTTACATGACTATTGAATGGAAAATGATACGTTAGGTGATGAGAATATAAAAATTTTAAAGCAGAGATAAGATAAAAAAGTGTACTCTTTGATTTCAAAAAACTCACAGAATAACTGCTAAACAGAATTGGGGATAATGTATTTTCATATAATAACTATATTTATGAGTAAGCAATGGCAAGTGAAGATTAATTCTCTTGGAGATGTTAGGTAAGTTCCTAACTAGTGTCTTGAAGCATCACTAGTTCCTGGTTACCAACAGCTGGCTGAGCTGGGCAAGAACAATACTGAGTAGTAGGCCTTGATTCTCAGATGTCCTCATTATTTTAAAGATGCTCAGTTGTGTCCACCTCTTTGTGACCCCATGGACTGCAGCACACCAGGCTCGCTTGTCCTTCACCATCTCCCAGAGATTGTTCAAACTCGTGTTCATTGAGTCCATGATGCCATCTCATCCTCTATTGCCCCCTTCTCCTGCCATCAATCTTTTCCAGCTTCAGGGTCTTTTCCAGGGTCTTTTCAGCACTTCAAATCAGGTGGCCAAAGTATTGGCGCTTCAGCGTCAGTCCCTCCAGTGAATATTCAGGGTTGATTTCCTTTAAGATAGACTGGTTTGCTCTCTATGCTGTCCAAGGAACTCCCAAGAGTCTTCTCTAGCACCACAGATGTCATAGACCTTCAAATAACCTAGACCTTCCTTATGGGTTGATCTCTAACTCAGCTCGTAGAATTCCTGCACAAACCCAGAAATCTTATGTGTAGACAAGGCAATATTGTTTTCTAATATAAACATTGGGATATCAGGTCCATTTGATATATGTGAGAAATTAATGGAACATTCTGTTCCAAGTCTCCAATTCTATGTAAGTCCTGAGATGACTATGCAAACATGTTTGTCCCTCTTCTCTGCAATATCCCACTATTGTGTGACTTTAACCAGAGGTATGGGTTAATTTTATTAACCCAAGAATATTCCAGTATCCTTGTCTGGAGAATCCCATGGATAGAGGAGCCTGGCAGGATACAGTCCAAAGGGTCTCAGAGTTGGACACGACTGAAGCTACTTAGCATGCAAGCGTGGGTTAATTTTATGAATCCATCATGACACTTTGTAATACAGACAGTGTTCCATATTAAGACTAGAAGGGGAAAAAAATCTTCAGGGCGCTGCCAATTCTGAGCTGTCACCTCCAGCATCCTGTCTCCTTCTCATGATGGCAGATGAAAGGAAATGAGAGGGAACAATAGAACAGGAAGGGAGGGAGGACCAAGAGAATGAAAATCACAAATCTGGAAGCTTCCTGAACACCGTGAATCCTTTGTCCACAATTAGACATCACTATTTTCAGCATCCCCATCCTAGGTCTCCTTTCCAATTAAATTGGCTGCATGTGTCAATGAGTTTCTATAGAAACATGCTTCCGCCTCTCAACTAAGCTGTGAGGACCTACCTATAAATGTAGGATCTAAATCTCTTCCTTTTCATTCTGCAACTTATGACCTTTAGGAAAATTTGCAATGCTCATTATCCATTTCATTGAAAACAGGAGTCATGTCTAATTCTTGGAGCATTTTTGAAGTTGATGAAATATGGTCTGGCTTAATTTGCAAATGATTCTATTGACTCTCCAAGTAATAACCTCTACCAAGGAGAACAGGAGACAAGGAATTTGAGTTTAGGATGTATTCTAGGAGAGCCCATGTCTGATCTTGGGCAGTTGCTGATACTTTTAGCTTTCTGAGGACAGGATTGGACTCTAGGTATCATTTAGGAATATGACTCATCAGTCACGGTAACATCTTTGGCCCTGATGATTCAAAAATTATTTTTCACCCAACACAATTTTTATAACTTTCTTCATTTCATGAGGAAGTTTTGGTCTGCAAAAATGATGGGCGTTCATGCTTCCTTCTTACCCTATGAAATGGTGGCACACGTGAGTGTTTCTTTTCATTTCCTTGAAGAAAGGGGCTGTCGTGTGGCTTCTCGGCATGACCAGACACGAGATTAGTCTCCTCATCATAATAAACTCCAACAGCATTGAAATGAATAACCAGAACGCTCTTACACACGTGAACACACACACAAAAGTGGTTGGGGGTGTTTCTACCTTTTTAAGCCTTGGACACCTTAGAGATGAAGATTTGGCATGCAACTTGGTGTATCCGTGGTGCCCTAAGGACCAAAGAACAAGGTGAATGAGAAGGGTCTTGGAAAGAAGGAATCAAAACAACCCAGACCCCTATCGCCCTTTCCTGCCCCCATGTTGTACTGTTGAAGAATTTTTGAGCCCTCCTAAGCAGTATGGCCTGTCTCCGCTCCTACCCCATGTAAGGAAAAGGTATTTGTCTTACTCTTCTCCCACCCAATATACGTACTTTATCCACCGCTGCTTGTCCCCTGGCTATAAAAACCAACCAAGGACCCACAGTCAAGGTCTGCTCTCCGTGACCGTCAGGAAGTTGGCCCGCAGTACTGGCAGTGACTCACCACCGCCCCATCGTCCCCGCCAGCTCTAATAAACTGTATTCTCCTTTCATTCTGCCTTGTGTCTGGAAATTCTTTTCCAACCCGCACATGGACCACAGCAATTTCTATCAGGATATGGTGAACTGGGGAAATTAAATATGACCTGGAAATGGAACTTATATACCACACATAATTTACATGACTTCTTTTGTGCCAGTAAGAGAAAGCATGTTCAGAGGCAACTGGGCCCTTGAAAAAGCCATCTAGCTACTTCTCACTTCCTGACTCCTTTCTAATAATCCTTTCCAGAACCCCCAAAGATGGGGAGTTTGGAGACTGCCTTTAACATCAGGCAGTAAGCCACACCCCTGCACCCTTACCGTGAGAGTGCACCATATTTTTCATTTCTTCAACTTGCATTGGCAATCTGTTGTAGCATAATTTACACATTTACACATTTTAGAGAGCAAGGCACAGTCATGCAACTTAATTCCAAAAAACATAAGCACTGAAGGCTGCCTCTGCACATTAGCTTTACAAAGCATATGAATGCCTTTGCCGAAACCCAGTCCAAGGCACAGGCTTATTTGGAATCAGCATCAAGAGGTAGTGGCTGTTTGTCATTTCCCAACCAAAATTTTTTGGAGTGGTCATTTATGGCCCTACTGGGTTGATCTTTAAATGTTGGCTTGAGGTTGGCAAGCCCTGGTCCTGGGCTCAGTCCACTTTTCAGGTCTTTGGGTTCACCAGTATTCTGCAGACACCAGGAATTCTGCTGAAGCACTTGCTTCTAAGTGTCAGGGAATCAGATTTTGCCCAGCTCTTCAATGAAGAGTTATTTGACTGACTGATCCTCCCACACTATTTCTTTTAAATGGGCTTGTCCGGCTCAGTGGAGAACAGAATTGGCACCTCTTAGCTGGAGCAAAACCTTTGGAATTGCACAGAATTGGGTGCATATCTCACCTCTTCCATTTCTGGCCTGGTGTCCTCGAAGGTGGACTTCATCTCTCTGGGACCCGATTTCTATGAACAGAAGGGGAAAGAATTCTTCAAAAATCTTGTTGTCAAGAACTGGTGAGAAAACACATGGGAAAGAACCCTGGCACGGTGATCTCTCCATTGATAACTGTTCTTCTCCCTCCTCTGCACCAGTGGGAGGTGGAGCTCTCATTAGAAAAAGGAAAAGGACATATCATTTACGGAACAGAGTGTACCTTGCGTCTCTCCAGAGGAAAGTTCTTCTGAAAGACGCTGTTTCTGACCCCCTCTGACAGTCATCTTGGTATACAGAATAATTGAGTTTCCCTCCTATTCAATTGGGCTGCTTCCTTAAAAGTAGTGATTAAAACAGATTTACTGGAGGGCAGGATGACATTTATATGGACTAGAGGCATTTTCCTGTTCATTTTGTTTGGGGAGTAACCTTTCAGAAAGGGTAGATTTAATTTAGGGAACACTTCATTAAGCCAGGGACAGATCACTAGAAGGAATATTCTTACAAGGAAAAATGCCATCCTCTCAGAAGGGTGTGCTCAGTTTTAACAATCTGACAGTTAAGGGAATTGAGGATTTGGGGAGGGAGGGATGCGCTTCTTCTCGCTGGTGGTACTTGGACGTCTTTCCCTTTTTTCCTTGCATTTCCCCTGCCTTTTGTTGGTTTTTAATAATCAGTGGTGCAGGAATGTCCATTCCTGTTGCCGGCAATTGTTGGTGAAGTCACAATAAACAAAGCTGTATACACGCAGACACTTTGGGTGCTAATTTGTGTGCCAAATTTATTTGAAGGGTGATGATCTTTTCTCTGATCACAAAAATTCGCCTTCAGTTCTTAGAGCTATTCAGAGCCCTTTTAGGGTGGTGGTAGGTCAACTCTTTCTTAGGCAGAAAGTTGAGTTATCAAGCAGAAAACTTCAAGGAATGAGATAGACCTCATTCACTTGGAAAACACAGTAGCCTGGGGGAATAACACATTTATACAAAAGCAGCAGGTACACACTAAATCTTTCCTTCTTGACCTTTATAGAGCAGAACAAAAAGATGTCTTGTCGATGATCTCTGGGCGGTCTTTGGCAAGTCTTTTGGTGAGAGAAGGTTTGTCTTCTGTTCTCATTGTGTTTTGGTTATGTTCCTTGAGCAGAACAACCTCTCCAGGTTTTTCAGTTGAATAGTCTCTTATGGGTCTAATGGCAAAATCTCAAAAAGCCTGTTTGAAACCAGGATCTCAAACCCCTCTTTCATTAGGCTTCTTGAACTCAGAGTGCTGTCCAAGTGCCAAGGGCACCATCCACCTTCTCCCTTTGGCATAGCACCAAGCCCAATAATGTGAGGTCCTTAAAGATACACTAATTCTATCACGTTCAGAATTTAGTGCAAACTGCCTCAAATTTTATGCAAAAAAGCTAGTATCACCTTTCTTTCTATGGAATATTCCCTGGACTGGAAAGACTTCCAGGGCAGTCCTAGAAAGACTTCAGTATCTTAACCTACCACGGAAAAGAAGAATCTGAAAAAGAGTATGTGTAGATAAATTGATATTGATACTAAGTAAGACCCTGTGGGGCTCCAGAACACAAACAGCCTTTCTGTGTCCCACATTTCTAGACTACAAGAAATAGGTTTCATTCAGTCTCCTTGACCTTCCCTGAGTTCCAAGGGACAGGTTCAAACAGATGCTAATTAGAGAAGGAAGGGTATGCAGAGACTAGAGAGGAGCAGTCAAGAAACAGTAGTTCAGCCTAGGGGCAGAGTCCTGGTTCCCCCTCAAGGGATGCACAGGACAATATCTTTGAGCTGTTTTGCAGATACTGAAACCCCCACTGGTGGGAGAAGTTGAGTATGCTGCCCACAAGCACAGAAAGCCCAGACCAGCTGCAACCAGAAGGTTGATGATTCTGCCTCCCTCTTACCTCACCTCCAATTAGACTCAGCAGGTAAAGAGTCTGCCTGCAATGCCGGAGACTGGGGTTCGATCCCTGGGTCAGGAAGATCCCCTGGAGAAGGGAATGGCTACCTACTCTAATATTCTTGCCTGGAGAATCCCATGGACAGAGAATCCTGGCGGGCTACATCTATGTGGTCACAGAGTCAGACATGACTGAATGACTAACATTTTCACTTTGACTTCAACCAATCAGAAGAAAGTCCTTGAGCCGATCATACCCTCTTTTAACTATTACTATACAACTCCTCACTACCCCCTCTAGGGTAGGACACAGAGTTTTAGCCTATTATAGCCCCCTTTGCCTGGCAAAGCCATAAAGCTATTCTTTTCTACTTCACCCCAAACTCTGTGTCTAGAGCTAATTTGGTGTCAGGGTACTGAGGCAGATTCAGCATCAGTATGGCTAGCTAGCTAGATAGATGTATAATTTAGTTACTTTGCTGTACTCCTGAAACTGATGCAACATGATAAATTAACTATACTGCAGTTTGAAAAAAAAAAGGTGTTCTAAAAACAGTCTACTATGTATGATAATGTATTACAGCTTTATAGCATTCATTGATTAGAAAGCATTCTGGAAGTATACTTTGAAATATCTTGATGAATTAAAATGTTTTTAAAATGAATCTATTGCTTGGTATATGTCTAAAAATTATTTCAGGCAAAGGTTACCATTTTTTGTCATCGTTCTAATTTGCAGACATCTTAAAAAATCTTGCAACAGAGGAGATGCTGTGAGACAGACACTCATATGCTTATTGCAGGAGGGTAAATTGGTCTAATTTTTATGAAAGGCAATTTGCCAATATGTGTCTGGAACATTAAATATGTTAGTACCCTTTGACCTAGTAATTCTATTTCCAGGAATCCATTCTAAGAAAGTAATACACCATAGATAGCTATTTTCCATGAATTGGTTTATTTAAGCATTACTGCAATCATGAATAAAAAAAGGGAAACTACAAAATTCCCCCAAAAGCTGAATGATTGGGGAAGATATTGTATATAAATATTAGGCTATGTAAATGAGGAAACTTTAACAATATAAATAGATATTTATTGATGAGAGTAAGAGCAAAATGCAGTGAACTCAAATCTGTTAAAAGTCTATGCGTAGAAGACAATGCAAATAAATCATGCCAAAGTATTATTTGTTTTGTTTTGGGCCATTTCCCCCTCTTTCTTTATCCTTTTTGTATTATAAGCATGTAAAATAATTAAAACCATTCTAAGCAGTAATCATAATTTGGCCAAAATTGTGCATGTGTATGTGTGTTTCTATGCAGATTTTTTTTTTTTAAGGAAAAAATATGTCTAGCAAGAAAGATGAAACAAAGAAATAGCTGGGCTAAGTTCACATTTTGCAAACCAACTTGTGCTTCTAAAATAAAATCCTGCATCTCTACACACTGGGCTCCTGGAAGCTGACCAAAATCTGCTCAGTAATATTAACTCCACTTATGAAAAGGGACGAGAACATATTGAACGGCATTCACTCATGGTCTGGGTGCTTGGAGGAAATCAGTTGGTGAGTACCAAAGTGATGACATGCGTGTTTCTATTTGCATGTTGAAAATTGACAGATAATTGAAAGGAATCAGCATATGCAATTTCCCAGAGGAAGCCAGCTGAAAAGTCAGAGGAACCTTGCCTACAAAGGCATCCTGGTGTCTAAAGTCTCCTTGCAGAATGTTCTAGAAACATGTAACTTTTTAGTTACCATCACATAAACTCACTGTTTGCTAGGGACCATAAAGACCTTAGCTTGACTGTCCAGCTGATGCAATAACACTCTTCTATATTCAGAACTTCTTACCCATTCCTTTCTCTGATTACAATTGCTGCAAAATTGCAGAGACCTCACACAAGAAATCATCAGAAATCGTAATCCATCCTGGTGCCTTTTAGGATATCCATAGAGATGCTCTAGGGAACTGCCTTATCTAATTATTAGTTTTAATTAATAAAAACTAATTAGTCTGACTTTAAACTGACTAGGACTGGCTTTACATTAAACAAATATTCAATATACATGTTTGAAAAGAATCACAGCTAAGTATACATTAAAGGCCGCAGCTGTGCACAAAATATACACACTAATAGATTAAAAAAACAAAGCATATAGAAGAATAAAATAAATATTAAATTTATCCCTAAAGGAAAGCTAACACAACTACTGAATAAAGATGTTTTGCGGAGGGAACAAGAGATGGTGAAATGAACAAAGCCAGAAAACTGGGGGAAGAGGCAGAGAGTTAAAAGGAACTTGACTAACATAACACGCGCTTTTGATTGCAGCTGTGCAAGTTTAGACCTAAAATACCTATGGGAAGCCATAAATCTGAATTTACCACCTTGTTCTTCCCCCAGGGCAGGGGTAAGGGTGCTGAGAAGCAAACAGAATTTATCCGAGAACATTGCTGTCACATCTCTTTCCTTTAGTGCTCCAGTCTCCCACAAAATGTATTTATTTAACAAATGTCACCCAAAACAGCTTGGTAGCAGATGAGGTTTATTTAATGGCAGTAAAACAGGTGAAACATTCCCTACATTTTGTGTCTCTGTTTATGTTTCTATCAAAAAAAAAAAAAATTGAGCTAGTTACAGCTCTTTACACACTCAAACAGAACCGCGGCATATATTTGGGAAGTCATGCAAATTTCATTTAGTAACTGGCTCGGAAAATACACATCTCTATATTTTCTCAAAGCAATTTATGATTTCTCAACGCAGAGGACAGGAGAATCCAATCCCAATTCAACTTTGTTTTATTTTTATTTTATTTTTTTTCAAATGCGTCCCCCTTCAAGATCGGCTGTCTCGATTTGGCACTGGTTTTAAGTTCTTTTAAGTCTTCTGTTCTCTTCCTATTTTAGCTTTACTATGCTTTAGAGTGCCCTCTCAGTGAGGAAAAAAAACCCACCCGACCTCCCCCCCAGTCCTTTCAGCTGTAACCTTTCTACAAGTAAATGCTAATTGAAAAAGAAAGAACACCACTAATCTTGGAATTTAAATGCATTTAACAAAACCAATCTCACTCTAAATTGTTGTTTCGCCATTCCCTTTTCCCTAACAGATGTCGAGAAACTGCAATTCCTATTAAGAACACTTGACTGTTTACTCAGCACGAGAACTTCAGCCTCAGTCTGTATCAATCTAAATGCGTTTCGAGACGTCAGGCACTGGAAAAGTGCAGACGGTTAGTTGGTTATTTTTAAATGTAATCTTCACATAAAAGAATCACTGCGTTTTCCCTTTCACTTTGTCATCCCTTCTCCTTTTTAACGATGGCATCGGCAGACAAGGGAATTTTTACGACCCGTTCCGTTTAAGTTGCTGTTGGCATGAGCTAGTGGCTTTGTCATGCCGGGAATGAAATTATTAGTTAAGTTTGTGAAGTTGATTGGGGAAAAAAATGTGCCGTCCGAGATTCTCTCAGGCCAGACACTTAACAGCTGAAATGGAGTTGCGTTTTCCTGATGGTGTCTGCTTGTGGCTGCAGGACCGCTGGACACAGGTAGGCAGAGAGAGTGGGTGGGGGGCACGAAGGGGATGCTAGGAGGGGTCTCTGGCGTGGTACTGGCTGGCAGACAGAGGTGAGGTGAGCACATGTCCACATCAGAATCTAGAAGACTCTCACACTCACTTGGCTTTATCCTCCAAGAGTCTTATCGTATTTGTCATTTGTTTAAAAGCACTTGCTTAGCACTTGGCACGTAGCGTACATATATCGCACACGCGGGCTGCGTGATTTTGCAGTTCTGTGTTTGCACTGGGTTGTAGGGGCCCTTGTCATCTTGCCAGCACCAAGCTGCACAGTTTGGAAAGTTATATTTTCAGCATTTTGACATGTTTTCCCTTTTGAGTTCACTGTCCCTTTGATTAAACTTATTAAGAATAGAAGGAGAAAAAAATACAGAAAAGGAAACAGCATCAAGTCAGAACTGAAAAAAAAAAAAATTCCCTGTTTGGAATGTAACTGGGACATGTATAGTTTTTGGTTCCCTGATGATAAACCAACTTAAGTAGTCAAGTGCTTGACTGATGCACCGTCTTGACTTTGTATAGTGGCTGATCCTATGACTGTTACTGGCTCCATTTTATAGGTGAGAACACTGATGATTTGAAAGGGTGATTTGACCTCAAAGCTGGTCTGTAAAAAGAGGCCAGACTAGTAATAAAGCTTATCTATACTCTTCTATTCTCTTATCTAGGCTTGCCTGGTGCCTCAGGGTAAAGAATCTTCCTGCAGTGCAGGACACCTGGTTTCCATCCTTTCGTCAGGAAGACCCTGGAGAAGGGAAAGGCTAGCCACTTCACTATTCTTGCCTGGAACATCCCACGGACAGAGGAGTCTGACGGGCTACAGTCCATGGGGTCACAAAGAGTCAGACACGACTGAGTGAGTAACACGCACATACTCTTCTTCAGACCCTGAAGGTTGCTGGCACTTTTCCTCTTTAAATTTCCTGTTAAAACTCTTCCTTTAAGAGATATTTAAACATAGATGTAAAGCCTCTCACTGCATGGCTAAGCTCCTGGAAGGCAGAGTTTGTCCTGATTTAATACGGTATATTCCCCAGAGTTTGCACCTTTCTGCTGGTCATATATTAGTGGTTGAACAATGAATTAAGGAATCAACAAATACATGAATTGCAAGAGTTACGGTCACATCTGTATCTTAGGTCTAATTTTCCAGTAGAGGTTGACTTTTCCAGCCTGAAATTATTAAAAAAAAAAAAAAAAAAAGATATTCCGGGGCACTGGGGCTTGGCCCCAGGCCATTTGGCATGTGTGGTTCAGGTTGCAAGCTGTTTCCCCTGACTTGTTCTAAGTGATTTCCATGCTTTGGAGTTCAGTGTGTCTGAGATTCTCTGGGTGAGAACAAGGTTGAACTTGGAGGCAGCCCAGCCTGATGGACGGTCCTGGACTCTGGAATCAGATGTTCCAGACTCTGGGCTCACCTGTCAAGCAGCTTCAGGAAAATGATCATCTCCTGATGATGGCGACAAGTAACAGTTCTGCCTGAGGTTCCCTGGTAGCTCAGTGTTGAAGGATCCACCTGCCAAGTGGGAGAGGTGGGTTCGATCCCTGGGTGGGGAAGATGTCCTGGAGGAGGGAAGGGCAACCCACTCCAGTATTCTTGCCCGAGAATCCCATGGATAGAGGAGCCTGGTGGGCTACAGTCCGGGGGTCGCAGAGAATAGGACACAACTTAATGACACAACGTTGTTTAACGACTTAAACAACCACAGTCCTGCCCACAGGGAGACTCCGTGGACTGAGTATGGAAAAGCGCAGGGGTGTGATGACTTGTAAAGGTAATGTCAGCTCCAGTTGTTGTTAGAACTTACGAACTGGAGGATCCAAACAGAAAAGTCCAGGGGTTCTATTATTTCATCTTCAGCAAGTTCTGTCTCCTGATTTTCTCATGCCTCCCTCTTATTTTGTTTGTCTCTCTGTGGCCTTCCGCCATCCCTTTCTGCCTTCCTTCTTTTTCCCTGACCCCCACTCACTCTCCAGCTTTTGTCTTGTCTCTTGCCTCACTTTCCACTTTTCCTGGGTCTCATTTTCTCCTCCCTTTAACTGCAAATCCTGCCCTCAGGCTCTGTTTGTTCCTTGCCAAGGAGTCGCTGTGGGCAGGGAGCCCACAGGTGGGCAGTGGGCAGTGTCCATCAAGGCTCCCACTGCGGGAGCCTCCTTGGGGCCAGTCTGGGTTGGAGACGCTCTCTAGAGCATGATGTTAACTGGAGTTTTCAGACTCCAGGCACTTTCAGCATCTCTCAGCGCCAGCTGAGAGGCGTGGCCCCTTCATCTGTCTGGAGCATCCCGTAGAGAAGCCCTGCGCTGGTGTGCCCTCTGGATGTGTCTGCTCCTCGTGTTCTCTGAGGTCCTTAGATGGTGGCTGACAAGAGGAGGAAGTGAATAAGGAGGAGGAGACAGCTCAGATGCTGAGATTTGAGACTTTTCAAATACTCTAGCCCAGCTTCTTTTATGGAGGAAGAAATGGAATCTCGGAGAGTTCAAGAGACTTTTCCACACTCACACAGAAGGAAACAAGGAGAGAAACCCTTGTCTCTTGGGTCTTAAATTTCTCTCCACTCTTTCCTATTGTTTCATAGAAAGTGGACAAAATGAGGATGGGGCGAGGAGGCCAGGAAGAGGGGGGCACAGCTGAGGCGCTGGAGAGGGGGCTGGACTGGCCTCCTGTTCGCAGCTGAGTCACACACACACATACACACGATTTGAAATCACGTGACTTATGAAAGGTCATGTGACCTTGGAGAAGACTTTGACTTCTTGACTCTGTTTCCTTTATCAACCCAGCAGCACTTCCCTCCCTTTTGCTGGTAGAAGATCCAGGTTTAAATCTCACTGACATCTGTGGACACCCGCACTGTGTAAGGCCTGGATGTGTCGATTCTTCCAATCAGTGAGTTACCTTTTACCGTCGCATTTTATAGATGGGAAACTGAACCAGTAGCTTCCTTTCACTCTCTTCGTTCAGGAAATCATACTGAGTATAATAATAGAAATGAAAACTTTCAGACCAGATCCACTTGTATCTGAATCTCTTCCTCCCTTCCTTCTTTCCTTCACTCCTTCCTTCCCTCCTTGCTTCCTCCTTCTCTTTCTTTCTTTCCTTTATTCTGCCATTTCATATATTTTTTGCACTATGTCATAGCTGTGAAATTCAGCCCTCTCCCCTGTCCAAAGAGATAAGGGGTGATTGGGAACCCCTCTAGAAAGGCATCTAGCCCCTTCTAGAGGATCTGACCACCACCCCCTAGGAGACAGAAGCAAAAGAAAAGACACACACCAGCGCCTGTTGCACTTCAGGCTGGAGGTTGGCTCTGAAGGTGTGTGAACAGAGCAAATGAAGAAAGATTCAAGAATCTTCCCACATATGGAATTTCATTCTTTTCATTTGGGAAAAACCAACAAATCCCCCACAAGGATTGAGTCATGCTTCTCGGTTTTTAAACTGTCAGAATGCTTCAGAAAACAACCCCAAAACTATGACTGGTGGGAGCAGAAGAAAAGGAAGCTCTTAATGAGGCATAAACAATGGCTGGAGAACAAGTTCTAGACTGCGGGGTGCTGACATTCCTCATGCACCCCTGGCTCTTTCCATGTGGCGGCCCGCTGGGCCCCATGTAGAAGTGCCAAAGGGAAACCCGTAGGCGGGGGCCATGCATGGTGAGATGCATGCTCTCTCCAGTCCATCTATTCCTCTTCCAGGGTGCCTTGAAAGAAAAGACGAGAAGAAAGGGTGGGAGGTGAATTCATCATAATAATTTAGATGCTACGTTCTTAGATAACAATCCATGTCGCCAACACCCAGAAGGTGATTGTGTGCCATGTAGAGGGCTTTCGTCAAATTTGTAAGTGTGATCACTACAGGTTCCTCCTGAAATCTTGCCCATCACCTCCATGGTGGAGACTTCTCATGCAGAAACTCAACCAGACCTTCCAAAGCCACTGGCATTCAGTGGGATTAAAAACAAA
Source organism: Antilocapra americana (assembly GCA_007570785.1). Taxonomy (NCBI): domain Eukaryota; kingdom Metazoa; phylum Chordata; class Mammalia; order Artiodactyla; family Antilocapridae; genus Antilocapra; species Antilocapra americana. The sequence goes on from ML661902.1 coordinate 22,446,827, forward strand.
CAAACAGAAAGAAACATGACCTCTGGTTGGCTGTCACAGCCTCCTCGGTTCCCTCTCCTTGCAGGAAGGATCCCTGGACTCAGCCCCAGGGTTGTTACGGCCTGAAACCCTGGCTCTCACTTTCCTGCCCTGTGCTTTCCCCGAACTGGTCAACCACCTGGCCTGTCTCTTCTCGGTTCCACACCTGCCCTGCCCTTCACAGTCTGTTCCAAATGTGCCCTTCATGAGGAACCTCAGGACTCCGTCAGCCCCAGCTGCCACCCCTCTCCCAGGCATCAGCAGAGTCTCCTTTCTTGTCTGACTTCTTCCCCCAAATCACAGCTCTGTCTCCACTCTTTTTTTTTTTTAATTGGAGGATAATTAAATTTTAGCTTTACAACGCTATGTTAGTTTCTGTACAACGCTGTGAATCAGCTGTATGTCTACATATACCCTCTCTCTCTAAGCCTCCCCCACCTCCCTACAGTCCTACCCCTCTAGGTTGTCACATAGTACTAAGCTGAACTCGCTGTGCTGTAGAGCAGCTTCCCACTAGCTATTTTACCCATGGGCGTATATATATGTCAATCGACTCTCCCAATTCCTCCCACCCTCTCTTTCCCCTGGCCGTGTTCACAAGTCTCTTCTTTCTGTCTGCATCTCTGTTCCTGCCCAGCAAATAGATTCATCAGTACCATTTTTCTAGATTCTCAGGTCCACTCTTTCCAACCCTCTTGGTTTTCCATTCTGTTTGGTGGCTGGAAAAGTGCTGTGTGTGTGACTTCACGCATGTGCTGGTGAATATACATGAGTCACAGACTTGAAGGGTCTAACCGAGGATTCTTCACTGCAAATCTGGGCCTCATAGAGGCCATTCAGTGCTCTCTGCTCCATGATTTGCCACCACAGGGCTCAAGATGGAATTCTGACTGGGCCAATTCCTTGATGTGCCCTTGGACTAACTTATTAAACTCTCCATGCCTCGGTTTCCTCATCCTTGACATGGAGCAGTTAATACTGGCTATCTCCTGGGGTGCTGTGAGGGTTAAATGAGTTAATGCATGGAAAACCCGTGATCAAGCTCAGGCATCATTAGGTCAGCTCTGAAATGTACAGGTAATGAGCTAGAAGGCCTAGAGAAACTCTCGTCCAGGCCCTGCCAATGCAGAGTGAAGAATGCAGAGAGAGCCCCAACCAAGCTCACATCCATGTGGCCAGCTTGTGATAGGCGCCCAGGCAAGACCTATGACTCTCTGTGACATTGAACATTACTACGAGTGTGTGTGTGTGTGTGTGTGTGTGTGTGTGTGTGTGTGTGTGTGTGAGAGAGAGAGAGAGAGAGAGAGAGAGAGAGGTAGGATAAAAAGATGAGAAGGCAATACCAGACTGTTTCAAAATCTGAGCAGATTTCTAATTAGGATAACATTCAGCTATTCTTATGAGAAAATACAAGGACGGGACAACTCATCATCGGGCCTGCTTAGAAGTACATGGTGGCAGAAGGTAATCAAGCTTCCCTGAACCTCTGCTCAGAATCAGGCACGGGCTATCTTTGTTTCCCTATCTTTTCCTGAAGCCTTTAGCAATCACTAACAATCCTATTTACTCTCTGTACCAGACAAACACAGTTACCATTGCCATCTCACTATTTTTATCTAATATTGAAATTTCTCTCCCTAAGAACAGCCCTGAATATATTATGATATCTGCTGAATAAATGATGTGCATAATATACTGTGCAGAGATGGTATTTATGAAGCCAGACTCCAACAGAAATGAAGGAATCCAATGAAGAATTCAGTTCTCGTTTGAAAGGAAATTCAATTGGATACATTTTCAAGAAAGCAAAGTCATGTTTTTGTTTGTTGTTTTCTTTTTTTTTTTATCCTTGCTAACTTTTGGATTCAAGGCCAATTTCTTCATATTCCCTGGTGGGACAGACTGTCCCGCAATTTCTAGCATACTTTTCCTGCTGAAATGGAGGCTGCCTCCTTGTTCCTACATGAGAAATGTCCCATTAATAACATCATTGCGTGTGTGTGCTCAGTCGTGTCTGACTCTTTGTGACCTTGTGGACTATAGCCTGTTAGGCTCCTCTGACCATGGGATTTCCCAGGCAAGAATACTGGAGTGGGTTGCCATTTCCAACTCCAAAGGATCTTTCTGACCCAGAGATCAAACCTTTGTCTCTTGTGCCTCCTACATTGGCAGGCAGATTCTTTATCCCTGCCCCACCAGGGAAGACCCAATAACACTATTATCATTGCTTTTATATATAATAATATGTCAAATGCATCCAATGGTGTTTGAGATGTTGCAAGCCATTCTCTCAACACGTTTCTGAATGAAAAGGGAGTTAAGAGATTCCCATTTTGCAGAGAAGACTAGTCTGCACTGCGACAGAGCTGTAGAGCAATTTCTGTTTTGCCAGCCATACAAAGTGTTTGCTATTCACCACGTCATTTTGCTTGGTATTTATATTTTGTTCAGAGCGACTCCAGTGATGGCAGCACTGGTGTTATTAATAGTGACACTCTTTGCTTATTCCAACAGGTTAAAAAGTTCTTTTGAGCTCCACCATCTCCAGTGACAGGGAAGAACTGAGGCCAGGAGGAGAAGAATGGGTAATTGTGCATGGTTCCATGGATAACAGGGCTTCCCGAAAGGCTCAGTGGCAAAGAATCTGCCTGCAATGCAGGCAGGAGACATGGGTTTGATCCCTGGGTTGGGAAGATCTCCTGCAGGAGGAAAGGGCAGCCCACTCCAGTATTTTTGCCTGGAAAATCCCGTGGGCAGAGGAGCCTGGCGGGCTATGAGGCATGGGCTTGCAAAGTGTTGGACACGACTGAGTGACTGAACGTGAGTGCCGTGGATAAAAAATACTGAACTTGGGTTCGGATCAGGACTTCTCTGTCTGAATGCAAGGCCATCAAGACGTCTCCGCAGGAATGTGCTGCCCTCCTCCTGGGGCCTGGATCCTTGTGATTCTGAATCCAGAAACAAAATTCAGCCAGCTTTGTTTTCACAGAATTGGAAGTCAAGGAGTCAAATTCAAGAAGTGCTGGTCCATCTGTCTGCATGTTCCTCACCCTGCGAATTCTTATATTGGAATATAATTTTACTGGAATATAATTGCAAATATAACTTTATAACGCGATGTTAGCTTCTGGTGTACAATGAAGCTTGTCAGCTATATGCATACATATGCTGCTGCTGCTGCTGCTAAGTTGCGTTGGTTGTGTCCGACTCTGTGAGTCCCCATAGACTGCAGACCACTGGGCTCCTCCGTTCCTGGGATTCTCTAGGCGAGAATACTGGAGTGGGTTGCCATTTCTGTCTCTAATGCATACATATATCCCCTCCTTATTAGCCTCCCCACCCCACCCCCATCCCACCCCTCTGGGTCGTGGCAGGCCACTGAGATGAGCTCCCTGTGCTATATAGCAGGTTCACACTCGCTACCTGTTTTACACACGGTAGTGTATCTATATCGATCCCGATCTCCCGATTTGTCCCACCGTCCCCTTCCCCATTTGTGTCCACATGTCCATTCTCTACGTCAGCATCTCTATCCCTGCCCTGCAAATAGGTTCATCTGTACTATTTTCCTAGATCCCCTGAGAAAACCGTAATTCAAAATGACACATTCACCCCAGTGTTCATTGCAGTACTATTTACAATAGCCAGGACATGGAAACAACCTAAATGTTCAATGACAGATGAGTGGATAAAGAAGAAATGGTACATATATACAAGGAAATGTTAGCCATAACAAGGAACAAAATTAGGTCATTGGCAGAGATGTAACAGACCTCGAGCCTGTCATACAGAGTCAGTCACCTCTGAATTTGCCTCCACATTCTAGCTCTTCCAAAGGACAACAAAAATCATCCTATAGCAGGAACAAAAGCAACAACATAACGAAACCCTGAGGAATTTCCTCAGCCAGTGTCTTCCTTTTTCAGCTGAGGGAAACGATTTTACTGAGGAAGCTCAGAAAGGTGAAGGGGCTTCCCAGAACCACAAAGCAAAGGAATGACAAACTGAAGACCAAGACTTAGGTCTCTCAAATGGATCCTTCCATGAGGTCATGAGGTTGCTTCTTGGCTGGTCCTCAGTCCCTAAGTCGAAGTTCCCAACCTTACCTGTTGGGTCTATTAGGTCCCCTCAAACCCCAGTCCTGTCCGCCCAGATCATGGATCATCCAGATGAAGGTGAGCAAAAACCTCTCTCTCTGTCTGCATCCCAGAGGCTACTGACAAGCATGCGTCAGGGGACCATCCTTCAAAACAAGAGCCCTTTGAGTAGGCGCAGAAAGTCAGAGAAATTTGGGAAAATTCTGGTTACAGTTTCTTTGTAGTAGGACTTTTCTGTCCATGCAAGGGGCTAATGTGTGTGATAAATGTCCAAGAGAGTCAAGATGTGAAGTGCTTCTCAACTTGTCTCGAGAATCATCTTTTTTTCCAAGAATATTTCATTTGGTTCAGAGTTCCTGTATCCTACTTTGGGAAATGATTGCTTTGGACCGGTGATCAGCAAACTATGGTCCACAGAGCAAATGTGGCCAGGTGCCTGTTTTGTAAATAAAGTTTTATTGGAACACAGACCCAACTGTCTGTTGAAATAATCTTTGTGGGTGATTATGCAATGTAAGAGCAGAATTAAGTAGTTGCAAATGATACAGTATGGTCAGCAAAAGTGAAAGTGAAAGTTGCTCAGTCGTGGCCAACTCTTTGTGACCGCATGGACTATAACAGCCCATGGAATTCTCCAGACCAGAATACTGGAGTGGGTAGCTATTCCATTGTCCAGGGGATCTTCCTGACCCAGGAATCAAATGGGTCTCCTGCTTGGAGGCAGATTCTTTACCAGCTGAGCTATCAGGGAAGCCCTTGGTCACACCTGTTTGTCACTAGTCCTTTACATAAAATAACATGTATACCCCTTCAGAGAAGACTGCAATGGGATCCTCTTTCCTCTCTATTACAAACTTAGATTAGAGCCACATATTAATCATTATGAGAGTTAGAGCCAGAATTTTCTTCCTTCTTAGTGGTATAATGAGACTTAGCCATTGAGATGGTCATTATGGACACATTTTTAGAGTTATAACTTAGAATCCATCTAATTTTCTATTCACAGGCAAGTTACTTAAGACTTAGCGAGTAAATGTGACATCACTGAGATCATGAAGATGGACAGTTACAGGGCTGGGCAGGGACACTGCTGTATGACAATCTCTTTCTCTTGGGGCTGAGTGGAAGCAGTTGGGAGGGAGTGGCTGCATCTCTATGGCAAAGGACATCCTGACTGGACATTCACTCCAAGTTTCCCAGCAAAGAGGAACAATAGCTCAGCTGCTGCCTGTCATGTGCCGATGGCTTACAGGCACGCCAACTTGATGTTTTGCTATAGGCTTAAATTTATCTTCAAATTCTTTTTTTTTTTTCCTTTGTTGCAGATTGGCTTCCAGTGAACTGAATATTAAAAAGATATTACAGGGAGAAACAACCCGCCCGACTGATTGTTTCTTCCCAAAATGGATGAGATGATGAACGAACACTTTCATTTACATAAACAATCAGCTGAAAGGGCCTCGCCGAATGTGAGCATTCATATTTGATGACATCGTGATTGTAACCATAAATAACAATATTTTCATTGTTGGGTAATAAACATCATTACCCAGTGTGTTTTAGGTGAGTGGGCACTTAACGGGGTAAAGAGAAGATGATAAGGAAGATTAAGGTGAGTACTCAACAATATGGGAAAAGATAACCTTGCAAATTTCAGGTGTGTAACTAATGTCTCTGCCAAGGGCCCCGTTGGTAAAGAAGATGAAGTTTTTGACTCATACCAGGTTAACTTTTGCAAATAAAATGTATCAAGGCAGAAAAGCTGTTTCATTCACTCTGCAAGCCTCTGTTGAGGGACCAAATGTGCCAGGCTCTGTCCTTGAGCTCTGGTCTGGCTGGATGATGGGAACACACCTAGACAAGAGGTGACAGTGTCACATGATAATAGCATCAAAGCAAAGAACCCACATTTCAGTGAGTGTCTTTCTGTGTGGGTACTAAGTTTCTGTGATTCTGATTCTGTTGTCCTATTCTTTTGATTTGTTTTGGTCTTCTGGTTATTTTCAAATTTTTGTTTTTTGGTTTTGAATTCTTTTATTGAGGCCTGACCTACTTCCATAAGGCTCATTAACTTTCTGTCCGAAAAAAAAAGAAAAAGAATTTTTACATTATTTAGTTTAAGACATAGAATATTCCAGCAATATTCCTACAGGTGGAGTCTTTATTTTTAAATGGGAACTGTTGAATTAAGCAAATATTTTAAACCCAAGCACAAGGTACATTCTGAATAAACACAGGGAAAAAAATATAATAGAGACGAAAGAAAAGGAATACACTGAATAAAATGACAAAGGAGGCAAGGTCCTCAGTGGTCATAAGCACAGGTTTCAGCACAGACGGACCTGTTTGGAGGCTCAGCACTGCTGTTTATGAGCTGTATGATTCTAGAAAATCTGTCTTATCTATTTGTGACTCAGGTTCCTCATTGGCAAAATGCAGATGACAACACCCAATTGTGAGGCTGACGGTGACTTTGGTGCCGTAACTGTGGCAACTCCTGTGGAACAGGCCACCTGGTACCTCACCCACGTGCGAGCTAGTGTACAATGGTACTGTAATGACATCAGTGCAGCAAAGACCACACTTTCCCGAGTCAACACTGTGTGTAACCCCCAAATAATGGATTTACTTGTCAAATGAAATAAAAGTCATAAGCAAAGAGGGACCAGCTAGTGATGGGTGTTCTTAGTCCAGTTCATTTCAGTCGCTCAGTTGTGTCCGACTCTTTGCGACCCCATGAACCGCAGCATGCCAGGCCTCCCTGTCCATCACCAACTCCAGGAGTCTACCCAAACACATGTTCATCAAATCGGTGATGCCATCCAACCATCTCATCCTCTGTCGTCCCCTTCTCCTCCTGCCCCCAATCCTTCCCAGCATCAGCGTCTTTTCCAATGAGTCAACTCTTCGCATGAGGTGGCCAAAGTATTAGAGTTTCAGCTTCAACGTCAGTCCTTCCAATGAACACCCAGGACTGATCTCCTTTAGGATGGACTGGTTGGATCTCCTTACAGTTCAAAGGACTCTCAAGAGTCTTCTCCAACACCACAGTTCAAAAGCATCAATTCTTTGGTGCCCAGCCTTTTTTGCTGTCCAACTCTCACATCCATACATGACTACTGGTGTTCTTAGAGCATGGAGTAAAAATGTGACATGGCGACGATTTAAGGAATCTGAGGTTCACAGATGACGTTCATCTTTTTATTTTTTCCCCACAACTTCCGTACTCTCTGTCACCTGAGCCTTTGCATTCATTGGGAACAACGAATGGACTGACCTCCTGACAAGCTGCCCCAAGAATGTGAGTTTTCAAATGATTTTTGAACAAGGATAGAAGATAGTGGATGTTTTCCTGGTGGCTCAGACAGTAAAGAATCCATCTGCAATGCTGGAGACTGGGTTTGATCCCTGGGTCAAGAAGATCCCCTGGAGAAGGAAATGGCAACCCACTCCAGTATTCTTGCACGGAGAATCCCCTCGACAGAGGACCCTGGCAGGCTACAGTCTATAGTGTTGCAAAGAATTGGACATGACTTAGCAACTGAACAACAACAATAAAGGAGATGTTAGACTCAGAATATTTTCTCTTTGTCACTTTGAGTCTCATCATAGATTACCCCTATGTGATGGGTAATTTTATATGTTGACCTGGTTGGGAGAGGGTGCATAAACCTGATTCAGAATACTTCAGAGAGGATTTTTTTTTTTTTTTTGGATGAGATTTACCTTTAAATCCGTAGGCTTTGAGAAAAGCAGATTTCCCTCCACAATATAAGTGGGCCCCATCCTATTATTTGAAGGCCTTAATGGAACAAAGGCCAACCTTTCCTGAGAGAGAAGGAATTCTGTCACCACATGGTCTTTGGACTCAAATCACAACTGTCCCCTAGGTTTCCAGCCTGCCAACCAACCCTGAAGATTTTGGACTTCTCAAACCTCTACAATCACGTGAGCCACTTCCTCAAAATAAATTTTGCTCTCTCTCTCTGTCTAAATATGTGCAACATTCTGTTCTGTTTCTCTAGAGAATGCTGACTAATACTTCTCACAGAAAGGAAGACAGTCAGATTTTGGTGTGGTTCATGATGGGAGGCAACCAACAATCTCTTTAGAGAGCAAAGAGTGGCCTCCGGAATCCTGAATTGTGATCTGTATGCTTCCTAAAGCTTTGACGGTCCTGGGTCTCTGAGCCTTGTTTCCTCATTGTGATGGGGAGGCAGTGGAGTCTCGTGCTCTAGGCTACGTGAGATAATTCAGTGGTGCGCCGCATTACATCCTGGTTCATGTTAGACACTGGTCAAATGTTGACTCCTCTTCCTTCTTCATTTGGGCAGCAGACTATGAGAAGAAAACTGCAGTTCCTCCTGCCTTTGCAAACTCCAGAACATTCTCTTCAACTAAGCAGGCCAACAAAGAGAGGGTTGGTGAGAAAAGTAAATGAAACACCAACTGGTTTTTCTTCCTTTAATTCACATTTTTTTCTGTATGGATAAATGTCATCAGAAATTGGCCAAACGTTTGATGACTGAAGAAGGAATGATTACTTGGAGAAAGAAAATTAAATAAAAGAAGAGAGAACAAAATAGGTTCTTTGGTTCTAGATATACATATATTTTTTTTGTTTGTTTATTTTCCACATTAATGCCTTGATGTGTCTGTATCTAACCAACACCTGGCTGTTTTACAATTGATGCAATTATTTTGTCAAAGGTAGTAGGGCTGATTTTTTTTTTTTAACCTTTGGAACAAAGTTAGTTTACAGTTTATTAACTTAGATTACTGGAAATCGCTCCCATGGGCTTTTCAACTGCACCAAGACCTCCGAAAACTGAGTCCTTACGACCAATCTGAAAGACTTAAAAGCGTTAATAGCTATCATTGAACCAGCAGGAACAAAAATATACTGTCTTTTCTTTTTTTTTCTCCCTTTTCATTCAGGATCAAGTTTTTGTATTTTCCCCGCAAACAACCTGAATATGATTTTTTTCTTTTCTTTTCTCCTGCAGCACAAATGGCTATTTTCTGTAATGATGATAATTATACAGCACCTAAGGGCTTAAAAACACATTTACTTGTGTGCTTTCTATTAACGGACTCTTAGCTCACTCTAGAAAAGAAAGATTATTTGTTGATTGTCTATTTTTTAGTTGAATATACTGAAACTCAGGGAGGAGGGCTAATGTAACCAAATTGCCAGTGACCACAGTGGCTGAGGAGGGTCTAGAAACTGAGGTTGATTTGAGTAGCCTGTTAGCTTTTTTTGTGATAATAAGCCGTATGTCCAAATTATACAAATTTAACAACCAAAGTGAGGACCATCTCCCGCCCAGTGTCTAGATGTTCCCCCCCTTTCTCATCCCTTTTCCTCTTCTCACCCCTCCCCTTCTTGGAGTTTACTTTATTATTATTTTTAGCCATGCCATGTGGAATGTGGAATCTTAGTTCCCTGACCAGGGATCAAACCCATGCCCCCTGCAATTGAGTCATGGAGTCCTAACCACTGAACCACCAGGGAACTCCTATCCATCTCCATCTTTGAAAATATCCAAATCTGTCTAGGTCACCCTCATCCAAGAGTCATTCCTCCCTAAGTCAAAAGTTACCAGTTGAGTGTCTCCAAAGGGCCACAGGGCAAGAAAGCATAATGGGCATCTCCTGTTTGGAGTTTGGGTCGTCTTTCTGATCTATAAATAGCTTTGTGATCTTGTCTATCTTGCTTCTTGTCTCCAGCCTCAATCTTTCCGTCTTTGAATGGGAAGACCAATATCCAATTGGCAGAAAGATTATAATTATTACATGAAGCAGTAGGTGCATATGATAGGTGCTTCATAAAGATTGGCTTTATTTCCCTCCCTCCCCAGAATGAAGTAACTTTTCTCAACATGTTGACCTGGATTGACAGGTATGAACAATGTGAAGTCTGCTCATGCAGAAGTTGCTGGGAGGTCACCAGCTCTGCCACCCACCGCCTTTCTGAGCACACGGCTAAGTCACACTAACCAACCTCCCTCACATTAGGTGTTGACACTTGCCTTGCACAACCCTCCAAGCTCTGTGTCCCTCTGGCTTGATGAAGGGAAGCATGATGAACCTAGAAGCTACTCTTTCCTTCAGGGACACACATGTTACAAAGAACTTAAGTAAGAAATAAACTTCAAGGTGTTAAATCAAGAGTGACTCCCCTGACTCTCCAGAGGTTAAGACTGCACCTTCCAATACAGGGGTGCAGTTTCAATCCTTAGTTGGGGAGCTAAGATTCTACATGCCTTGTAGCCAAAAAACCAAAACATTAAAAAAATTAACGATATTGTAACAAATTCAATAAAGACTTTAAATATGGTCCACATCAAAAAAAATTTTTAAGTGATGAATTACTAAAAGTTGTAACTAGTTCTGATGGCTAGTGTTAACTTTATCCAGTACTTATCCATATAATATTGTTAACCCATTTACAAATAGATCAGACACACACCAGTACATATCAATACACATACCAACACATATACATATCAATACACATGCCAACACATATACACTCCTATCCCAACACACCAAAACACATATACACAAACATAGCAACACACATACCAACACAAGAAATTTAACATTTTATGGACACAATGGATGTTTTATTGACTTACTATTTGAGCTTTCACCTGATTATTCTTGGCTTTACATATTCTTGAAGAATACTATAAGAATTTTAAAATTTGTATTTGAATTTATATTTAAAATATGTATTGGAGAGACTTTCAGAGACCAATCTAGAATTTCCCTTCCACAGCTGTACTACAAATCACCATCTTTGGCTTGAACCTCTCCTGTGACATGATGCCCACTGCCTCTCATAGGTCAAGCAAATCTGTTACAATGGCATACCTCAAATCAAGATCAGAGCTGCTGTCTCTACCATTTGGGCTTCCCAAGTGGCTCAGTGGGAATCCACCTTCCCGTGCAGGAGACGAAGGAGACACAGGTTTGATCGATCCCTGGGTTGGAAAGATTCCCCTGGAAGAGGAAGTGGCAACTTACTCCAATATTCTTGTCTGGGAAATCCCATGGACAGAGGAGCCTGATGGGTTGCAGTCCGTAGGGTCACAAAGAGTCAGACACGACTGAGCGACTGTGAACACACTCTAACACTTATCCATTCTCTATGGCTCCAACACCTGAGAAACCAAGAAGCAGCCTATTTGATTTTCTATAGGAGAGCCTCTTAAATATTTGAAAATACAGTGAGCTTCTCTATAACTGTTGTTTTGAAAACACACATTTATGATTGATATATTAAAGAATTAAACATTATGCAAAGTTTGCTTTGGCTTATGTGTCATTTCCTCTGCAGCAAGCACCAGTGAAAGCGAAAAACTATATCCATGTGAATGGAGCCATGTGGGAATGTACAGATTACACACGCGTGTACCCCTCAAACATGCAGTCACTGCCCCAGCCTACCGTATGTGTTATGGTTAGCAGTCACAATACAGCATCTCCTCTGATTTCAGAAAACCCTCCTTCCATCACTTTTCAATAATTCACAAGTTTTCACCCTTCCCATACCCACTTCCTTAAGCAAGTTTGAGTCTTTTTCTGCGTAAAACACTATATTTGGTGCCATAATCATTTGTTTTTTCTAGTCACTGAATATGAATTACATTTTCTTGAACTTCCTGGTGGCTCAGATGGTAAAGGATCTGGCTGTCACTCAGGAAACCCAGGTCGAAACCTGGGTTGGGAAGATCCCCTGCTGAAGTGAATGCCTACCCACTCCAATATTCTTGCCTGGGGCATTCCATGGACCGAGGAGCCTGGCAGGCTGAAGTCCATGGGTTTGAAAAGAGTCAGACTCAACTGATGATCAACGGCTTCACTTTTTGTATCATTTCTTATCTTTTTCTTTTTTCCAACATGCCATTGGTAAAGTGTTTGAATGTTGATCCCCAGCCTAATTTTCTCCATTATCTTGTGCATTTTATGGCACAATTTTGCATAGTGGGTGATTTTTAGATGTACATATTCACATGTTGGGCTTCACTTGTGGCTCAGCTGGTAAAGAACCTGCCTGCAATACAGGAGACCAGGGTTTGATCCCAGGGTTGAGAAGATGCCCTAGAGAAGGGAAAGGCTACCCACTCCACTATTCTTGCCTGGAGAATTCCATGAACTGTATAGTCCGTGGGGTCATAAAAAGTCAGACACGACTGAGCGACATGTTAACAGAACTGGCTGTGGACCTCGTGTCTTCCTTTAGTAAGTTAATAAATGGGAAGTATTTGTCATTAAGGTACATCACAACATTTTTCAATAAAAATGTATTGTGTGCTATGCCTGGCCTGATGCTGGCTACCCAACGGTGAATAAACACATGTAGACCCTGCATGACTTAGAGCTCACCAATTCTAGGTCTATCAACCTGCTGGTTCTCCTGGAAGGGAGAATAAATTGGTGAACAAAGGAGGATACCAAAGAAATGGTATAATTTCTGATTCAGCTAACCTAGCCACTCAAAGCAGGACAAAGGAATGGTTTCACAACTGGTGGGTCACTTGTGCCAGATTCTATGCCAAATGTGTGTAGGAGGATTAGAAGAACACAACCCCATTTCAACCCTCAGATAAATATTACATCTGCCATTTTCTAAGTGAGGTAATGAAATATTTTAACGCCTTCTCAAGAGCTAGGACTCAAGTCCAGTTCAGCTCTGACATCAATTCTTGTGCCTTTTCTAAGATGTCACTTTGAAAGGTCTTGAGAGTTCCGTTCCTTGGACAGCACGATCAAAGCAGTCATTCCTAAAGGAAATCGACTCTGACTATTCATTGTAAAGACTGATACTGAAGTTCCAATGTTTTGGCTACCTGATGTGAATTGCCAACTCATTGGAAAAGGCTCTGATGATGGGAAAGATTGAAGGTAGTAGGAGAAGGGGACAACAAAGGATGAGATAGTTGAATGGCATCACTGACTCACTGGACATGAGTCTGAGCAAACTCCAGAAGATGGTGAAGGACTGGGAAGCCTGACATGTTGCAGTCCATGTGGTCACAAAGAGCTGGACATAACTGAGCAACTAAACAACAACAGCAGCCACATTCCTTCCACTGTGCTTTTTCATCTACCCAGTGTCTACACTCCTGAATTAAGGACCAGCTATATTCTTGGTACTGGGAATTCTTCATAAGTCTACAAAGCAGCCAGAGAGGTGAAAATGGGAACTGCCAAATAAAAGTAGGTGGAATTTGTCTCACCAGCAAGGAAGGCAGAGAAAAACAAGTACACAGATTACTATTAATAATAGATATGACTTGCCGCCAAACCTGATTTAGAACTAATAAAGTTGCATAATTCATGCAATCATGAAGTCAGATATTTTGTAAAATTGTCTCACATATGGAAGTGATGAACTCCCATCTAATATCTGTGAAATGCAAGGGTGATTTGAAAGCTGCATTTCAAGTGGTGCTTGAGGGATGGTTACTGGCCAGAAATGGCCAATACAGTGAAGTTGCAGCCATTTGGTGCAGGCATGGAAACTAAAAGCTGGAACTGCAGCCAGAAATGCAGTGAAAACAGACTATTCATCCTGTTTCTATGACTTGTATTCATCACTGCAGACAACCAGGTAATTCAATTATCTTTGGCCTTGGAAGTCTGTCCTGTGGTTTATGTGCCCTTCTCTATCAGTCCCTGCTGCTCTGTCAGACCTGGGGATGGTGGGGGTGGACTTGGGGCGAGGGGGGAGAACGCTGGTGTGCATGTGGACTGGAGGCTGAGAAAAAGAACCTGTGTTATTGACTCTAAAATCGATGACAATGATCTCGTGGTCCAGAACGCATCGTCCCTTGGAGCCCCCGGTAAGAATATCATGATTCACTTTTATAGCAGCAGATTTTATACAAACTCTTTTGTTGGTGGAGAAAAATGTCTCATCTGACATGATTGCAGGGGAAATCTCCTTGTGTTCTTCTCTCTCTCTTGCCCCTTATAGTCTCATGCCCATCTATGAGAGGACATAAAGTGTGTGGCCTGCAGGACGGTAATGAGGCGGCAGGCTTTTTCTAACATCAGAATTTCAATAAGGAGGGAATTTGCCTCCAATAGAGGACAGTGATCTTTTCACAAACACTGTCCTTTGTCCTGAGGCGCACAAAATCCCCAAATCCCTAAAATATTTCATCTGAAGATAAGATAATTATGCTCCAGCCTAGGCTGAAAAAGAAAGAAGGGGAAAAAGTCATCTATCAGATGCAGCCAGGGAAGTCCTGTTGCTTAGGGAGAAGGTAAATTAAAGGCTCCTGTCTTATCTGTATTTCAATTAAAATCTTATTTTTGGTCCCCAGCAGTGCAACCCGTTGAAGTCTTTCCAAGTAAAAAAACACCATTTCAGTAGGTAGACGTTAGAGAAATCTTTAATGGGCATATTCTACATGTGATATGGGCTACTTTTCATGTGTGGGAAAATGGCAGGACAATATTTTGAAAGAGATGTGAAACCTACAAAGGTGGAAAGGGCTGTGAATGCATTACCCTGGTGAATTCTCTTCTGCAGGATCTTACTTTCTTCACTGAGCCCCCATCTGAATATTTGCAAACTGCCCCAAGTACTTAAAAAAAAAAGGAGGGGGTGGTAGGAAAGAAATGCAGGGAAAAGAGTTAGGAGCTATCTGAATATCTTGTCCAAATCCTTTTGAGATGCTAAGTTTCAGATTTATCTCCACAAAGCTGGTGAAAAGAAATAAGCCAGTACTCAGATTTAGGGAATGTTATCCATGTAAGTAACATTTATGGAAACAGTTTTGTAGAACTTAAAGATTGAGATCTAAGGACCAATGATAAATCATAGACTAAATCAAGCACCAAACAACAGGTCCATTAAACTAAATGTGAAGGATACAAAACTATGTTCCATATTAAGAATAAAGTGTTAGTCACTCAGTCATGTCTGATTCTTTGCAACTCCCTGGACTGTAGCCCACGAGGCTCCTCTGTCCATGAAATTCTCCAGGCAAGAATACTGGAGTGGGTAGTGTTTCCTTTCTTTAGTGGATCTTCCTGACCCAGGGATCGAACCTGGGTCTCATGTATTGCAGGCAGATTGCTTAGCACCTGAGCCATCTGGGAAGCCATAAGGCAAATGTAAAATGCAAGTTTTAAGTTAGCCAGCAAGGAAACACAAATGAGGACTTTCTATGTCCAGGACTCTGTTCAGTGTAATCATAGTGAGGGGTGGGGCTGTAGGAAAGGGATGAAGTGAAGAGAAGAGGCATAGATTCTACTGTTGACTTTGCTACAGATGACCAAGAGAAAGGTCAGCAAACGTTCTCTAGAAAGGACTAAATATAAGTATTTTAGGCTTTGCAAGCCATGTGACCTCTGTCAAGCTACCCCACTCAGCTGCCCAGAGCATGCGTAGTTGTAGACAACAATCGCAAGAATGGGTGTGGCTGTGATCCAATAAAACTTTACTTACAGGTTTGGGGATTGAATTTCATGTGCTTTTCATGTCCTAAGATATCATTTTTTTTTTTTTTTTTTGTAGGGTAAGTTATGATTTTTTTTTTAATTGTTTTTGCCATACATTGTCATGATATCACCATGGGTTTACATATGCTTCAATGCCCTTCTCCCATATCATCCCACCCTTACCCTCATCCACAAAGTCCACGAGTCTAT
>ML661902.1:22462624-22531481 GCA_007570785.1 Antilocapra americana
CAGTTTCGTCCATCTGAGTAGAATTGCTTCAAATGAATTTTTTTTTTAATGCTGAGTAAAATTCCATTGTGTATATGTAAGATATCATTCTTCTTTTGATTTTATTTTCGTTTTTCCAATCATCAAACATGTAAAAACCACTCTTGACTCAATGACCATACAGAAGCAGACAGTGGCCGCATCTGTCTTGTCCCTGGTGGTCTGCCAATTGCTGATCAAGATGGTACCTTAATAACCAGCACAGGGTGATCAGGTTCATTGCTAAAGAAGTGATTTGCAGACTAGATGGTCTGCAATGTGATAGTGCTTTCACTCATAGTGTTCTAAGATGCAAGATCGACTCCTGTTCAGCTTTGGGGAGGTGCAGACAGCCCTAGTTAACTGTTAGCTATTTGATTAGCTAGGAACAGTTACTGGAAGCAGCAGTGGGCTCATAATAACAGAAGAAGTAGATCATTTTATTGCGCTAACACGGATGGAGCACTTACTCCAAGTCAGGCACACACTGTCTTGCCTGCCTTTCTACCTTCTTAACCCTTTTATCAATCAAATGAGGTAGGTTTTTTTTTTTTTTCCTATCACCACTTTGCAGATGAGGAAACTGAGGTTTGAGGAAGTTAACTAACCTGCCAGTGGGTGCAAAGCTTATGAATTTTGCATCCAGAACAAACTGGGGCACATGGGTCAGAGATGAGAGCGTGGAAAATGCTGAGTAGAAGTGAAGCCATGAGTCAAATTGTCTGGCCAGCAGTCACTTGCCAGCTCCAGGAAAACCTTCCTAACTCTCTGACCCTCGGTTTCCTCATCCATGCAGCAGAGCAATGATTGTGTTCATTTCATAAGCTGAGGTTGAGAAATAAATGAACTTAGGGTTCAAAACTAGTCCCCAATAGTGTTGGCTAATGGTTCCACCAACCATGAATTTTCCCAAGTGTTCTCACACTAAAATGGTACCATATTATGTCCCTTGCTTTGAGCTAATCCCATTCAGACTTTGAGAGGTACTTCTAGAGCCATTCTTTGCATCAGGATTTGGAAAATGAGGTCACGCTTGCTCCATCCATAAACATAAAGTTTATAATATTTTTAAACAGCCTTGGAACATCCTGAGGACTTTTCAGATAGCCCTTGGGTATCTCCCAGGAGTCTTGGTGAAGTCCCAGACTCTACTTGGTCTGGGATCCTGAGGGGCATCCAGCTCTGCTGATGGAATACAGAATCAACGGCCTGGAAGGGACCCGGAGGCTGGCCCCTCTGCCTCCAAGGGATACAGCGTCCAAATCATCTCTGCCAGCGCTCTGGGCCTGCAGCCCAGCCCCCAGGTTTCTCTCACCTCCAGAGAGATCTGTAGTATCAGCTCAGCTAAACTCCATCTGGCTTTATGTGCAAATCCCTAATTATTTTAAGCAATGGGATTCCCAAGTGTTTCAGGTTTTTCTTTTCAGGAGTTCCTGGTTTAAAAATCAAGATCAGAACGTAAGTCAAGTGTTTTCATTCCCAGAGCTTCAGTGACTGCCTGTAATTTGTAGGATAAAGTTCAGTTTTTTTATCCCTGATATTCAGGGTCTTTCAAACTCACATTCATCCACTTACACATCAGAGGTTTATCAGTTTCAATTACTGTCAAGAGTTTTAAGAAGCACACGTAAGCATCTTTAAAGTTGAGGTGCACCTTAAAACCCCACAGCGTGTACCCATCACTCTACGCCAAGGGCAGTCCTGACAGAGTCACAGTCTGCACATGTGTGCCTGTCAAAGATGTACCAGCATTGTCATCCTGCAGACCTGCAGAGAGAAATGTAACCAGAAGACGATGGTATAGCACCTGTTTAAACCAGACTGCTCAGTGGTAGAGAATCTGCCTGCCAATGAAGGAGACGCAGGAGATGTGGGTTTGAGTTCAATCCCTGAGTCGGGAAGATGCCCTGGAGAAGAAAATGGCAATCCACTCCAGTATTCTTGGCTGGAAAATTTCATGGGCAGAGAGCCTGGTGGGCTACAGTCCATGGGGCCACAAAGAATCGGACATGACTGAGTGACTGAGCACACGCACACAGGACGTAAACAGTTGCGAGAAGGTGACAAACCAGCCAGGTTTAGCAACATTCCCCAGGAGGAAAAAATCCGTGGGTTCCACAAACTTGCAAAGCAGACTTAATAGCCCAGCATTGATGACTATAATAACTCTTGAAAGAAATTCTGCACCTCCAACACTCTGGATGTCAGAGAAAATAATACTATACAGAAAAAGAAACTGAAAAAGTGAGTCAGGAAAGCTGCAATCTGTGAGCAAGTGTTAAGACTACCATAACCGGATTCCTTTTTCTATCACAACAGTGATACATGATAAAAATCTGTCTGCTTAAGTCTAAAGGACATTTTCCCATAAGATAAAATTTCTAAGTCATAAGAAAGCATTGTGCCATGGTCTTATTGTCAGGTCTTTTTCTTTTTTCTTAGTGGCACATAC
This sequence comes from Antilocapra americana, assembly GCA_007570785.1. Taxonomy (NCBI): domain Eukaryota; kingdom Metazoa; phylum Chordata; class Mammalia; order Artiodactyla; family Antilocapridae; genus Antilocapra; species Antilocapra americana. The sequence continues at coordinate 22,465,095 of ML661902.1, forward strand.
AATATTCTCTCATCTTACAACTTGTGGTATCTTCGATTTGATAAAACATGGTCATATGCTGATCATGGTCTAGAAGCAGGGGCACAGATGAGCAGAAGTGGTCTTTGCTCTTAGGGTCTGAATGTTTGGTATAAAAGAACATCAGTTTCCTTAAAAAAACAAAAAATAGAGCTACCATATGACCCAGCAACCCCATTCTTGGGTGTATACCCAAAGAAAACCATGGTTTGAAAAGATGCATGCACCCCAATGTTCATTGTAATTTGCAATAGCCAGGACCTGGAAGCAACCTTAATGTCCATCAATAGAGGAATGGATTAAGGAGATATGGTACATATATATACAATGAAATATTATCAGCCCTATAAAAGAACAAAATAATGCCATTTGCAGCCACAAAGATTGACCTAGAGACTGTCACACTAGGTGACATAAGTCAGACACAGAAAGACAAATATTGTATAATATACAGCTTATATGTGGAATCTAAAAAAAGAAAGTACAAATGAACTTATTTATTAAAACAGAAGTAAAGTCATGGATATAAAAACAGTCTTACGGTTACCAAAGGGAAAAGTGAGGTGGGGGGAGGGATAAAATGGAAGACTGGAATTGACGTATACACACTGCTGCTGACACATATAAAACAGATTACTAATAAGAATTTGCTGAATTACACAGGGAACTCTTTTCAATACTCTGGCTTATACCAGAAAAGAAGCTTTAAAAAGTGGATATATGGACAGATATAACTGAATCACTTTGCTCTACACCTGAAACTAACACAGCATTGTAAATCAATTATACCCCAGTAAAAATTTACAAAAAAAAAAAAAAAAAAAAGAAAGGACATCATCCCCCAGGTCCTCTAGGTAACATCTCTCTGGGCTACTCGTTTTCTTCTTGGTTCATTCCTACTTGCCCTTCAAGGTGCAGATTGAGTAACTCTCTACTGGAGATATCTGGAGATATTTTTCCAGATAATGTGTCTGCAGAAATAGCATCTTCCTCCTCTGTTTGTCTATAATGTTTTTCTCATAATCATAAGTTACAGAACCAGGGGCCTTGGCTTAAATCCTGGTGTCTCTGCTTGAACAAGGCAATTAAGCCTGCTTGACCTCAGTTTCTTCGGTTTTATAGTGGATATGTATCTCTTGCTCAGCTTGTATGGCTGTTTTTAGGATTAAATTCATTAATACAGATAGGGAACTTAGGTGAAGCTAGCTTAAGGGAAGTGAAATTGACCATTTTTTATGTCACTTCATTAGCGTTGTTCCTGTGGTCATGTGATTTATTGTGAGGGCGTCTGCCTCTGGGCTTCACGAGGGCTGGAATGGTGTCTATGCCAGTCTCATTTCTCTCCCAGCACGTAGGGCAGCATTTGGCTCAGAGTAGGGAGTCACTCATTAAGCCCTTCAACAAACATTTATTAAATTAAATACCTGGGGTGCATTAGCCACTGTTCTAAGCTCTGGTCCTTGAGAGCTTGAAAAATATTTGTTGAACAAATGAGCAAATGATTATTCATTTTACAGAGAGTGTGGTGATACCCAGAAGACTCTCAAACAGTCCCTGCCTGACCAACGCACAGAACTCTCTAGAAGTCAGCAGCTGGAAATGGTCTGAAAACTCTGGATGCAATTTGTCAGGTTTTATTTGTTTGTTTGTTGGGACTAACCAATACTGTCTTACAATTACAGCTGGCTCAGCTGACAACCATGGTCTTCTAGGCCGTTCTCTGGCTCAGCTGACCTCCTTTCAGGGGCTATTCCTGATTCAACAGGGGTCCTGGGTCTCAGTGATATAAAGCATTTCCATCTGCAGTGGTCTGGGGTCTTAGATTCCAAGAGTTCCACCTCCAGCTACTCACTTACCCCTCTCTCTGTTCTACCAGCTGTCTCATCTCAGTTACAGACCTCACTTCCAGCCTGTAATCCTTCTCTTCACTCAACTCTTCCAAGTTGACTTGGATTCAACTTCTCTTTTGGTCCTTTGCTGGCTCTATTTTGGTTTCTGTATCCCAAGGATAACTTTTTGGGCAGCACTTGTGTTTGCTGCCGTTCAGTCTTGGGATATGTCTTGCCTCTGACATGGTCCCAGACAACCTCCCTGATAGCATGGACAGGGACGTGCTATGTAGCTATGAAGGGTGCTCACCAAATATTTCTCAGGCCCTGCCTTCTGGGTACAGAGTCAGTTTGCTTCTGGAATAATATAATGGTTTTTGGCCATTGAGTTGTGAGTCAGTTTGTTTCTGGAATTTTGTAATAGTTTTGGCCATTGAGTTGTGAGTTAAATAAATAGGTATTGCTTCTCCTATACTATTTATTTGCCTGTGAGAGATGCTCTGGGTGTCTCTGTCCCTCTGCTTCAGTGATCAGCATGATCAAGATGGTAGCCAGTCCATCAACATGTGTCTTGGAATGAGGAGGTAAGAAGAGCTTCACTGGACCTATGGCATGCATGGAACATGAGGAGGAAAGCAAGCTTAGTTGCTGTAAGGTTACAACCATCTTAGGGTGCCTTGTACCACAGTATAATGTAAAGAATCCAGATTGATATGGACACGTGGTGCTTTCTACAACCCTGACCTCTGTTTCCTCTTGGATGATCAAAATTATTGCAGATGGTGACTACACCCATGAAATTAAAAGACGCTTGCTGCTTGGAAGAAAAGCTATGGCCAACCTAGACAGCATATTACAAAGAAGAGACATTACTTTGCTGGCCAAGGTCCATCTAGTCAAAGCTATGGTTTTTACAGTAGCCATGTATGGATGTGAGAGTTGGACTATAAAGAAAGCTGAGTGCCAAAGAACTGATGTTTTTGAACTGTGGTGTTGAAGAGGACTCTTGAAAGTCTCTTGGACTACAAGGAGATCCAACCAGTCCATCCTAAAGGAGATCAGTCCTGAATACTCATCAGAAGGACTGATGCTGAAGCTGAAACTTCAATACTTTGACCAACTGATGCCAAAATCCGACTCATTGGGAAAGACCCTGATGCTGGGAAAGATTGAAGGCAAAAGGAGAAGGGGGTGGCAGAGGATGAGATGGTTGGATGGCATCACTGACTCAAAGAACATGAGTTTGAGCAAACTCTGGGTGATGGTGAAGGACAGGGAAGCCTGGTGTGGTGCCAGACATGGGGTTGCAAAGAGTCAGACACAACTGAGCAACTGAACAACAACAACAAGTGGAAGATGGTCTCTGTCACCAAGCTGTATTTTGATGAGCCGGTTCGGGTGTTTATTACAAATGATAAGTAGCAGAAGGCTGTCTAATAGAATGTCTACTATTTAGTGAACAGGGCTGGAATTAGGTAACAGTGGCAGGCGACATTATAAGCAATTGTGCTTGATGTGAGGTTCGTTTACATTCATTCATAGTGTGGAGTCATTTCCAAATGCCAGTCTCCACTCTGCATGCTGCAGCCGCGTCTAATATTTCTAAACATATTTCGGCTCGGTGACACCTTAATGGTACACAATCACATGCGGCCTCCCTCTTAGAAAAATGGATACTCTCATTTCTCTAAACATTGGGTCTTTACCTTGAACCATTTCCATTTAAATGCAAATTTCAATCATGTCCACCTTTCTGTGTTCCAACGTGAGCCAACGGAAATGATAGCAGCTTGCATCCAAATTTTGAGAGGCTAAGAGCCATTCCCTACGGGGGCCCTAGAAGAGTTTAAATGGTTCTTTTCCTGTCTTGGCCCTGTGTTGCTGAGATTAATCTCACAGAGGATGTGCTGCCTCCACTGGGTGGCGTGACCAAGTCAGAAGAGGGAAAGAAGGTACCCAAAGCTAAGGAGAGGGGATGGAGGTGTCGCGTGGAGGTCCTGGAAGTGACCTGGTGGCATGTTAGTGTGCTCTGGCTTATACCCTTAGTCCTAGACCCCCAAAGATAAAATGCAGGGCCAATAAGCTCCTAACTCTGATGGACAATGGATGCCCGATGCTTCTTCCCTAAGGAAGGTGTCCATTTCTCAGCGCAAGGTATCATCTTCATAAATGCCTGGGTTGGAGTCCAGGCCTGGCTTGGCCTGATGGATCTTTCCTTGTCTGTAGCAAGCACACTGGGGCAGGGCAGGCCAGGAGAGCAGCCCTACAGTAGGGTCAGTGGCAGGGCATTTACTGAACTGAGCCCTTGAGAGGGTAAGTGATGTTTCTGGGGGTTTCCAGAATCCCATATAGGAAGAGAACCAGGTCTCAGTATCTAAAGCCACTGGGACTTCAGAAGATTCTGGAAGTTTGTCTCTTGGAGGAAGGAGCATAAGTTCTAGAACCATACTTTGTTATTGTTGTTCAGTTGTGAAGTTGTTTCTGAGTTTGAACTCCATGGAATTCAGCATTCCAGGCTCCTCTGTCATCTAGTATCTCCTGGAATTTGCTCAGATTCATGTCTATCGAGTCAGTGATGCCATCCAACCATCTCTTCCTCTGTCATCCCCTTCTCCTCCTGCCTTCGATCTTTCCTAGCATCAGGGTCTTTCCAAATGAGTTAGTTTTTCTCATCAGGTGGCCAAATTACTGGAGCTTCAGCTTCAACACCAGTTCTTCCAATAAATATTCAGGGTTGATTTCCTTTAGGATTGACTGGTTTGATCTCTTCGCTGCCCACGGGACTCTCAAGAATCTTCTCCAGCACCACAATTTGAAAACATCAGTTTTTCAGAGCTCAGTCTTCTCCATGGTCCAACGATCTGTACATGACTGCTGGAAAAACCATAGCTTTGACTGTACGGACTTTTCTGTCTCTTCTTTTTTTTTTTTTTTACTTTATTTTTTTAATTGTTTTTGCCATACAATGTCATGATATCACCATGGGTTTACATATGCTTCCCCTCCAGAACCCCCCTCCCTCCTCCCTCCCCCCCGGGAAATCTCGCTGCACCAGCCCCGAGCATCAATCCTGGGCTGGCGATTGATTAGACATATGATAATTAACTTGTTTCAATACCCTTCTCCCATATCATCCCACCAACACACTATGTTTCTCATAGCTTTCCATTCAAGGAGCAAGTATCTTTTAACTTCATGGCGGTAGTGGCCATCTGCAGTGAGTTTGGAGTCTAGGGAAATTAAATCTGTCACCATATTGACTGGGTTCAAGTTTGATCATGCACTTGTTAGCTATGGCATCCTGGGCAAGTGCATTTACCTGGGCTTCTGTTTCCACACACATAATTGGAGACAAGAATAGTAGTTGTTCTCCTGGGGTCTTGGTAAGGATAACCATGCCAATAACTCATTCAGCGATGTGCCCGGTCCCTTGTAAGTGACCTAGAAAAGTCTCTGAGGGCACAGTGCAGGCAGGAGGACCAGAGACAACAGTGTTCACTCTCTTCTACTTTGTTATTTATTTGATCCAATGGTTCGCTCTGAGTTCAGCAGAGAAATCCTTCCAGCCAAAAGGCCTTTCTTTGGCGTAGGGAATAGGGAACACAGGGAGGCTCTTATGAAGGCTGGCATGTCTTTTTTTTTAAATTTATTTTATTGAAATATTGTGCTTCCCAGATGGCTATCTTAAAGAATCTGCTTGTCAGTGCAGGAGAGGCAGGTTTGATCATTGAGTCAGGAAGATCCCCTGGATTAGGAAATGGCATCCCGCTTCAGTACTCTTGGCTGGAGAATCCCAAGGACAGAGGAGTTTGGCAGGATACAGTCCATAGGGTCGAAAAGAGTAGGACATGACTGTAGCAACTTATTATGCACACATGTTTGAGAATATTTGATCTATAATTTTTCTTGTGTTCAGTCAGTCACAAACCTCAATAAATAAGCTTTGAAATGAGGTTCTAAGCTCTGGAAAGTGAAGTTTCTCAGTTGTGTCTGACTCTTTGAACTGAGGCTACAAGGCTCCTCTGTCCATGGCATTTTCCAGGCAAGGGGTTGCCTGGAAATGGGTTGCCATTTCCTACTCCAGGGGATCTTTCCAACTCAGGGGTCGAACCCGAGTCTCCCACATTGCAGGCAGATGCCTTACTATCTGAGCCACCAGGGAAGCCCTCCCTGGAAGGTCCCAGGAAAAGTATTTTCTGGAGCATATGTGAAAAGGGGCTGATACCCATTAAGTCACACAGATGTGATGAGGTCACTGCCTAAATGCTTTTCATTATCTAAGCCCCATCCTGGTCACACCAAGCCCTTAAATGCTGGGCAAGGAAACAAAGAAAGTTGAGGTCTATGTAGGTGATTCACATGGAGCTGAAGACACATACTTTAACCTAATTTTAACCTGGAAAGTCAGTGGTGGGGAGGAGGTTTACTCAGAGGCTAGTAGCATAAGAACTTGGTCAGAGGACCCAGAGAGGGACTTGATGTTCAGCTGGGGAGGCTTTCCAGTTTTGCCATTTAGAGTTTTATTTGAAGTTATTGATAGGAACATTGGCACACAAGACAGTGGCAGGTGAAGGTAAAGGAATTGCAATGAAGACTGGAAAATAGCCCAACAGCCCACGAAAAGCAGCCCAGTGCAAATTAGGGGAATATTTGAATGGATGAATTTCCTCCATAAGATTAAAAAGTTCCTGAGAGCAAGAACTAAGTCTGAGAGACTTCCCTGGTGGTCCAGTGGTTAAGATGCTGTGCTTCCACTGCAGGGGGGCATGAGTTCAATCCCTGGTTGAAAAACTAAGACTCCACATGGAACAGTCAAAAAACCCCAACAGTATTCAGGTTATAAAAGGAAAAGAAGTAGGTCTGATTTGGAGAGCCTGGGGCTGAGGGGTATAGGCTTGACATGTGCTTGTTCAAGGACTGAGTGGAGAATTGGGTGGATGAATGTGTGATTTTGTATCTGTGCTCATAAACTCTCTGCCTCCCTTCCTCCTCCTCATCATCACTGTCTTACCAGACCTTCCCTCTCCCTGTGGCATCATCCCTGTCAGTTAGTTGGCCCCATTTAATGTCCTTTGGTTTCTGCTCGAATGTTCCCCAGCTGCCTCCAAGGGACAAACTCCTACACCTGTGATTCCATCACTTGTTACTCTCCGCTACTCAGCCTTGGTTCCTGAAGCTCCACAGCATTCACCATTCTTAAGAACTAGTTTAGTTTTACTTATTACTGTTTATTTTCTCACCCCTCCCTGGAATACCAGCTGCACCAAAGCATGAGGTATAGTGATCCTGTTAACCTCTTTTTGCCCAGAAACCTGTACAGCTCCTGATACATGCAGATATTCAATAACTATTGGTAAAATTTATTAAGGATACTTTATTAAGCTTAGGGCTTCCCTGATAGTTCAGTTGGCAAAGAATTGGCCTGCAATGCAGGAGACCCTGCTTCGATTCCTGGGAACGGAAGATCCCCTGGAGAAGGGATAGGCTACCCACTCCAATGTTCTTGGGCTTCCCTTGTGGCTCAGCTGATAAAGAATCTGCCCGCAATGCAGGAGACCTGGGTTCAATCCCTGGGTTGGAAAGATACCCTGGAGAAGGGAAAGGCTATCCACTCCAGTATTCTGGCCTGGAGAATTCCATGGACAGTCCATGGGGTCAAAAAAGAGTCGGACACGCCTGAGTGACTCATTTTCACACTTATTAAGCTTATTATAGATACTATTTGTTGAGCACAGAGATCTCATAGGCTGTGGTCCTTTTCATCCATTGCAGATTCTTATGCCACTATGAAATAGAACTTGTCAACCCCGTTTTGTGGATTAGCCATCTCAAAATATACGCTCACCCACTTGTGCACAGGAACTTGTGTTAGGAGAGAACACCTGCTGACCTCAGAAGGTCCTCAAACACATGATGGCAAGGTCTGAATTTCATGGGCTGAGCTCAGCTGGCCAAGAACTCCAGGCTCGGGGGCAAGCGGGATGTATACGCAAGAACATCCCTGTTCCAGGCCCAGCCCTGGTTTCCCAGGCCCACTAAGGCATTCTGCCCGATGCGGACGGTTCTCGGCAGATGAGGGGCCTCCCTGCCAGGGAGTGCTAACTGAATTCAGATGTTCAGCTCCAGGAGACAGGCCATTCCCTGTACGTTTGGGAGAACTTGAAAGAATTCTGGAAGAGCCATCAATCATGGACTGGAGCCTTTTATCAAGCTCTAATTTATCATGGTCTCTTAATTACTTTGACTGGAGAAGTCATAATCCATATGTATTGGAAAGTTGGTCAGCCCGGGCCTGTTTCTTATGACAAGGGGCAGTCTTTAACACACGCTCTTTCACTTAGAGTGGTTCCACTTGGCCGTGATGGTGCTTGCGTCCCTCTGCTAGTCGTTCAGCAGACAGTGACTTCTGGTCTCCAAGGCGCCATGTCCTATGTTTGCCCATGAGAAACAAGGTGAGGAAGTCTCTCAGGAGACTTGATATTGACTGAAAGAAAAAAAGAAAAGATGAGACAATTACAACTGAGTATAATAAATGACATAAAGTCCAAGTGTGTAGGTATTGTGTGGTCACCTAGAAAGGGCTAATGACTAAGTCTAGGACATCAGGGAGGGCTGCCTGAAGGAAGTGGCACCATCTTCAGATTTAAAGGTCTTTGCAAAGCAAGGGCTTTGGGAAGACCTGGGAGAAGATGATAACCTGGAACGTTGGAGAATTAAAATGAGCCAGGTGTGGCTATAACTATAGTAGAAAGAAAGTGTTACAGACATATTGATAAGATCTGACACACAGTAGGACCTATTCTTTGAACTTCAGAGAAATCCAACATGCTTCCCTTGCATCTCTCTTGGGTTTGCTGATGCACCATCTCAAACCTAATGGGTAAAACGTAGTCAAAACTCTTGCCACATATCTCTCCTCACCCTCTCCCCACAAATTCCAGTCCCATCTTAATTCCTCCTATCTCACTAGTGGTACCACCTTATATCTGTCTGATCCGGCCCCAAACCTAGAAGTCGGCCTTGCTTCTTCCCTCCCATAAACTCCTTCACCCAACGCACCAAGGCATCCTGCTTCTTCTACCTTCAACATGAACCCCCCCATCTGTTCAGGTATTACCCTCGCTGTTCCATCCCAAGCCTCCACCTGCTTCACGCAAATCCTGCTGGTGTCTCCCATGGGGAATGCTGGACTCATGCTGCCCCGAGTCCCAAGTACTGAGTGCTCCTGCCGTACTGTGCATGTACAGTACTGTGCACATCTGCTGTGCTGCCCAAGTACTGTGCGTGTCTGCCTGTGCTCAGTTGGAACCCTATCTGAAAACAGCGAGAAGTATTCAGTTGGCCTTCAGTCCTCTGCAACACATGTTTGGTAAATGTAGAGGAGCATGTCGATGGGAACTCGTGATTTGGAAACAGTTCCCATCATCTCTGCATCACTGAGGCATCAGCAGGCACAGGCCCCACGCCTGTGCTGAGCCCCGGGTTTGGGGAATCCAGATATGATCTCTGAGCTCATACAGCTTACAGTCTAGTGCGTGGGGCAGGTAGATGAGCAAAGCATCATGACTGAGTGGGAAAGGACTCTGAGGAAGGTGATCCCAAGGGGCTAGGGGATCTGATTCAGACAGGGGGTGAAGGGGAGTAAATCAGCTATGAGAGAGGAGGTTCCTCAGGGCAGGAGAGGAAGGATGTTAGGGTCTGGGGGAGATGGCAGTGATTGTTCTGGTCTCTTTATTAAGGGTGACCTGACATGCCATCTGCTTTATGTTGCAGCGTAATCACTAGTAGCTCCCCAACTACCAGCCCCATTCATTATGCAAGGTGTCCCAGTATAAACAATTTGTTTTACAGCCACCCCACTCCTGGTGAAACATCACCACATCCAAGGCACCCAGCAAAACAGCAGGAGGGGCTCTGTCCCCAAGCGCAGTGGTGTGAGGTGGAACTCTTTGGTTAGAAAAAGCTCCCCTAGCATTTCTGATGCCATGTCCACCTTCCTGTAAGTGAACACCCCCTGGCTCAGCCCACTCGGGCAGCCTGAGAAGCTCCTGTGTGTAGGCTCCAGCTAATCACCGCTAGCACGACCACCCAGGGCGAGAGGAGCTCACCTCTCCATGGGCCAAGTGAAGAAACAGGAAATTCGGGTTCTTCTGACATTTTTCCCCAAGGTTATACACTTAGCCCAAGCTGGAACTAGCATCATCTGGATTGCAGAATTGATTCTCTTTCTTTACCCTTTGCTGATCTTTTACACTGGCCCTTTCTGAGAGATCTATGTGCTCAGTTGCTCCAGTCGTGTCCGACTCTCTGTGACCTCGTGGACTCTAGCCCGCCAGGCTCCTCTGCCCATGGGATTCTCCAGGCAAGGATACTGGAGCAGGTTGCATTTCCTCCTCCAGAGGATATTCCCTACCCAGGGATCAAATCTGAGTCTCCTGCAGCTGCTGCATTGGCAGGCAGATTCTTTACCACTAGAGCCACCCGGGGAGCCCGAGAGACCTAGAAGCCAGAACTGAGTGAATTTGTTCCTGGCTTATTTCTTTAGCCTCATTTGTCGTTTTTATTCTGGCTGTTGTTGACCACCTCCCTCCTCCAAACATACGGCTGAAGGAAGTTTCAAGTCTGTGGACATCAGCCCTGTTTGGGTTACCAGCCACAACCTGGCTCGCGGTACCTCCCACGTACAGCTTGTCAGTATCAGGAGGGTAGTGTTTTAGAGATTTTTTTTTTTTTAATTCATCGCAAAACAGAAGAAACTCAGGTTTGGCCCTGCCTCAGTGACTCCCCATTCAAGCTGGCAGGAAAGCTGGCCCTAAGGGAAACTGTTCAAGAAATATAAATAACCTTTAGTTAATAGACCTCAAAGCTGCCTCCTCATCCTGCCTCAATGCCTTTGGCGCCTGTTAACCACCACTGACTCATCCATCCCACCACTGTGAAACACACATCTGTTGACAAATATATTGCGAACACCCTCGTTCGTTACGGAGTGGCCACTAAATGTCAGGAACTTGGCGAATAACAATCTCACAAGTCAGGCTGTATCAGCTCCCCTTTACCGATGAGGGCATTGAGACCAGGTGGATGCAGGGACTTGCCCTGGGTACCTCAGCAAGCGAGATGTGGAATTAAGACATACGTACATCAAAGTTGATTTGTTTCCAATCCTGTATTCTTTGCCTCACATCGGACTACTTCTGTCCACCAAGAGGAATAGCTCTGAATAATGAATCAGCAATAAAATCGAATTCCAAAGTACTGACATTTAAAAAGGCCTGATAAAATGGCAGTCCTGGTGATAAAATAGGTGAAGGTGTGGTGGAGGTACTCTCTTGGGCTATTCTGGAGTTGAGAACAGTACCTCCTTGGCTTGTGTGTGGGTGTGTGAGCATGTGAGCAACTGTATGTGTACGCCTGTGTGCTGACTGTTGTGCACGAGCATGCATGTGTTTTGTGCATGTGTGTGCACAAGTAGCTTTAGAAAAGTAAATTGCCACTGGATTCTGTAAAGTCTAAGCAGCCTGACAAGAAGCCTGTGTTCTAGATTTTCTGTAGGGATAACTTCCAACTGAGAAATATGAGTAAGATGTGAAACTACCTGTAGGAAGACTGTTTCCTAACTGAAGCCCTAATTTGGGGACTTCTCCTTAAACAGGAAATTCTAGGCAATCAATAGCATTTATTTACCAAACCTTTATTCAGTCAACAAGCATTAATAAGACTACTACCTACTAGATACTAGCTCACATCAACATTAACAATTACAAGTGAACAGGGAAGATAAGTGAAACTACAATTCAATAAGGAAGAGGACATTACAAAATAATGTATTGGGGTTTATAAACACAAACCTGGAAGCTTATGGACATGTGAGAGTTTTCAAACAAATCTAAAAATTTGTGAAATACTCCTTTCAAGTGTTGTTGTCTGGGCTTGGTCTTACAGGATGACTAGAAGATGTCCAGGGAATGTGGAGATATACCAGAAAGAGCGGACTGGAATAGAGGTGATATGGAGGTAAAGCACCTTCAGGCAATGGCAGAGATATTTACTGATCACTGAATAACTAGCTGTTCTCCGGCATTGACCATTTGCAGAGGGAGGGCTTGTTAGGACTATGCTAGGAATACTTCTAACCTATAGGCTGTGAGCAGAAGTGTTGTGTGTCAGTTCCAGGCTCAAGCACTTAAGAGCTATTGTGGAAATCTCAGGTCTTTTACCCCTGTGACTCCAGCTGTGGGGACCACATGATGAGATCAAAGCAGCCTGGATCCCTGAGTCACTGTGTGGAGGACAACTTCCCTGACATTAGACAACTTCCCAACAGACATTAGAGTTTTGGTTCAATCACTGAGATGCTGAGGTTGACTTATTATTGTAGCTTAGTAAGCGCTGGTAGCTCAGGTGATAAAGAATCTGCCTGCTATATAGGAGATGCAAGAGACAGAAATTCAACGCCTGGGTCAGGAAGATTCCCTGGAGAAGGACATGGCAACCCACTGCAGTATTCCTGCCTGGAGAATTCCATGGACAGAGGAGCGTGGTGGTTTAGAATCTATGTGGTTTCAAATAGTTGGAAACGACTGAATGACTAACACTTTCACTTTAAGATCTACCCTGATTTATAGAAGGGTCCATTGCTTTGCCAACAAAGGCCCGTCTAGTCAAGGCTATGGTTTTTCCAGTAGTCATGTATGGATGTGAGAGTTGGACTACAGAGAAAGCTGAGCATGGAAGAATTGATGTTTTTGAACTGTGGTATTGGAAAAGACTCTTGAGAGTCCCTTGGACTGCAAGGAGATCCAACCAGTCCATCCTAAAGGAGATCAGTCCTGGGTGTTCATGGAGGGATTGACGATGAAGCTGAAACTCCAATACTTAGCCACCTCATGTGAAGAGTTGACTTATTGGAAAAGACCCTGATGTTGGGAAGGATTGAGGGCAGGAGGAGAAGGGGATGACAGAGGATGAGATGGCTGAATGGTATCACCGACTCTATGGACATGAGTTTGGGTAAACTCTGGGAATGGGTAATGGACAGGGAGGCCTGGCATGCTGCAATTCATGGGGTTGCAAAGAGTTGAACATGACTGAGTGACTGAACTGAACTGATTGGGACTCTAAGCAGTTTGGCATTAACAGAGGATGAAGAACAAAACAGGAAGAAGTAGCCTGTAAACTCTGAACTGGGAGCTTTTTGAACTGACCGCTTTCCAACTGAGGCTAAATTTTCCTTTTCATTGTTCCTATTGAGAAGGAATGGTATCTGCAGGGTTTGATAAAGCAATTTGAGTAAAGCTGAGAAAAAACATTCCTTCCTTCCCCATTTCCCTTTCTTGATTGTTTTACCCTATAAATCATAGTCAAACCAATAGGGTCTTAGTCAGCCAAAGTCTCCTTCGTGGGTGCAGAGAAGTTTTTTGTTTACTGAACCTTAGGGATCTAGAGCTATGCCTGACACAGTATTTATTGACTAAGCATCCCAAGGCCAACATGACTATCTCTCTGAATGTAGAAGAGTTTGACGTTTGTGAGTTTGAAGTTCAAAGACACATGTTCATGTCCCAGCTCAGCCCTTACCAGCAGCTTGACCTTGAGTCATCTGTACTCCAGGCTCCCTGGACCTCAGCGTTCCCTCCCAGTGAATGAGGATTACGTGGCCACGCTCTAATTCAAGGACATACTTGTCTTATGGAGATGGAAGTTTTCCCAGCTCTGAAAGAATGCAGAGGCTGCACAGCTTTTTATCAATCTTGGTTTTATTTTTTCCCTCTTAGACTCTAGTGATTTGGTTGAAAGATAAGGTCCATTACCACAGACAGTTGGGAAATGTTGTTTGCAGCTTTACTTGGGGAGTTGGTAAAATATAAGTTTGGACTTTAGGACCATCAGGGCATTAATTCTCTTTTACCTAAAGCTTCCTTAGGCAGCAAATCTGCCCAGATTCTAGTGAAGAATCAAGGCCACTGTATATGTCCCCGATGAGAAAATCTTGGGAAATCCCTACAGAGATAGTTCTAGGTGCTCCAAGGTTTCTGAAATCTAGCAAATATGACCTTTTCTAAGAAATCCAAAAAGGGTCTCTGCAATTCTATGCTATATTGTTATAGCAGTGATGAATTTGTCATGGCATCTCCCAAACACCCGTATTTTCCATTCATTTCTACCCGGGCTTCCCTGGTGGCTCAGATGGTAAAGAATCTGCCTGCTAAGCAGGAGACCTGGGTTCAATCCCCTAGAGGAGGGCATGTCTACCCACCCCAGTATTCTTGCCTGAGAAACCCAAGGACAGAGGGCCCTCATGTGCTACGGCCCATGACCTGTAGCTGAACGACTAACATAGTCCATTCGTTATGGCCATGCATGTTTATTGCAGAAATAGTCACCTGGTAAAGAGACATGTAATTATGCAGCTATTATCTGAGTGACTGCAATGCACCAGCCTCAGTTCAAAACAAGCTATATTTCTTAATTTTATACTCACAACCATGCTAGGAGGTCAATGTTATTATACCCATTTTACAGATTGGGAAACAGAAATACCGAGCATGTAAGTAACTTCTCCAAGGCTCTGCAGTTGAAAAATTTCGAAGCCAGAATTTAAGCCTTGACGATACCGTTCCAGAATGCTTACTGTTATGGGCTTATCTGTTCTCTCCAAAATTCACATATAAAATCCCTAACAGCTCGTATCTCACAATGTGACTATATTTTGAGTCAGAGCCTAGAGTGAGATAATTAAGGTTAAATGAGGTTGTGTGAATGGATGTTAATCCAATATGACTGGTGTTCTTATCACGAGATTAGGACACGCAGAGTGACACCAGGGTACAGGCACATACAGGGACAACAGTGTGCAGCAGCAGCAAGACGGGCATCTGCAAGCCAAGGAGATAGGCTACAGAAGAAGCCAATCATGGGGAGACCTTGACCTTGGACTTCTGCCCTCCATGACTGTGAGAAAATGCATTTCTGTTGTTGATGCCTTCCAGTCTGTGGTATTTTGCTATGGCAGCCCCAGGAAATTAATATAGCCCCCAACACAAACTGAAGCACAGTGTGATCATTCAGGCCCTCAACAAACATCTGTTGGACATCTTGCAAACTGTCTCTGACCATGCTATGTCCTGGGTAGAAAAAAGTATCTTTTATGAAACCTTTATTCTGAAAGAATTTATTGTCCATGTTTGCCAGTGCAGGGCCCTGTCCTGATGAAAAGGACCTAAGATGATATAAGAAGATGCACTATGACAATTTTATTCATTCATTCTTTTATTCGGCAGGTATTTATTCATGCATCTTTAGGAAGGAGGCTCCAGACTGTGGAAATAAGAGCTTGGGAACGTGCCCTGATCCCCATGCTGCAGGTACCCCAGATGGGTGCCCGTCAGAGCCCTGGTCCTGGAGTTGGTCTTCAGAGGTTTCAGTCTCAGCTAAACCATCTTTAGGCTGTGTGGCTACAGATAGGGTTCTTAAACTCTATGACTGTTTCAAAACTGCCAGGAAGGTATCACAGGGTCTCTACCAGGAAATTCTGCTGTAAAGAGTTTGCAGAACTGTGTGTGTGAACTCCTCAAGACAGTGAACACTCCCACTCATGCAGTGATGTGTATGTGTGTGTGTGTGCTCAGTTGTGTTTGACTCTTTGTGACCCCATGGACTGCAGGCCACCAGGCTCCTCTGTCCATGGGTTTCTGCAGGCAAGAATACTGGGGTGGGTTGCCCTTTTCTTCTCCAGGGGATTTTCCTGACCCAGGGATTGAACTTGCATCTTTCACATCTCCTGCACAGGCTGGAGGATTCTTTACACTAGCGCCACCTGGGAAGCCCCACAGAGTGATGATCAGCTACAATTAAGCCCCCAAAGGCAGCACCACCAGTGCTGTTAGGATGCATTTTAAATGTTTCCAGAAAAGACTTTCGCAGCCACAAGGTTGTACTGGTTACCAGGTGAGCAAAAAGACCCTGTGAGAAGACCTCGTTCACAGAATAGTGGCCCAACATTCCAACTTCTCTGAGTTAAAATGTTGTCATTGGAAAAATGGGAATTATATTATTTTCCTCCTGTTTGCATATGTTGTGAGAGTTTGGGCACATGCTATTACTAATCTTGCATTTTGCACATGAAGAAACTGGGCCCAGAGTGTCCAAGAAGGAGGCCAAGGTCACACAGCTGCTAGATGTCAGACCACCCAACTTTTGACTCCAGCACCTATGCCTGTGACAGCAGGTGGAACAGGAGGGATAACTTGCAGTCCCTTATATGTTAACGAGGCAAGGGGAATCTGACAGCACCCTGCGGAGGGGCTGAGAAGGGCCACCATGTGATGTGACGATCGTGCTTTTAACATCCAGGGGTTGAGCTTTGAGGACCCCCCAGGACACAGATTTGATCAGCCTTCCTTTCTGGGGGGACTTCCCTCCTTTTTTAGCAGGGACTCAGTGGTAAAGGATTTGCCTGCCAATGCAGAGGATGCAGGAGATTCAGGTTTGATCCCTCTGTTCGGAAGTTCTCCTGGAGAAGGAAATAGCAACCCACTCCAGCATACTTGCCTGAGAAATCCCATGGACAGAGGAGCCTGGCCGTCTGCCACCTGTGGGGTTGCAAAAGAGCCGGACATGACTTAGCGACTGAACACGGGCATGTGCTCTTTTCTGAGAGCCTCCTCCCCTTCTCCCACCAGGTAGGATTTGCTGGAGGAACCCAGGAATTAGCTCCTTTCATGTGTCACATGGAAATTAACAGAAGTTTCTAAAACCCAGTTTAACTTAGCTTGGTATCATGGTGGCCATTCTTGAGTTTTGTTTTTGTTTTTGTTTTTTTTCAGTCCCAGAATAGTGTCTTAGAACATTTTATTCTCATTTCCCAATTAACAGATTTTGCTTGGTTTTGTTTTTTGCACACTAGCCAAGAAGCAATAGGACCTCGACTCCCTGCCTCTGGGGCTGGACTGCGGACCTGGACTCACGGCCTCAGGGAGAAGTGAGCTTCAGGGGGAAGTCTTCCCACTGCTCTGTTCAGTCAGTCATCCGTGCCTGTTTGTTTTTGGTTGAGGGCACCGAGACGCTGTTAAGTGTAGAGCTTCACGTTCTTGTTAAAGTAGCCCCTGACTCCAAGAAATGAGAGAAATGAGCGTGATCTGTATAACTTATTGACGAATTGTAATTTTGGATTTCAACTGGTCCTAACTGTCCAGCCTGGCCTGTATTTCTGTCCTGGGGTCCAAGCTGACCCACCTTCATCTGCTCTCTTGTGCTGCTCTGAAATTTGATGCTATGCCCTGGCATCCATGTTTCTCTAGAAACCCAAGATGTTCTTAAGACTTGGCTCCAACTTGGCTCTGCCCTTCTGTATTGGGCTGAAGAAAGTGCTAGTGTTAATCACTCAGCCTTGTCCAACTCTTTGCGACCCCGTGGACTGTATCCGCCCAGGATCCTCTGTCCATGGGATTCTCCATAGCAGAATGGATTCTCATTCCTTCTCTAGGAGATCCTCTCAACTCAAAAATCGAACCCAGGTCTTCTGCACTGCAGGCAGATTCTTTACCTTCTGAGCCATCAGGGAAGAGTGTCCTCCAAAAACTCACATCCACTTGGAAACTCAGAGTGTGACCTTACTTGGGAGTATACCTTTTTTGCGTGGCTGCGCTTGGTCCTCCTTGCAGTGCACAGGGTTCTCTTCTTGCAGAACATGGGCTCTAGAGCACGGGCTCAGTAGTTGCGGCTCCAGGGCTCAGTTGCACTACAGTATGTGGGGTCTTATCTCCCCAATCAGGGATTGACGCATTGTCCTCCACATTGGAAGGTGGGGGACTTTTTAACCACTGGACTACCAGGGAAGTTCCAGGGGAATAAATCTTTAAGGAATAATCAATCAACATAAGGTCATCCTGGATAAGGTCGCCTTGGGCTCTAATCCAATGACTGGTGTCCTTATTATAGGATGAAGGAAATTTGGACACAGAGCTAGGCAGAGAGAGAAGACAATAATGAGGAATAAATAAATAAAACAGAAATAATATAGTGAATAGAATCTTCTTTCATCTTATCACACAAATGGAGCCCCTTGAGGGGCCCAAGTATCCTCAAAAGTCAGAGAAGGAGCTGGGGAAGCTGTCAGAGAGGTCAGATAAATGGTTGGATGCATGCATGGAGGAGGTTGGAGGCGATGTTTGGAGGCAGAGCCAGTTGGAGGTGAGGAAGGTCTCCCTCCAGGGGGCAGGGCTGTGTCTGGAAAAAGTGGGGACAGGCGGCTCAGGCCAGCGAAGGGGGATGGCTGTGGCAGGAGGCTGCAGTCTGGAGTAGGACTTGGGTGACGAGGGGGTCTTGGGGACAGGAAGGCTGTGAGGGGAGCATAGATGGAGGTCTATGCAAGAGAGAGTGTGGGTGGGTGGTTCCAGGCCTGTGGTAGGAGGTGGGGCTGGAAGGAGCATATGCTGGAGATAGACCTTGGGGCGGGAAGGCTCTGCTTCCAGTAGCACAAGGCTCTTTCAGAAGCCAAGGTATCACCCCCTTCTCACAATTGTAGCCCATGATGATGGAGAAGCTCTTGGTCCACTATGAGGTGCTAGATGAAGGATCCAAGATGCAAGTGCAGGGTTTGAGATAAGTGATGCTTTGGGAGCCTTCGCAAGCCCAGCAGAAGCCAGCATCAGGGTTGTCCTTAGATGTGAGCTCCAGAGTCTCTATCTTGGATCCTGAAATCGTCTTAGATTCACAGCAGGAACTAATGGGGAAGGTGATAGTCATGTGGGTAGAGTTTGGAGCAGGGCAGGGGCATGGGTAGCCTGATTCAGCTTCCAAGATGCCTTCTTGAGAATCCATCCTTGTAAACTTCTCTCCTGCTGCCCATGGAGATAGGAAAGGTACTGAGAAAGTGGCTGCTTCGCACTGCCCCGCTACAAGGTCTCGGTGACTTCCGTGGAAACACGATGAGGAATCATGGTTGCCCCATTTGAAAAGGCATCCAGACGGTGCCTTAAACCATATGGTGTCAGGGAAGAGCAGGACCAAAAATACACAGCACTAAGTGGCGGAGGAAATAAGATGCGTAAACTCCTTTGTCATTTCCAAGGTGATAAGACTATTAAAAATATATCGCTTTATGCTTCTCAGGGTTTAAGATCAGCTCCAAAGGGGAGTCTATGGCAGGATATTAAAAGTTTAATGAGGTGCAGTTTCCAGAGGTGTTAACATTTGACAAACAGAAACAGCAGTAGCCAAAAACTTATAATCTGAAACAGACGATCAATTATGGGCATGAACATGGCTCTCCTAGAGCACAGTTCTGGGCTACAGGGGTGTCCTGGGAGAGAGAAATCAGAGGTGGGTTCTACATTAGCATATTAGTGCTTAGCCTGGGCTTCTTTGCCCTCAGACCAGATGACCACATCTGCATTGTGGTTTTGTGGCCAGATGAGAGGCTGAGTGCAGGTGGTACTGGGGCCACGGGGGGTCAGACGGCCACTACTCACGGCTGTCGTGGTGCAGACACCTTCAAGATTCTACTTCCTTGACACATTTCCTGCACTTGGAAGGTGCAGAGGGGCCCTGCCCTGCATTGCACCAGTGGCTCTTGCCATTATGCTCATAAAACTTTCCATACTAATGTGATTTTTGCCAAACTTTTAACATCTGGTTGAATAGCTCAGAGGGAAGCAAATCTGACTCAGATCCTTCTAACGAAATAACCCATTTGTTAAGGGTGTTTCAGTGGCATTTCTGGAATGTGTCCAGGTGGCTGATTTCTAAAGGAGGAGAGAGAAGGAAAGTGGGTTGGTCAGAAATTTAAAAGAGGTCCCTAGAGAACTGAGAGAGGGGCCCAAAGAGCCTACCTTCCCAGCCAGCTTTCTGGATTCTTCTGTGACCGAAGTTGCCTGCTATACATATGTGGGTGTCGCCTCTGGCTGCTCTTGGATCGTTTAAGGATTATTTAATGTGTGTATTGTTCCCAAATAAGATTTTGGGGCCCTGGGAGGCAGGCTGCAGCTCCAACATAGTGAATGATTTTTATGCACTTCATTCAATCATGCTTTCATTCGTTCATGCCTTTATTCGTTATTTTAGCTGTGAGAAGCACAGACTGTGACATTGTCCAAAGGATGGCCTGGGCTTGAATTCTACCCATCTCTCATCTTACAGCTTAGCAATCCTCTGCATCTCTTTCCACATCAATAAAATAATATTGTTAGTTGCTAATTTGAATTGTTTTTGTGAGAATTAAATAAGGCAAAACAATTCACGTAATTCCTCAACCAAAGAGACGATGTATACTAGTGAAAGTCTTAGTTGCTCAGTCATGTCTGACTCTTTGCGACCCCATGATCTTTAGCCTGCCAAGCTTCTCTGTCCACGGAGTTCTCCAGGCAAGAATACTGGAGTGGGGTTACCATTTCCTTCTCCAGGTGATTTTCTTGACCCAGGGGTTTAATCTGTGGCTCCTACATTGAAGGTGGATTCTTTACTCTCTGAACTGTCAGGGAAGCCCCTATAAATAAATATTAGCTGTCATATTATAGCTCATACAATCAGGCACACTTCAATGTCTAAACATCTTATTCTGTGCTAGAAGCTAAAACACAGGTTGGGTGGCTTTGTCCCTTAAGGAGCACAAGTTCTAGTGAGATTAAACTAGTTTACAAAGCAAGAGTGATCCATTGCATATTAGGTATTATTGCAATGTGGTTTTCTGCTGTCAGATACTTTTCTACACATTTCATGTGCAGACACTCATTTAACTCTCAGAAAAACCCAGGAGGTCGGCACTTTTTGAGCAATCTCCATTTAACAGATAAATCAGTGAATCTGTACCACTGCCATCAATTTGGTTTGTTTGAACCCATGATAATGGCTGATGTTTGAGAAACCCCTTATAACTGTCAGTTTCTTCCCATTATTATCCATTGAATCCCACCGGAACTTTCCACTATGGGGGTGGCTGTTATTTTTAAATATGCTTTCCAGAGTGAGCCATGAGGAGTAGAGGAGACATGTTTAAGGTCACTGGGGATGGTATGGGTTTGCGTCTAAGTTTGAGGATCTTTCTAAGTCCTCACCTGACACTCTAGAATTTCTCTGGAGAGACAGGGCAATGCCTTCTTGCGAATGCGTGCTGTGTGTGTGCTAAGTTGCTTCAGTTGTGTCCCAGCTCTTTGTGACCCCACGGCCGCAAAGACTCATGTGACTCTTTGTAACCTGCCAGTTCCTCTGTCTATGGGATTTTGCAGGCAAGATTACTGGAGTGGGTTGCCATGCCCTCCTCCAGGGGATCTTTCCCACTCAGGGATCAAACCTGCACCTCTTATGTCTCTTGAACTGGCAAGCAGATTCTTTACCGCTAATGCCAGCTGGGAAGCCCATGCCTTCCTGGGATTAGGACAATCACGCTCGACGTTGGGCAGTGGAACACACATTGTTTTGATTTCTTTTGGCTCATGCAACCCATGGCAGTCTTCCCCTGTGGAGTTTATGACCCTCTTTGTATCTCCATCAGGACTTCTGCTTTTTCTGCTGGGATCCTGTTGCATTCTCTCTCTGGTTGTTTCTGATCAGTTTCTCCAGATAGGCTCGTTTGCCTTTTTTTCCAACGTGTGTCTTATTTTGAACTCATCATCGCAGTTTCAATGAGTTCCTTGCCTGATGCCTCTTGCTTTGATCCTGGTCCCAGGTCATTATGATTTAGGATATCTTTGGCAAACTTCATTAACTTGCTCTCAATTTGGGAATGATGCTGCAGAATCAGACCAGGCCCTTCCTATCCTGTACTCTGTAGACTAAGCCCCTGGACAATCAGGCATCAATTTTATTACGTTGAGGCTGTTTCTCATCCTGAATTATTGCCAGGCAACTGTGTTCATCTGTGCTGCTTTGGTGAGGGGAGATTTCAAGACATGGAAGTTCATGTGTGTTTCTGGCACCAAACGCAGATACCTATCCTGCTTCCTTCATCTGCTTTTATATACCTATCCAAAAGGAAAGATTCCTCCCCCAGAGCACATGTTATTATTTATAGATTCAGACACACTATTATTTTATGCTGTGATTCTGACTCTTTCAAATGCTTCCTGTATTCTTTGTTCTGTTGTTTCTCTTATTAGAAGCTGTCCTTTGATTTACTGCCTGGGACTGTTTTTTCTTTTCTTGAACATTTACTAGCCGTCAGGCATCTGGTGTAAAGTCCTGTGCCTTTAAGGGCAGACACAAGGGCTAGGCTCATGAGAAAACAGTCCCACCACATAGAACTTGGGCCAAGCAACTTTGTCTTGTCTGACCATATGGACTTAGCTGTTACTAGTGCCAAGCTGTAGTCAAGTATCTACCTATGGAATCATACTTTGAGAAACAATCTAGCAGGCAACACCCCATAATCTTCCCATTTAACCAAGACTAAATAAATTATAAAATCAAGTTGGATTATATCAACCTAGAAATCTTCTGAAGAGCAAGGAAAAAGAAAAGTCAGCAAGCTGAAAAGTAACCTATGGAATGAGAGAAATATTTACAAATCATATATTTACTAAGAGGTTAGCATTCAGAATATAAAAAGAACTTGTACCATTCAATAGCAAAGAAAAAGTAAAATAAACAATCTGGTTTTAAAAATGGGCAGAGGACCTGAAGAGACATTTTTCAAAAGAAGATACAGATGGCCAATAGGTACATGAAAAGATGCTCACCAGCACGGATCAGTAGGGAAGTGCAAATCCAAACCACAATGAGATATCACCTCACATCTGTTGGAATGGCATCAAGAAATCCAGAAATAACAAGGCTTGGTAAGGATGTGGAGAAAATTTGTTGTTGGTGGGAATGTAAATTTGTACAACCAACATGGAAAAAAAAGTATGGGATTTCCTCAAATAATTAAGAATAGAACTACCATAAAATCCAGCAATTCCACTTCTGGAACTATATCTAAAACATAACATCAGTATCCTAACAAGATATTTGCACACCCATGGTCATTCACAATAAAATAGGCAGATATGGAAAAAACTTAATGTCTGTAGAAGGATAAATGGCTAAAAAATTGTGCACACACACTCAGAAGGAAATCCTGATGTTTTGAGACAATATGGGTGGACCTTGATGATATCACACTAGGTGAAACAGGTCAGACAGAGAATGACAAATACACACGATCTCACTTTATATGGAATCCAAAAATCTAGAACTTGCAGAAACAAAGTAGAGCAGTCATTACTAGGAGCTGGGTGGATGTGGAGGAAGTGGGAAGATGTTGGTCAAATATATACACTTCCATTTATAAGATGACTAAGTTCCAAGGATCTAACGTTCAGCATGGTGATTAAGATTAATACTCCCTGAAAGTTGCTAAGAGAGAAGGTCTTACATGTTCTCACCACAAAAATGAATTTCTGATTATGGGATGCAGTGGAGGTGTTAGCTTATATTGCATCATTTTGCAATATATATATATATATATTTATATATATATATTTATGTATGTATGTATATGAATAAGTGCATGAAATCAATGGGTTATATACCTTAAACTTAGATGATGTTATATGTCAGTTATATCTCAATAAACTTGGAAAAAAGTTAAAACTAAAATTAAAAAAAGAAGAAAACTAAGGGAACTGAAGGGATCTGATTAAAGATAAGAAGTGCTGAAGCTGGGACTTGAGCTCAGTTTTGTCCACTTGCAATGTGCGCGCCCTCAACTTCCATGAGGTTCTTGTCCCCACCTCCACCATACTCCAACACAAAGAAAGCCTGTGTTACCCCTGCCCCAGCTCCAGGCCAGCCTGCTCAGTTTTCCCTCCAAAGACAGCACTTGAACAGCCCATTTCTACAGTCGCCAGCATCTTTCCTGGGTCACGCCAAGGCCAGGCATCCCTATGCACTTTGTAGTAAGGGAATCCACCAGCAAACCTCGTGGGTGCTTTCTTAGCCCAGGATATGATAGATTTAGTGGTCAAAACACCAGGATGTGGAAAAGGATTGAAGTTGGGTTTGAGCCATCAGTCCTGGGTTGACCCCAAGATGCACTGAGTAGAGTTCCATGAACTGGAGAAGTCTCCCCACTTTCAAGGTTTTTACATGGGATTGTGTGTGTGTGTGTGTGTGTGTGTGTGTGTGTGTGTGTGTGTTGTGTGCACACACGTGCTCTGTCATGTCCAGCTCTTTGCCACCCCATGGACTGTAGCCCTCCAGGCTCCTCTGTCCATGGGATTCTCCAGGAGACAATATCGGAGAGAGTTGCCATTTCCTTCTCCAGGATATCTTCCCAGACCCAGTGATTGAACCTCCATCTTTTGCATCTCCTGCATTGGCAGGTGGATTCTTTAACCCTTAGCACCACTTGGGAAGCTCCCCAGGTGAGAAGCCCATGACTCTGGTTGCCTGCATTGTAGGTAGAGGTAGTAAGGGCTCTAAGAAGGTGAAGGCTGCAGATGCATGCTCTGTTCTTTAAAGAGTGAAAAATCAATTTTCCCATGGTATGTCCCAATTCATTTTCCAGCATCCTTTCATTCAAAACAATATTGAATTATGTTAGGGGATACTCCTCATCCACACAGCATTTCTTCTGTTCCCAAAGCTGCCCCCTCCCCCTTCACATAGGAAACTCATCATCATCGTTCAAGACCCACTCACGTGTCATGCCATGGACATAGTCTACTCTGATTCTTTCCTTTTCACATACTCCATTTTCTCCATCACTTACATATTCAGCCATTCATTCATACACTGACCTGCTGGAAGTAGTGAGTATAGAGATGAAGGAGACAAGTCGGGGAGGTCACCAAGCATGACACATACTGTGAGAGATGCATGTCCTATCCGCTCAGATTCAAGGACACTTCAGGTACAGCTTAATAATCTCATAAACCTCCAAGCTGAGTTCTATGTGATATTTAAAACATGTGTGAACCACTCTGGAAACCATGATCTGATACAAATAAGAAAAACAGATTCTAGGGTGTCCCTGTGGGTGGGAGAGTTGGGTGCCCTGGGGCACTTAGAGTCTCTTAAGCTGGACCTTTCCTGAATACACAGAGCCTTGACTATAGCAACAGGACCCAATGTGTGCGCTGTTCTGTAGGCATCAGAGGCTTGGTACCATGTCCGGGAGCTGTCATCAGCAGGTGATGACATCCTGGCCTGGAGGTCTAGTATATTTTGGCTTAGAGATTGCCCAAATTTATTTATTGTCTGCTTGTTTGCACCATTACTATTCAAGACTCTTTCAAAGTCTGAAACCCACATGACCAAAAAAATGTGTTTGCAAACCCATGATCTTCTAACAATGCTTTTTAAAAAAAATGCATTTGAATATATTTGATTTACATTGTGTTAATTTCTGTTTTTTAGCAAAGTTATACACACACAGGCATGTATATATTTCCTCTCATATTCTTTTCCATTATGTTTTGTCCCATAATATTGCTTACAGTTCCTTCTGCTATACTCATGGCCTTGTTGTTTATTCATCCTGGTCATGTGTGGATGTGCGAGTTGGACTATAAAGAAAGCTGAGCACCAAAGAATTGATGCTTTTGAACTGTGTGGTGTTGGAGAAGACCCTGCAAGTCCCTTGGACTGCAAGGAGATCAGACCAGTCAATCCTAAAGGCAGTCAGTTCTGAATATTCATTGGAAGGACTGGTGCTGAAGCTAAACCTCCAATACTTTGGCCACCTGATGCAAAGAACCGACTCACTGGAAAAGGCCCTGACATGGGTAAGATTAAAGGTGGGAGGAGAAGGGGACGAAAAAGGATGAGACGATTGGATGGCATCACTGACTCAGTGGACACAAGTTTGAGCAAGCTCCAGGAGTTGGTGATGGACAGGGAAGCCTGGAGTGCTGCAGTCCATGGGTGGCAAAGAGTCTGACACGACTGAGAGACTGAACTGAACTGAAATAATAGTGTGCCTCTGCTGATCCCAAACTTCCTTTCCTTCCTTATTCTACCTTCCCTCCCCCTAGACAACCACAAGTCTGTTCTCTGTATCTCTGAGTCTGTTTTTGTTTCACAGATATGTCGATTTATATTGTATTTTAGATTCCACATACAAGCGATTTCATATGGTATGTGTCTTTCTCCTTCTTTTACTTCACTTAGGATGATCAGCTCTAGATCCATCATTACCAATGCCTTTAAATAATCTTTCTGGCAATGTCTTTTAAATACCAACGCCTTCCAAGTTAAAAAGAAAAATACTTCCTCTCTCTCTCTCTCTCCTCTTCTCTTTTAACTCCTGATTTGGAACATATCTTATTTTCAGTTTCTCAGTATCCATTTCTGTTTGGTTTTTAATTCCAGAGCAGTAAGATTCTCATGAGAGGGTGGTCAGTTCCCTTTCTCATCTGGAGCCTGTGCCCTGGATTCCCTTTTCCTACCCAGAGAAGGAGGCAGTGGTTTTATTAGCAGTAGAGACAATGACTTCATTCAACGTGGAACTTCTAGAAAACAAAAACTTCTAGAAAGCAAGAAAGATATGTCCTTTCCTTCCAAGACATATTCCCAGGGCCTAGGATGGTGGCTGGCACCCAATAAAAGCTCAGTTAATATTTTATGAGTGAAAGTGTGAGTTACTGAATCTCTAATGAAGTTTCCAGCCATTTCAACCTATCGTGTATATTAAGCCTTTGCTTCTTTTAAAAATTGTTTCCATTTATTCAACACAAGACTGCTTATCTCCTTTCATGCTCTATGTGACTACTTAACAGACAATAGCTCATTTATTTTTCTTAACAACGAATCTATGTGTTATTATTAGCTCCATGTTCAACTTGAGAAAACCAAGGCTCGGAGAAGTTAAATATTTCACTTAAAGATTTTCAAAAGGAGGCACATAACCACCTTCACCCCAAATGTCACCTTTTGCTACTAGGAATTTGGATTCTGTCCCACTACACTTATAAAACTGCTGGCTTGAGGGTTCTTGATGGCTTTTTGTATTAGTTAGGAGACAGGTTTGTTTGCTGGTAACAGACTAAGTACTGTGTTAGTTTGTGTGGACTGCTCTAGCCAAGTGCTATAAACTGGGAGGCTTAAAGCAAGAGAAATACATTTCCTCATACTTCTGGAGGTAAGGGTCTGAGATCAAGGTGCTGGCAAGGTTGTGTTCTCTCCTTTAAGGAACTCACCCATCTGCAAGGCTTTCATGCATAAGGCCTTGAAGGGGACCCCCACATCTAGCTGCTTTCTCCTTAGGTGTCTCTTCCAACTTTTCATCTGCCTTTCTGAGGCAGGAGATAGATGCTCCCCCCCCCCCCCCCCCCTCACCCCAGGGAAAGCAGCTGGAGTCCATTCTCTGTGGATAGAAACTGCAAAATATCAATAACAGGACAATTGAGAGAGGAGGCTGGACCTTGTCCAGATACAGGGTAAGAGAGCACATACTTCTCATTCCTGCTAATATGCATTAGATCATATACATCCTGGCTTCTGTTCCCACCTGGAGATTGTAATTCCATGGGGGTGCCTGTTTTGGGAGGGCATCTTCACCCATTGTGTTGGTCTCTGACAAACTGATCAGCATGCCCCTGGACTACTGTCCCGATTCTCTGTTTTTTCCCCCAGGAGTTTAACAAGTAGATACAGGACTACTTTATCATCCTTCTGGGTTAACTCTTAGACCAGAGTGAGGGCATGAAACCCTTCAACAAACTTCCTGGGGTCTTCAGAGAATCCGCCCAGTTTCTGTTTGCATTGGGCTCATTCAGTTAATGGGAAGGCCTGCACGTACTCTGCTTATCCCTTCAACATTTGCCATTTCTCTAAAAGGGAGTAACTTCCTTGGTGTTGGGTGATAGGAGTTCCAGTGTGAGTCATCCAAGAGGACCTGGCGTCTTTCCTGGGGTGACAGATGATATGGAAGAATATAGGGAGGCAGAGATTGGGATCAGTCAGAGGGACTAGGAAAAGTAGGTAACTCCAGAGTAGGAGGTGGCTCCGGAGAGGTAGGAATTTTCTGGGGTATGGGGAGCTATGTTTGGGCTCATCTACCTCCTGCCTTATTTCCAGTCTCCTGATGGATGCACCCAGCCTCCCACCCCCACCACCCACGAGATCTCCAAGATCAATGCCTGAGGTGAGCAAGCCCTACCCTGACTCTGGGTCCTCTCCAGAGGTCCTCTCCACCTCTCCTGCCAGCTGCTCAGAGAACAGAGCACCATAGAGAGGGGTGTGGCTTAAACACCAGAGCATCTAATCCTGGTGCTGCCCCTGATCAGCCCTCTGAACTTAGGCAGGATGCTTGGTGTTCCTGAGACCACATCTAGCTCTCTGAGTGCTAGTGATGAACATTATCCAGGAGCTGGGAAAGCACCAGCCTCTCCTAGTGAGATGGCACCCCTTGTCTTCAAAGCGGGGTTTAATTTCCCTCTTTCACTCTTACCAACCCAATGCCCTTTCAACTGGGTTCTTGACTCCTTAGCTTATTCCCAGCCAGTCAGACCCCCACATTCTAGTCCTCAATCCTCTGCAGTGTAGCTCCAGAATGTCTCTCCTGCTCAAATACCTTCAGTGGCTTCCTATCATCTCCTGATTTGAGCTCAAGTTCCTCATCGGGGTCGTCACACCCTCTGGACCTGTCTCTGTACTGGATGAATCCCCTACACTCCAGCCTGACATTCCCTCATCCCGTAGATGCATGTTTAAATCTCAATCCTTCAGTATTTCAACTCCCTGCTTCCAGAAGCATCACTATTCCTCTTAAACAGTCATTGTCTTTCCTTCTTCTGAACCAGCTCCCTCTGACCCTGCAGCATCTGCTTCCTTTGTCGCAACTAGGGCAGCACAGCTATGCGTTCTTGTCCAGTCCCCTTGCCCCAGCCAGCAAGTATCATGCTCAGTGTGGTGACACCACCATGTTAAGTCACTGATAATAAAGAATGAAGCTTTGTGATGAATTTCCTCATTATTATTATTTTTTGTTGTTGTTTAGTCGCTCAGTTCCTTCTGACTCTATGTGACCCCATAGACTGTAGCACCCCAGGCTTCCCTGTCCTTCATCAACACCTGGAGTTGACTCAAACTCATGTCCATCGCCTCAGTGATGCCATCCAACCATCTCATCCTCTCTCATCCCCTTCTCCTTTCCCAGCATCAGAGTCTTTTCTAGTGAGTCAGCTCTTTGCATCAGGTGGATAAAGTACTGGAGCCTCAGCTTCAGCATCCATCCTTCTAATGAATATTCAGGGTTGATTTCCTTCAAGATTGACTGGTTTGATCTTCTTGCAGTCCAAGGGACTTATCTGAGCAATTAACCACTAGCTCTGCAATATCTTTGGGCTTCCCTTGTAACTCAGCTGGTAAAGAATCCACCTGCAATGCAGGAGACCTGATTTCGATCCCTGGGTTGGGAAGATCCCCTGGAGAAGAAAAAGGCTGCCCTCTCCAGTATTCTGGCCTGGAGAATTCCATGGACTGTGTAGTCAATGGGGTCACAAAGAGTCGGACACGACTGAGCGACTTTCACTCACTGTAATGTCTTCACCCTCACTCATCTGCATGCCACTTGCCTTCCTCAGACTGCTGGAGTTCCAGAAGCCCAGTGAGAAATGTGCAGAGCTTGACCACACCACTTGGCCCCCTGTGAAAGTCATCCAGCTTGGGTCCCAGCAGAAAATAATCAGATGAGTACAGGAGTGGCTGCAGGACCAGGGTGGGTAGTGGGCAGGGCAGCCAGCAGGGTTCTCTGGGCCTTTTTCCTCTGGTCCCCTGCCCCTGGCACCATGGCCATTGGTACCCTAAGGCCTACCCCACCTTCTGCATGCCTCATGCCCAGAAGGATTAACCCATTTGCTCTTAATTCTCCTGGACAATTTTAATGAAACAATTGCTTTAGGGAAAGCATCACCGTAAAAACAGATATGACCTATTTTATGTACAATGATAATGATAAGAACAAATTCAAAAGGAGTTAAGACTTGCTGATTGGCAACTGAATCGTTAGGCCCTGTGTAAGTCAACATATGATAGTCTTCATTTTCAGAGTGGCGTAACTGTCTAGGGGGTCAGTACTATTGTTCTAGCTTTTCAGGTGAGGACACTGTCAGCGTGGAGATCACCTGTGTAAGACGCATCAGGAGTGTGAATGCTACTTAAGTTTGTCCTGGGTGACGTCACCCCATTCATATACGATCTGTGTGATATGTAATATCAAGGTGGAAGGATTCAAGAGGATGCCATAGCATCGCCAAAACCAAGTCAAGCTGAGCACAGACTTTTGAGTCTCAAAAGATTGTTTTCCAATTTTATTAAGATATGATTGATTGGTAAATAAAAGCTTCACACCTTTTAAAAATTTTATTGATGTATACTTGATTTATAATGTGTTAATTTCAGGTGCACGGCAAAGTGAATCAGTTATACATATATATATTTCTGGGGCTTCCCTGGTGGCTCAGATGGTAAAGAATCTGCCTTCAATGCAGGAGTCCTGGGTTTGATCCCTGGGTTGGGAAGATCCACTGCAGTATTCTTGCCTGGAAAATTCCATGGGCAGAGGAGCCTGGTGGGCTACAGTCCCTGGTGTCACATATATATGTATCCACTCTTTTTAGATTCTTTTCCCATATAGGTCATTATGGGAGTTGAGTAGAGTCCCCTCTCTTATACAGTAGACCCTTATCCGTTACCTATTTTATATATAGTAGTGTGTACAAATGAACTTATTTACAACACAGAAATAGAGCTACAAATGTAGAAAACAAACTATGGTTATCGGGGGTAAGGACAGGGAGGGATAAATCGGCAGGTTGGGATTGCCACATTCGTGGCTTCATATCGTGAATTTCCTGGTGGTTCAGTGGTTAGGACATGGTACTTTCACTGCGGTGTGTCTGGGTTCAATCCCTGCCTGGGGAACTAAGATCCCACAACCCGCAAGGTGCAAACACAAAAATAAACAAACAAAAACTTGATGTAATTAGCATGTTCATGTAGTGTTACCATCACCACAATCTAGGTAATAAACATATCCATCACCTCTGGGAGTTTCCTTGTGTTCCTTTGGGTTTTTGTTGTTGTTTGTTTGTTTTCAGGGGCTGGTGGAGGAGGTGTTGAGGGTTGTTTTATGGGCATAAAGCTACAGTTGCACAAGATGGGTAAGTTCTAAAAAGCTGTTCCTAAGTGTCCTTACCTCAAGGGACTATTTAAATTTGTATAAAATTATTGATTTATCTTTCCCGACAATAGTAATAACAAGACTGGTCATTTGTAGCTTGGAGGCTTCTGCTACCATGGGATCCGCCCCAGACTGGCAGCATCTTCCCTTCCAGCCCGTGTGAGTCATCTCCTTCCATTCTGCCAGAGAGATGACTTTGTTGTCAAATCCGAAACCTCCTGACACTCCGTACTCAACATCTGGCTGGCCAATCATTTCCAGCATTACGGGAACCATCCTGATGGCTCAAGGCTGAAATCTGACTTCAGTAAAAATAATGCTAAAAAGAAATTTGTGAGCCACGCGTTCTTTCATTTATGGGTGCTGAATACATCTTGTGGCTGCTGAGTATTCGGAGACTGACAGCTGGAGATGGGTCTACTTCCAGATCTCAGGAACAATTGATACTGCTTCATTTCATCACCTCCCCTTGTTGCCATGGCAGTGATCTCACCAGAAGGCAAAAAGATACAGAGAACGGTCGGCACCAAAGGTCTGATGAGTGCCAGCAGTGTGCCAGGTTCACTGTGGTCTTTGCCTCATTAAATCCTCAGGCTTAGCAGTACTTTCAGTTTGCACGTGAGGGAAAATGACACTTAAAGACCTGGTCACAGGTCAGACCTCCTACTGTGATTCAGTGGCAGAAATGGAATTCGAATCCAAGTCCCAGACTAAACCCTTTTATTTATTTTTTTCTTACGAAGCCACGTCTCTTTCTTTACATGCTTGCCTGTGCTTTTGATTATTTGGGGAAATATTCTAGAAATGCTGAGTAGAACCAAGAGGGAGGGGCTTTGGGTCAAGGACTAGCTCACCAGCCACAAGCATCATTTTTCCCTGGGCTAGGACTAGGCTTTGTAAGTAAATATTCAAGTGAAAGAGAACACTTTTCTTGGAAAAAGGCTAGTAATTTGATGCTTGTAAACAAACTCTTTTCTAAGAGTCTGCCACACTGGGGCCTGTGGGCAAAATTACATCAAGCAAAGAACAGTTTTAATTGAGAAAGGCCCAGAGGAGTTGGGCTCAGTTAGGAGAGACAGAACTTTCTGACCACTTAACTGCTGCCAAGGATCGTGGTGGGGACTTAGCCCATGGGATTGACACTTCCCTATAGCCCTTTGGGTATCAGCATCTTCATGCTGCAGCCGGTGGGGCTGCAGAGTCAGATATGACTTAGAGACTGAACAACAACAACAGCAGCATCTTTGTGATCATCTTTGGTTTGTCTACAGCCCTTTGGCTAGTATCTTCCAGTTGGATAAATCAGGAAACTGGGGTGGTAGTCAAATAATTTACGGAGACAAGGCAGGAATTCAGAAGCAGACAGTCTGATGTCAGAAGCCCAGCTCTTTACCGCTGATTCCCACCCTTTGTTGTCCTTTCAGGGGGAGGCCCATGCATCCCGCCAAGGTCACGTGGGTGATTCTAACCCAGCCACGGTCTTCCCTGTTAGTGACTTAGCATTCTGCACACACCTGCATTCATTTCCTAGGGATGGTGTACGAAAGTACCACAATTGGATGACTTAAATAACAGACGTTCATATGTATTTACTTATTTGGCTGCACCGGGTGGGTCTGAGCTGTAACATGCAGGATCTTCCTTGAGGCATGAGGGATCTGTTAGTTGTGGCATGTGGGATCCAGTTCCCTGACCAGGGACCAAACTCAGGCCCCCTGCATTGGGAGTGTGGAGTCTTAGCCACCGGTCCACTAGGGTGCTCTAACTGACACTTATCATCTCATAGTTGCAGAGGCCAGAAGTCGGAAACCATGGTGTCAGCAGGGCTGTGCTCTCTCTGAAGATGCGAGGGAAGAATCCGTCCCATGACTGCCTTCTAGTCTCTTGTAGAAGCATCACCCTAGTGCTGTCTCTTCACATGGGATTCTCCCTCCCTTTGCGTCTTCACACTGTCTCCTTTCTGTGTGTGTCTGTCCCGCTTTTATAAGGGCAGAGTCATAATGATTGAGTCTCATCCTAATGACCTCATATTAACTTGATCACCCCTGTAAGAATCCTACTTCTAAATAAGGTCACATTCTGGGATATTTGGGTTAGGTTTTCAACATATCTCTCTTGGGAGACATGAGTCAACCCATGGCAATATTAAATAAGTTGGATGCTTACAAAGCCAAATGAAATAGGGCCCAAGATAATAATTTCCTGCCCCCTGCATCCCGTCCCCAAGCAGGAATCTAACTCATCAGCTACACAGCCCTGGTCCCTTTGAAACATGCTATGGTCTTTCAGTCTTTCATACCTCTTTCTCTTGCTCATGCTGGGCTATCCTTCTTCACCCTATATTTTTGAGAAGTTCTATTCATTCTTCAAGAACCAAGCTCATGCCTTTCCCACCTGGAGGTTGCTACAGACATCACTCTACACAGCTTGCTTTCAGAGGTACCTCCTTTTCTGTGGTTCTCAGTGTGATCCTCTCCTTACTTTTTGGTGGCCCCTCTGTGGCCTGTGAGCTCCCCCAGCATCACTAGGATCTGTGACACAGATGCAAGTGTGTCCCGGAGTGTCTATATACAATGCCCAGTCCATGTAGTGGTCTCAAAGATACTTCTCTCATGAATGAATATCATGGTCTTACTTCTGAAATTCACACGCCTCATTTCATCAATTGTCAAGTAAGAGGGCTGAGTCCTGGAGGAGGGAATGACAACCCACTTCAGTGTTCTTGCCTGTTGAATTCCATGGACAGAGGAGCTTGGCAGGCTTCAATTCATGGGGTCGCAAGGAGTCAAACATGACTGAGAGACTAATCACACACACACACAAACACAAGAGGGTTGAGATGGGAAGTCTTTAAAGACTTTTACTACACAATTATTATGCCATCCTACAGTTTCTTCAGAATCTTCAGAGGATATCTAATTTATGTAATGGTGGATACAAATCTCCCAATCCATAACTTATTTTTCATTTTTATGTTATTTTTAAATAGAGTTTTTTGCCTTAATGGTTTGTGTTTGGTTTATAAAATTCTCCCCTGAAGTCAAGGAGACAATCACCATTTTTTCTTCTAATAGTCTAAAGGTTCTATTTCTTCTGATATATAGGTTTTTAATCCATTAGAATTTATCTTTATGCACATGGTGTGAGGTAGGGATCTCACCTTTTCTCCAGATTGATAACAAATCATTCTAGCGCAATTTTTTGAAAAGTAACCATGGAATGTTTATTTCTTCAGATTCCCGGGAATCCCCAAGCATTAATTTTTTATTAACTTACAGCTTATATGCTTCTGCATTCTATTCTAGAAACCTCATGAATGTTGTAAACTTGGAGATACTCATATCCACCATCGAGTCAAAAGATTTAACTAAAAGTTTAAGGATATAGAACTTCAAGTCTTTATTTAATATGTTTGTTGCTCAATTGCCAAGTTGTGTCCAACTCGTATTACACTTACTATGATTATATAGGGCTTCCCTAGTAGTTCAGCTGGTAAAGAATCTGCCTGCAATGCAGGAGACCCTGATTTGATTCCTGGGTTAGGAAGATCCACTGGAGAAGGGATAGGCTACCCACTCCAGTATTCCTGGGCTTCCCTTGTGGCTCAGCTGATAAAGAATCTGCCTTCAATGGAGGAGACCTAGGTGTGATCCCTGGGTTGGGATGGTCTCCTGGAGAAGGGAATGGCTACCTACTTCAGTATTCTGGCCTGGAGACTTCCATGGACTAGTCTATAGTGTTACAAAGAGTCGGACACAACTGAATGGCTTTCACTTTCACTTCATGGTTATGTAAAGATCTGTATAAATTCTGACATGATGGAAAATTTATGTGACTCTATTTTGGTATGTTTAAATATAAAAGTTATCAGAAAGAGGTGAGTGCTTTAATGAGCTAGATGACTTCAATCCCACAGCAGTAGGCCACTCAGAGCCAAGGTGGAAGGGAAAATGCTAAGACCACTTCCCAGAAGGATTCAGGAACACGTTCAGCTGATGTGTTTCTGCCTGGAACCAGTTTTAGCACTTTCTGTAATCAGGACAAGTGGTTAGAAACATTCTTTAAAGTGAAAGGGCCTTGGGTTTATCCCTGGGAAGATCAAAACAGGAGTGAGAATGGAAAGCTGAGTCCTATTTTTCAGACATCACTTGGGATGAAGGAAATCTGACAAATCTCCAGTAGCTGAATGATGAAAGAGAAGCAAGTGGGTTGGGTCCTCAGGCTGATGAGGACAAAGGAAGGGCCATGTGGGGAAGTCACCCTGGGGACCAAGCAAGGAAAACAGTAATGGTAACCACACCAACTGCTACTTGTAGCAGTGATTCCATACCTCGTTCAGGCTAGGCACTGCAGTGGTAGTGGTTTAACTGCTAAGTTGCATCTGACTCTTGCAACTCTATGGACTGTAGCCTGCCGGACCACTCTGTCCATGGGATTCTCCTGGCAAGAATACTGGAGTGGGTTGCCATTAGATGCTTGATAGTTATAGCTGATCTCCATGATATCTATAGTATAAATAAGAACATGGGGTTCTGGGATGATAAGTGATTCGTGGGCATCACTAGGTCAAGGTTGTACATGGTACTCAGTTCTAGGATTCTGAACAGGACCATCTACTACCTGGTGTGTATCAAGCACTTAGCATAGTTCTTGGCAGATGATAGGTCTTCAGTAAACACTTGCTGGAATTTGGTCCAAGGAAGACAATAATCAACTATTAAGTGACATTCACAGTATTTCCGAAGCCTTGAAAAAAAAAATGTCCCTCTGGACCTAGGGCACTTTACTACTTGTGATGCAAATCTATTTCTCTTACTTCCTGTATATTTCTTGTGACTGCCTCAAGTTGAATGTCAGTGCCTGGGGCCAGTACATAAGGCCAGGCTCACCTGTCAGCCACACCTGGCTAGAGTCCCAGCTTCACCACCTATGAGTTGTGGAGAATATGAGTGAATTCCTTAACTTCGCTGACCCTTGTTGCTTCATCTGTAAAACAGAGTCTGCGAGCCCTTTCTCAGGGGGCTGCCATGAAGACTAATGACAGGGGGCGTGTGAAATGCCTGCCGACCAGCAGGCATCCTAGGACAGATGGCAGTTACTCCTATTAGTGGGGCGGCCTCCTCACCGCTGGTGTCACTTCTGGGTGGCTGGGAGCCGGCGGAGGGCACGCTTTCCCACATAGATCAAATGACCACTTTGGTTGATTACAGGGTTGGCTGTGTATGTGTGTTTTGGACAACTTCTCAACACTTGGCCTCTTGGCTGCAGCAGAGTCTGAGGGGGGTAAATGGAAGGGGGGAAGAAGCAGGAAAGCCAGAGGCCCCCAGGGGCTAAGAACCATCTGGATGTTTCCCCACCCAGCTTCCTTGGTAAAGGTGAGCATCCTGGCATACGGCAGCCAGCGGGGGGCGGGGGGCATTATTCATGCCTGGATCCTGCGCTTAGGTAAGGGAATGGATGGGGACTGGCTAGAGAGTGTTTTCTGACCAGCAGTTCCAGCTTTTCAGGCTTCTCTGGTGACTCAGTGGTAAAGAACCCACCTGCCAATGTAGGAGATGTGGGTTCGATCCCTGGTCTAGGAAGATCCCACATGCTGAGAAGCAACTGAAGCCGTGTGCCGCAGCTACTGAGCCCGGGTCCTAGAGCCCGGAACCACAACTCCTGAGCCCTCATGCCACAGCTGTGGTAGCCCATGGGCCCTGGAGCCTGTGCTCTGTGACAAGAGAAGCCATCAAGGTGAGAAGCCTGTTCACCACACCCCCACCGGCTGCAACTAGAGAAAGGCCCACAGAGCAACGCAGACCCAGCACTGCCAATAAATAAGTAGATACAATTATTTTTTTTTTTTAAAAAGAAAAGCATTGTTAACACTTCAACATCTGGGTACTTGTTTTCCGAAAAACACCAGTACCTGTGTGAGTAAGAGCTGAGGTCAACAGAGACTCACCGAAGACATTGCCAGCTGGCTCCCAAAGGCTTCCTCCTTCCCAAGAGGCCACCCTTCCCACTGATGCATTTTCCTAATCCCCCCTCTCCTCTTCTACAAGGAAGGACATCTCATGGGTGATTGGTGGGTACCCACATCATGCAAGGTGCCGGACCACAAATTCACATCAGGCTGATATTTCTTCAACTACTCCCAAGTATTAAGAATAGCCCATGTTTAGTGAGCACTTATGATGTGCCAGGCACTGGGTTAGGGGCTGTGTGCCTATGTGTGTGTGTATCCTTTTGTTTTAATATTCACAACAACTTTCTAAGTTAGAGACCATTAGTGTAGTCTTTGTTTAAAAGGTTAGGACATTGAGGCTCAGTTGTTTAAAGACACAAGGGAAGAAAGTAAGGAAGCCAGGATTGACATGCAGACCTAATCTGAGATTTTTAGATTGTGATGATCACAAGGATCATTGGGGAAGAGTTCTGTTATTTTCACTTTGAAGTTGAGGCAATGGAAATGCAGAGAGGTGAGATGTCAAGCAACAAGCAATGCCACCAAGATCATGTGTTTCCAGGTTAGAGAAACTTGCATTCCAAACCAGGTGTGGAGACTCCTTTCCAATTTTTTAACTGTGGCCAAAATCCCTTCATCTTTCTGCAAAAACATAAGTCAGCATTGGCAAAGTTTGAATGACATTGTTTGTACATTGA
This sequence comes from Antilocapra americana, assembly GCA_007570785.1. Classification (NCBI taxonomy): domain Eukaryota; kingdom Metazoa; phylum Chordata; class Mammalia; order Artiodactyla; family Antilocapridae; genus Antilocapra; species Antilocapra americana. The sequence goes on from ML661902.1 coordinate 22,502,694, forward strand.
GTGACATCATACACAGGGCAGCCTGGCATATTATAAGGCTTGGTAAACAGTGGTAGGGGCAGGGGTTATTCTGATGTCTGAAATCACAGGAGGAATGAGGACCAGGGCAGGCCCTCAAAACCTGCAATGTTTCTACAATGAAGCTTTGCCTCAAATGATGCTTTAATGCCCATCACGTGAACCATAAATGATGAAATTCACATTTTTCTTTTTTCTTGCATAGGCCTCTCTTCTCTTTTTTCTTTTCTTTTTTTTTTAATTGGAGTATACTTGCTTTATAATGTGCTAGTCTCTGCTGTACAGTGAAGTGAATCAGCTGTAAGTAGGCATATGTTCCCTCCCTCTTGAACCTCTCCTGCCTCATCTCACCCATCTAAGTCACCACAGAGCTGGGCTCCCTGTGCTGTACAGAAACTTCCAACTAGCTGTATGTTTTATACATGGTGGTGTATGTACGCCAATCCTAATCTCTCAATTCATCCCACACTCCCCTTCTTCCCATGTCAACATGTCCATCCTCTATGTTTGCATTTCTACTCCTGCCCTGCAAGTAGGTTCATCTGTAACATCTCTCTAGATTTCACATATGTGCTTTAAAATACAATATTTGTTTGTTTTTTCTTTCTGACTTACTTCACTCGGTATAACAAGCTCTATGTTCATCCACATTTCTACGAATGATCCAATTTCATTCTTTCCTATAGCTGAGTAATATTCCGTTGTATATATGTACCACAGCATCTTTGTCCATTCTTTTGTTGATGGACATCTAGATTGCTTCCATGTCCTGGCTATTGTAAATAGTGCTGCAATGAACATAGGAATACACATATCTTTTTGTGTTATGGTTTTCTTGGGGTATACGCCTAGTAGTGTCATTTTCACAGCTAAAAAGTAGTTTTCACAGCTTTTCATTTACTCTCTCACTGGATTGTTCACTTTGGATATTTCAGAGGGAGTTTGAAAGGGATGTGGATCTCTTTGGGCCCCATAAGACACTCTGTAGCACATGGAGCGATTCATAGATTGAGGAAAGAGCTCTCCTTCCTCTGGGCCCCAGGCAAGAGCAAGAGCTTTGCAAGGAGAGAGGTTGGATTTCACTATCAGTAGCCCTTCAACTAGGCTTCCCTGATTGCTCAGTTGGTAAAAATCTGCCTGCAATGCAGGAAACCCCAGTTCGATTTCTGGGTTGGGAAGATCTGCTAGAGGAGGAATAGGCTACCCACTCCTGTATTCTTGGGCTTCCCTGGGGGCTCAGCTGGTAAAGAATCTGTCTGCAATGCAGAAGACTTGGGTTCAATCCCTGGGTTGGGAAGATCCTCTGGAGAAGGGGAAGCCTACCCACTCCAGTATTCTGGCCTGGAGAATTCCATGTATAGTCCACGGGATCACAAAGAATCAGAGACTTTCACTTAGCCCTTCAATCAGGAGCTTGTGTGAACAAGCATCTCTGGGTTTCCCCAAGATTAATTTAAAGAGCAGGAAAATGAGGACTAGATAGGAAGGTAGCTGGTGGAGGAATGCATGGCGAACTCTGACTCTCAGGCACTATGCCACTTGCTGGGATTGTTGGGTGATGATGATGTCCAGGGCTCAGGTGCAGTGTAAGTCCCTGTTGCTGCCTGCTGCCACAGCCAAGACTCACAGGACTTTAGAAAAAGTCAGAAGCAAATAGAGCATGACCCTTTGGTCTTTGCTTCCCCACCACGGTGTCCTCAGCTTGCCTTTTATCTATGGAAAAACTTTAGCTAGAGTTTAAGCTGAATCACAGAAGTGAGAAAGTACAGGGAAAAAAAAAAGGAAAACAATAAGACTAAATAATAAGTCATTAAGCAAAGTCATGGACCTTTCGTTCCTCTTGAAGGCAATAGATAATATTCTGAGCCCTGAACCTGTGAACTGTCTTATATATCCTGAAACCCCAACCGGGTAGCAGAAATAAACTGCCACAATTCTGAGAACTTGCCTCAAAGAAATGGGAGCAAACCAACCCTGGGGCTGAAGATTAACTGTACAGAAAACAATAAAAAATGACTTGATGAGACCACCGCACGATCAATTTCAAGATGACTGGAGAACTGGCTATACTCTTTGCAGAACCACATGTAGCCCCCTCCCTCTGCCTATAAAACCTCTTGCCCACTGATTGTCTGTGGGTGAGGAGGCGGGAAACTGAGCCTGTGGACAGGAGTCTGACCTCCTTTACAGTTGCCAGCCTCCAAAATAAAGCAACTCTTGTTTCCACCAACCTGGTTTTTGAGCAGGGAGCAATTGGGACACCTACTTTCATTAACAAGAAGACCTACTCTACCACTAACCTGGGGCCTTCTTCAAGTTAGTCCACATCTGTAAAATTGGGATTAATGATATTTCCTTTGAACTTTTATCCTGAAACAAACATGGAAAAATGCAGGTGAAGGAACCCAGCCCTATATTGGCATGGGTGTAGCTCTGAGCTTGAAAGAAAAAAGTGAAAGTGTTAGTTATTCAGTTGTTTCCAACTCTTTGGGACCCCATGGACTATAGCCCTCTAGGCTCCTCTATTCATAGAATTCTCCAGGCCAGAATACTGGAGTGGGTAGTCATTCCCTTTTCCAGGGGATCTTACTGACCCAGGGATTGAATCCAGTTCTCTTACATTGCTTGCAGATATTTTACCATCTGAGCCACCAGGGAAGCTACTCTGAGCTTCCAGAAAGGAAAAGCCCAAGTCTTGTGAGCTGATGATCAAATAGCAAATGTTCCAAGACTCGAGTGAGACCTTTGGACCCCAGCTATTGAGCTTTGTGAGCCCAGAATGTCTGTACCTCCAGTGATTCCATTGAACCTGGCTCACTTAAAAAGCCCCGAAATGTGATGAATGAAGAAAGCCTGAATGAAAGCTGTATCACATGTTCAAAGTCTCAGGACACACAAGGAGCAATCATGGGAGGCAAATTCATTTTCACGCATGTGTGCCCAGTCACTTTAGTTGTGTCTGATTCTTTGCGACCCTATGAACTAGCTCACCAGGCTCCTCCATCCATGGAATTCTCCAGGCAGGAATACTGGACTGGGTTGCCATGCCATCCTACAGAGGATCTTCCCATCACAGGGATTAAACCAGTGTCTCCTGGGTTTTCTGCACTGTAGGTGGTTTTTTGTTGTTGTTGTTGTTTTTTTTTTTTTTTACCACTGAGCCAGCTGGGAAATCCAAATTCATTTTCAGTAGACTGCAAAACCTGAAGTCACTCTACAGTTCATGCTGCCTCCTCTGGGCGGAGTGCAGATGCCAACTCTTGGGAGAATCTCCACAGCTTGACCTTGGGCAGGCTGGGCTGAATAAGGTGTATTTCTGGACTTTCACTCCAGTACTTTTGCTCTTGTGTGCTGGTAATTTCTCCCGTAGCTAGAAGGAGGACACTCGGATCCCTCCTCCTTTTTATAAATCAAAACACCGAGTCTTACAATTTTCTACTCCTTCCTGGAATTATTCTGCTATTGGCTTGGATGAGCCTTCTGAGCAATGTAAATGGGGTGTTGAATCATCACCTTCCCTGTTGATTTTCCCAGAATCACTGAGTGATCTTGTAGCTCCATTCCCCACACATCATGAGGACCACCCATCTCTCCTTCGTAAAAGCAAATCATCTCTCCTTAACAAACCAAAATGACAGCTTCTTTGCTCCCACAACCAGCATTTCCCGAGAGTTCATGTATTCCAAAGTTATTTGAGCAATTTCGCCTTTGAAGTTCGACTTCCACGTTGGACCAGCAGAATTATTTCTTGGAAAAGTGATTAGCACTGAAACACTCGATGAAAATTGGCATCCAAGTATGGTCATCTCATTATGCCAAGTGCCCACAGATTCACCTCCAAACACCCCGTGATTGCACCGGTGCTATTATCTCCAGCTACATCTTTTCTTCAGAGCTTATGACTTAAATAAAAAATGCTAATTGTTTCTGAGAAGTGCACAGGGAGGAAAGAGAGCTGCATTGCTGAGGAGCCAGGTCTCCAAATTCCCAGGCTGCCACTCACTTTCTTGCCTAATGCTGGAAGCTCTCCGACGGCCAACCATCAATTTGCACGGACTAAGTCACAATTTACATCGAGCGCCGTCTCCTCACGGGGTGTTATTTATTGAGCTGGGTACCACTGGCGAGGAGGGCAGGAGCTCCTGAGTAATTAGAATCCTGTCCTCGCTGGGAGCTCACAACGCTTTCCTGTTATCTCCGCCTTCTAATGGGTTTGCAATGGCACTATCTCTGCTTCCATAAATAACGTGCTCCATGTAAATAAGGAGTCATTAAAAACAGGGCAGCACCCACACATCATCTCATAAACATGAGGGAGGTACTTAGGAAGGGGCTCATCAATAAACAGGCTGTGCTCTGCCGTTACAAAACTGAAGCCATTCTGGAGAGAGTGCGCACGCTGCCTTTTGAGTCTTAAATCATTCCATTAACACTCACTCTGCTGTAGGTAGCTGGCGGGGTGGTTTGAGCATGGCCTCTGGTGGCAGATGGATTTGGTATAGAGCTGGGGTTCTGATTCTCAGCATCTGTGAAATCTGGGGCAAATCGCCTGGCGATTATGAGTCTTGACTTCCTCCTCTGGACCATGGAGTTAGCAGACCTCTTCTCGATTTGCAGATCGAAATTTGTGACTGAGTTGGGCTAGGTTCGGTGCAGTCAGGAAGCAACTTTGTCCTTTCACATCATTTTCTTGCCTTCGTGTTTCATCCTTGTCTTTGAATGGTTAAGATGGAGAGGCCAGTCTCATGGTGTTTCTTGTCCCATCTAAAGCTCTGTCTCATCCCTAGCTTGGGCCAGATGTGCTCCAATGCCAGCAGCAGAAAAGGAGTAACCCTTTCCTGTTCTGCTTTTCCTTCTTCTCCTGAGATGTGTCTGGCTCTGCCAGGGTGGGAGTCACATTAGAGGATGGGCACAGAGAGGACATCAGTGTCAATCATGTCTTTTGTGCCTTGTACAGTTGCTTGGAAACTGCCATCTACACCCAAAGGTCATTCTTTCTTCTGAGATGCTTTTGTGGGTTCCTCCAAGATTCTCCTGCTGGGGAATCCATTGGCGATCCTCTGATGAGGGTGATATCCCCACAAAAGTGGGTCTTTCATGAGTCCCTCAGCCATCAGCATGTAAGGGGTCCCTTTAGCCTCTTGAGGCTAAGATCTTCTCATCATTTAAGGACATTCTCTTGGATAGCCCAAAGCAAAATCTTTCTATTCGCAACTCTAGCTCCTACTAGAGACTGCTGAAAAAAAAAAAAAAAAAAAACTTAGAAACTCTTACATGAAGGCTGTTACCTGGGTTTTCTGCCACCCTAAGCTCTTCCAGTCTCCTACATTTAGACTTTTTGGGTAAGAGATGTCCCTTTGACTCCCAAATCCACAAGACACGTATCAAATTTCCCTAACTATTCTTTTGATGTTTTCTTCAGTTGCTAAAGTTGATGAGAAAACAGCATGCCAACAACTCTTGGCAAAGAGGCTTTTACTGTCCACTCTTTCCAATGAATTCTTCTCCTCCTGGAGGTAGCTGATGGGCTCATAATGGTAGCAACAGATTGTGGTATTTTATCAAATTGCTCATTGATGGTTGGTCTGGTTCTGTCTTCTGTATTCAGGTCATCTGAAGCCCTTATGTTTGTCACTATGGTTTGGGTTTTCCATGGATTAGCCACTGGCATCATTACCCAAACTTTTTTTTTTTTTGGCTACATTGCATGGCTTGCGGGATCTCAGTTCCCCAACCAGAGGACAGGAGACTGAACCTGGGCCAGGACAGTGAAACCCAGAATCCTAACCACTAGGCCATCAGGGAACTCCCAAGACTGAGCGTATTTTAGAATGTGGAGGGATATGTCACTATTTTTCTTGGCCTTGGAGCCAAGAAACAGATATTAGGAAATGTCCCACATTCTATTCACTGTGATGAGGATTGCCTAAAAGTTGGTCCTAAGTATTTGGTAATCAGCCATGCTGCCACATCAGTAAAGTTCTGCTCTCAGCATTATACACTGTCAAGTATGAGATGATGCATCGCACCTGTTATTCACAGGAACCATTCTAAGTGCTCTATGTGTTACACTAGCCCTGTGAAAAAGGTTATTTTATCATCTCTCTGGTACAAATGAAGACTGAAGGTTTGCTGAGAGCCCATAGCTGGTAGGTGGACCCAGGAGTGTGGCTGCAGAGAATAGGCACTTACCTTCTTCTCTGACTGTAGATACAAGAAGCAGATCTTTTATCTTTCAGTAAGAGTTGACACATGTGAAATTCGTTCCTTGAAATTCATCAAGATTCTATCTGAATCCAAACCTCTTTTCACTTTCTTGTTCCTTTTTCTAAATAATACTTTGGCCACCTTATACAAGGAGCTGACTCATTGGAAAAGACCTTGATGCTGGGAAAGATTGAGGGTGAAAGAAGAAGATGGTTAGATAGCATTACTGACTTAGTAGACATGAATTTGAGCAAGCTCTGGGAGATAATGGAGGACAGAGGAGCCTGGCGTGCTTCAGTCCATGGGGTCACAAAGAGTGGGACATGACTTAGTGACTGGATAACAACAGCAAAGTAGGCTTCTGCCTCCTAATGATGCTACTACAGACTCTTGACTGTTTTTGCTATGAAAGTGAAACTGCAAGTTGCTCAGTCATGGCTGACTCTTTGTGACGCCATGGACTATAAAGTCCATGGAATTCTACTGGCCAGAATACAGGAGTGGATAGCCTTTCCCTTCTCCAGGGGATCTTCGCAACCAAGGGATCAAACCCAGGTCTCCTGCATTGCAGGTGAATTCTTTACCAAGTGAGCCACAGTCAGACCTTCATTCATGTAAAAGCTGCTGAGTTCCCAGTCAATCCGGAACTCCTTACACCATCCTGGCACTGACACTGAATTGATTCTTTGGACTATCTCAGCTGGGTTGTCCAGGCCATTTGGTCTATCAGCACCTCCTATCTCCGAGCTGCCATTTCCTCCTGATTTCTCTCCTTGTTTCAGCTCCAACCACCTCTGCTCACGGTGTGGTATTGGTGCCCCTGGCACCACATCAAGGACATCCCTTGTCCTGGTGGTGAGGCCAAGGAACTCCCTGGGTCCCTCTTGACTGTCCCTGGTTTTGACTCACACTGCCTCACCATCCCACATGGGATGGTCCGCTTCCTCACCCAGTCACCATCGCATCATCCTGTCCCATTAGATTCATAACCCCTGCCTCTGCATGAGGTTGTGCTATTATCATTTGTCTTTCTGTTGCTTATTTTTCTTCTCTAGAACACTAATGTATGTGGTATGAAGCTAGTCCAGAAAAACAGGTCCCAACTCCCAACTGTCTAATTGAAGAAAGTCAAGGTCAAGGGTACCGAATTTGCCTCCGCTCACATTGTAAGCTCTCCCATGGCACAGCCCCTTTCTGAGCCTCTTGTTTTCTACCTCTCCTATGGGAGGCTCAACCACATGATTAAAGAGGCTATTCTGGCTTTCAAGAGCTTTGACTCTGGAATTGCGGCTTCCCTTAAAGTTTCAGGAAGAGCAGACAAGTCCAATTTGAGATACTTGAATCTGATTAATGCGGGAACAGTTAACATGGGGATGAAGGCATATTCCATCCCCTTCTTCTCTTTCCCCTCCAGGCAGCTTTTATGTTTCTGGGCTTTTATCCCATTATCCTATCCTGACTTTATTAGTACCACCTGGAGAGGAGCCCGCTCCCCCCGACCAGACACTGCAGGAAGTGCGGAGACTTAGCTCACCATTTTGTGTTAGCCTTAGCTCTCTGTTTACACACTTCTGGACCATGCCTCTCCCTTCTCCTCTGTTTATCTAAGTAAATCTCTGCCACTGGCCTGCGTCTGAGGTAAGGAAGGTTTGCTGAGGCTACTTGAAAACTTAATCCAGTTTATAGATTGTTTTTTTTAGTCCAGATGAACCAGGTTAGGGTTTTTGAAATGACTGTATTTTGTCCAGAGAGCAAGCATAAAGAAAACAGACAAGGCATATACACACTGATCTATTTAAAATAAATAAGCACCAAGGATCTACTGTATAGACCAAGGAACTCTGTTCAGTATTCTGTAATAACCTAAATAAGAAAGGAACTTGAAAAAGAATAGATATACATATACATACAACTGAATCGCTTAGCTGTACACCTAAAACTTAATACAACATTGTTAATCAACTATACTCCAATATAAAATTAAAAAAGAATATTGAAAGGCAGGAAAGTTCTGACTGACCTAGTCCTTCTAATAGCCTCTGCCTTCTAATATCCTCTGAGAACTTCTGGCCTTTACCTGTTCTCTCTCTATGGGAAGATCCCTGGAGAAAGGAATGGCAACCCCCTCCAGTTTCCTTGCCTGAGAATCCCATGGACAGAGGAGCCTGGCGGGCTACAGTCCACGGAGTTGCAAAGAGTCGGTAGTGACTGAGCAACTAACACTTTCATTTTCACTTCACTCCATCAGAAAAATAATCTGGATTCCTCCTAGTCTTCAAACATGGTGTCCTCCTGCTCTCCTGAGCATCTTCATACACACTTCTTACCTGGAAAAGAATTGGCCTTCCACTCTCATACAAAAGGTAAATTATCCTCAGAGGTCACATCCTCTAGGCCACTTCTCCTAACCTTTCAAACCTGGGTGAGGTGTCCCGCTCTGCATTCCCACCACATCCCATGGCCATGCGAGGCACTGACTCTGCAGTGATGGGATTCGGCTGCACATTCCCATACCTGCCTGGTGGGTCCTATTCTCTGCGTGTAAGAGGAGAGAAGACAAGGTAACAGACAGGTAAAATATGAGACAACAAGGGCTATGCTAGAGGAACCCCAAAGAGCTCTGGGAACACAGGGCTGGGGTACTACCCACAGGCTCCTCAGAGGGGAGCCTTTCCTTTTCCTTTCACAGGGAAAGGCTCCTCAGAGAAAAGTCCTGAAAGGTGAGTAGAAGGAGAAATTGAAAGGAGTCTGAGTAATGAGAATAATGAGTGCAAAAGCTGAATGGTGAGAAAGAGTACAGTGTAGGACCCAGGGCTGTATCATGAAAGGACTTATGAAGGATTTTAAAGTTTGAATTTTCCCAAAAGGTAAGGAGAAATACCCTTTCTCCAGTAGTCAAGTATGGATGTGAGAGCTGGACCATAAAAAAGCTGAGTGCTGAAGAATTGATGCTTTTGAACTGCGGTGTTGGAGAAGACTCTTGAGAGTCCCTTGGACTGCAAGGAGATCCAACCAGCCCATCCCAAAGGAAATCAGTCCTGAATATTCATGGGAAGGACTGATGCTAAAGCTGAAACTCCAATACTTTGGCCACCTGATGAGAAAATCTGACTCATTGGAAAAGACCCTGATGCTGGGAAAGATTGAAAGTGGGAGGAGAAGGGGACAACAGAGGATGAGATGGTTGGATGGCATCACTGACTCAATGGACATGAGTTTGAGCAAGCTCTGGGAGTTGCTGATGGACAGGGAAGCCTGGTGGGCTGCAGTTCACAGGGTTGCAAAGAGTTGGACATGATTGAGTGACTGAACAGAGGGAGAAATACACAAAATATTTTTAAAGAGGAGTTAAACACACTAGTGTGTGAATAATTTAGAGGATTTTTCATGGATTCTACTCACTTAACCAGAATCCATAGAATGCATCTGCCTCTAGAATCCCAGAACTATGGTGTGCCTCGGTCTAAAAGAGTGGATAGTCATAGAGAGAGATTTATGCAATAGCATGGAGAGCCCAGGAAATAAAGCCTTACATGTGTGGTCCCTGATTTTCGACCTCACCGAGACAATCCAGTGGAGAAGACAAGGTTTTTCCAACAGATGGTGTTGAGTATCCACATAACCAAAAACTAGATATTCACAGTCAAGAGAGAGAAGTTGAACAGCTACCTCATTTCACAAATACACACACACACACACACACACACACACACACACACACACGCACACACACACATAATGGGTAATAAACCCAAATGTGAGGGCTAAAACTAAAAAACTTTTAAAAGAAAGTATACGTGTAAATCTACATTATTATATATCAGATAATTGTTTATGACACCAAAAACACAAGTGACAAAAATGATAAAAAATTGTGAAAAGGACATGAGTAAAATTTAAAAATGCTGTGTGTGATGAAGTGAAAAGAGTGAAAAGACTACCCACAGTTGAAAGAGAATATTTGAGAATTATTTATCTAGTAAAGAGTTTCCATCCAGACTATATAATGGATTATTACAATCCAATAGAAAACAGATAAGCCAAATAAAGACAGGTAGAATATTTGTAAAGAGAGCTTTCCAAAGAAGATATAGAAAAGGTAAGTGAGCATATGAAAAGAGATTCACTGTCACTCAAATCAAAGCCACCAGTACCAGGCCACATTCACTGGGATGGACTCAATCAAAGAGACAGACAGCAGCATCCAAGTGTTGGCAAGGAAGTGGCAGCAATGCTGGTCAGAATGTAAAATGCAGCAGCCACTTTGGGGAACTGTTTAGCAGTGTCTCAAAAAGTTAAACATGGAGTTATCATGTTTCTACAATTCCACTCCTAGATATTCCCAAGTGAAACAAAGGACATACATCCACAAAAATCCTTGTATATGAATGTCACAGCATCATTATTCATAATAGCCAAAAAGTAAAAAAAGGCTAAATATCCCATTAGCTGCTGCCTGGATAAATAAAATGTTTATATCCATACAATAGGATATTAGTTGATAATAAAAACAAATGAAATGCTTGCACATGCTACAAAATGTATATATATGTAAATGTGTATATGACTAGTGTCTTTCACTTAGCATCATGTTGCAAAAGTTCATCCATTGTGCAGATGTGTAAGTAATCTTTTCCACTTTATGACTATTATGAATAATGATGCTATGACATTCATATACACATAGTTTTGTGGATGTATCATGGCAAATAGATGGGGAAACAAAGGAAACAGTGACAGGATTTATTTTCTGGGGCTCCAAAATCACTGCACATGGTGACTGCAGCCATGAAATTAAAAGACACTTGCTCCCTGGAAGAAAAGCTATGACAGACATAGATGGCATGTTAAAAAGCTGAACCATTGCATTGCCAAAAAGGTCTGTATAGTCAAAGCTATGGTTTTTCCAGTAGTCATGTATGGATGTGAAAGTTGGACCATAAAGAAAGCTGAGTGCCAAAGAATTGATGCTATTGAAATGTGCTGTTGGAGAAGACTCTTGAGAGTTCCTTGGACTGCAACGAGATCCAACCAGTCCATCCCAAAGGAAACAGTCCTGAATATTCATTGGAAGGACTGATGCTGAAGCTGAAGTTTCAATACTTTGGCCATGTGATGCAAAGAACTGACTCATTAGAAAAGACCCTGATGCTGGGAAAGATTGAAGGCAGGAGGAGAAGGGGAAGACAGAGGATGAGATGGTTGGATGGCATCACTGACTTGAACATAGGCTTGAGCAAGCTCTGGGAGTTGATGATGGATAGGGAAGCCTGGTGTGCTGCCGTCCATGGGGCCACAAAGAGTCAGACCGGACTGAACAACTGAAATGAAGGCTGAACTGATTATGTATATATATATACACACGCACACATGTACACAAGCAGAGATTCCCAGGTGGCTCAGAGGTGAAGAATCTGCCCACCAGTGCAGAAGATGTGTGTTCAGTCCCTTGGTGGGGAAAATCCCTTGGAGAAGGAAATGGCAACCCACTCCAGTACTCTTGCCTGTGGAATACCATGGACAGAGAAACCTGGTGGGCTATAGTCCATGCGATCACAAAAGAATCAGACACAACTCAGTGACTAAACAACAACATACATATACATAAGCATATAATGTATAAGCGTATATACATTATATATAAGTATGTATGTACATATGTACACATACTTACATATAGTATACAAGTACATATCCATATACCTATGTAAGTATCCATATGTATACATAGGTATATATTTGTGTGTGTAAGTAATAAATATATATTTGTATGTAAGTGATACATATGTGTATGTAAGTAGTGATAAATATAAGTATATAATATGATTCCATTGACATGAAATGTCATGAATAGGAAAATGTACAGAGACAGAAAGTAGGTCAGTGGTTTTCTAGAGGAAGGAAGGCCTGATGGGAATGGCAAATGAGGGAAGTGGGAGTTGATTGTCAATGAGTATGGGCAGAATTCTTTCAATAAAGGAACAAAAATGTTCTAAAGTTTGAGTCTAATGATGATTACCTAACCTTAAATATATATACTAAGAAGACATTGAACTGTATCCTTCAAATGAGTGAATTGTATGGTATGTGTATCTAAAGCAATAAAGCTGGCTTTTAAAAAGGAACTTACTAAGTATCAAATGTAAACTGCTGAAGTGCATGGGGTTGCAACGAGTTGGACAGGACTAAACAACAGCAGCACAGAGAAATGTCTAAGAAATGATGGACTGTAGCACTTCATTAAATATTAGAGAGGGCTGAGAAAAAGGAAGAGAAACTCTTTGTGGAGGCGCCATGTTTCAAGGATACCTGGAGGATGGTGAAGCCAGGTACACGGACTAGACTTGCTTCCCGGCATCTTCCGGGACCGCATCTCATGTTTCTCTGCATCAGTGGCCAAGGCCATCCTCTGATCCACCTTACGTATAAAGCGACTTTGCTTCACAGTCACGTCAGAGTCCGGTGCGGTCTCCGTCAGCCGGTGTATCTCTCCCAGCAGCTTGCATGTTGCACCCTGGGAGCTCAGCCACAGCACAGCCCTGGAGGGCAGACCCGAAGATGCACACCGCCCAGTATGCCTGGCTGTTTCCATCCATGGCCCATACTGCACTGTATATTTGATCTTCCGAGTATGTCACGGCAGAGAGATTTCTCTCAGGCTTTAAACTAGAAAAAAAAAGTTTTTCCTGAAGAATCCATCTGTTCTTAGCTGATGACATTTTTGAACCTTTAATTGACCATGTTTGGTTTGACTCCTGAGAAGGCTTGGGGTATGAGTAATTTTTCAAAACTTTGGTAAACAGTGATCCTCAAACCTTAGTGTGAATTACCTGAAGATGGAAATAAGCAAATATGCTGTTTGACTATTTTCCCTTAAATATAACCACTGGATCGGTATGGGGGGGCTTGGAGATCTTCACTTCAGTGGGACAGCAGCTGACTGAGACACAGGTGGTCAATCGACAGCGTTTTAGAGACCTGAGCCCTCTCTTTATGCCTTTTAATGTTTTCATTTTCCCTAGTTTCATCTAGTTGTTGTTCAGCCTATAAGTCATGTCCGATTCTCCGATCCCATGGACTGCAACACACCAGGCTTGTCTGTCCTTCACTGTCACCTGGAGTTTGTTCAAACTCATGTCCATTGTGTCAGTGATACCATCCAATGATCTCAACCTCTGTCACCTCCTCCTCCTGCCCTCAGTCTTCCTCAGCATCAGGGTCTTTTCTAGTGAGTCAGCTCTTCACATCAAATAGCCAAAATACTGGAACTTCAGCTTTAGCATCAGTACTTCCAGTGAATATTCAGGACAGATTTCCTTTATGATTGACTGCTTTGATCTCCTTGCTGTCCAAGGGACATCTTGCTTTCACCAATTAATCAACTAGGAAGTGAAAATTGCATGGCATATTACAGTTTTCCTAATATTTTCACATGTATGACCTTCTTTACTGTGACCGTCTAAGAGCTCCCCGAGTTCTGCATTGGTACTCTCATTTAACAGATGAAAAAGACTTTGATTCAAAAAAATAAATAAATAAAAACAAGTTGTAGAAAAGTAAGCATTGGATTAAGGAAAAAAAGCCTACAAGGACTGCTAGCGTGGCATTTACAATACAGGCATTAGTTTATAATGCTGTAAAGATAGGGTTACAGGCATTTTCAGAAATGGGTCAGGTTTCCCTCTCAGAAGAGGAAGTGATCTTTCTAAATATTCACTCAAGAGAGAAAGCAGCTGATCTCAGCTCCTGTTGCAGAGCCAGAGCAGGTCACAGGGGTAGCCTCTTTTGAGTTCAGCTTTCTATCAACCCAGGCCTAGCATCTGAAACCACATCAGTGGTTCCCTCCCCCACCATCTGTGCTCCAACCAAACACTGCTTGCTTAGTTGCTCAGTGGTGTCCAATACTTTGTGAACCTTTGGACTCTAGCCTGCCAGGCTCCTCTGTCCATGGGACTTTGCAGGCAAGGATACAGAAGTGGGTTGCCATGCCCTCCTCCAGGGGATCTTCCTGAACTGAGATCGAACTCATGTCTCCTGAGTCTCCTGCATTGCAGGTAGATTCTTTACCCACTGAGCCATTGGGGAAGCCTCCAACCAAACATTTAGGTGGTTGAATATTTACTGCCTACCCTGGACTCTCTCCTACCATGAGAGGGCCTCCTCATATCCAGGTCCTGCTGGAGTTGCAGAGCTCAAAGACCCAGATGGTGGTTGGCAGAGGGAAGAGTTATCAATTAGACTGATATAGGAAAGAATTCATAGGAAGCAGGAAAGTTTGGTAGAAAAAGCTAGACTACACTGAGTCTCAGTTCCAGCTTGGTTTCTCACTGGCTGTATTGTCTTATGCAATTTATTTACCATTTCTGGACCTTTATGTTCCTCTTATATAAAATCCAGTTTCTGAAACCCATATCTGAAGGTGGGTCCATTTCAAGTGAGGAGAACCTAAAACAAAGTGTGCAACGTTAGAAGTCAGATCATTTTTTCTTCCCTTTCTTGGTTTCAGTGATCACCTGATGAGTGTATTAATTTTGTGTTGCTGCTGTAACAATTTACTGCAACTTAGTGGCTTCAAATAACACAACATCGTGATTTGTGGTAGTCTATACGTCAGAAGTCCAAAATCAAGAGACCAGCAGGCTGATGTTTCTTCTGGAAGTTATAGGGGAGAATTGGTTTCCTTCTCTTTTCAACCTTCTAGAGGCCACCCATATTCCTTGATTTCTGAGCTCTTCCTCCAATGTTCAAAGTACATCACTCCATCCTCTGCTTTATTGTCACATCTGATTGTGATTCTGACCCTTCTGACCTTCTCTGACTCTGACCCTCCCTTTTGTCATTACATTAGGACCACCCAGATAATCCAGGATAATCTTTCCATGTCAAGATCCTTATTAATAACACCTGCAACGCCTCTTTTTGTCATATAAGGTAATGCATGCAGGTTGTGTACATTAGTATGTGGACATCTTTGTGGGCCATTGTTCAGCTTACTATAATGAGAAAGGAAATTCAAGAACTTGTCTCCACTAAAACATATCTTAATAAAAGTTACAGAGCCGTAGGCACAGCATGGCAACCCATTCTGCTATTCTTGCCTGGAGAATCACGTGGGCATGTTTATATATATATATATATGTGTATACATACACATAGCTAGTAGAGAAGGCAATGGCAACCCACTCCAGTACTCTTGCCTGGTTACCTATCTTTGGATATTTTTTTCTAGGACTTCTATTTTTTCTCAGATTTATTTACAATTGACAAATCTGTGTAAATACAATTCACATTCATTTTAAAAACTTGAAAAACTAAAGAAGAAAATCAATTACACATAAGCCTGGCACCCAGTGAGAAGCACTAAGCACGTACATGCTCTCCCATCCTTGGGGTGGGTTTGGGGGTTAATCTAAATTTTTACCTTGAGTCATTGTGTGATCTTGGATAATGCCTTCCTTTTCTCTGACCCTCACTTTATTCTTCTCTGAGATGCTTGCTTTAAACTTTATGACCCTCATGCCTCACCTTTCTATCTATGAATTTGTAAAAATCATTGGTTTCAAACATTCACAGATGACTCTGGATAGGGGAGTTTCACTTCTGATGGTCCAAAGGCAAATTATAGCTGAGCCATGGAAATTTGGTCTGAATTTTTCTTGCTTGTCTTTTCTTAAACCTGCACAGTCTCGGGTGTCACAGTCACCCCATTGGTTAGATCTTTTCCTCAGCCTGTACTGATGTCCCCAGTAGCCTCTGGGTTTATTTCATGGCTTGTATTTATTGCCACCTGATTTTATTTTATTTTAATTTTTGATCTGTTCTGTGTCTTAGGCAGTTATGAAGAACATAGAAGAAGTAGGGGTATAAATCTGGAACTGATTGACATCTGATACCAATTTTTTATTGGTAAAACAGTTTGGTTTTGAGAAATTAGACTTTAAAAATTCTTTTAATATATATCTCGTTCTGTCCTTACAATCTCTCTTTGTTTAACGTTTTATCCTTAAATTTTAGAAAAAGAGACTAAACTTTAAAAGAGGTTCAGACATGTGAATTTAAAGGTTTTTAACCTAAATCCATGATAATAAACATATTTTAGCCTTGACTATGTGGATCACAATAAATTGTGGAAAATTCTGAAAGAAAAGACCACCTGACCTGCCTCTTGAGAAACCTGTGTGCAGGTCAGGAAGCAACAGTTAGAACTGGACAGGGAACAACAGACTGGTTCCAAATAGGAAAATGAGTACGTCAAGGCTGTATATTGTCACCCTGCTTATTTAACTTATATGCAGAGTACATCATGAGAAACATTGGGCTGGATGAAGCACAAGCTGGAATCAAGATTGCTGGAAGAAATATCAATAACCTCAGATATGCAGATGACACCACCCTTATGGCAGAAAGTGAAGAAGAACTAAAGAGCCTCTTGATGAAAGTGAAAGAGGAGAGTGAAAAAGTTGGCTTAAAGCTCAACATTCAGAAAACGAAGATTATGGCATCTGGTTCCATCACTTCATGGGAAATAGATGGGGAAACAGTGGAAACAGTGGCTGACTTTATTTTGGGGGGCTCCAAAATCATTGCAGATGGTAACTGCAGCCATGAATTTAAAAGATGCTTACTCCTTGGAAGGAAAATTATGACCAATCTTGACAGCATATTAAAAAGTAGAGACATTACTTTGCCAACAAAGGTCCATCTAGTCAAGGCTATGGTTTTTCCAGTAGTCATGTATGGATGTGAGAGTTGAACTGTAAAGAAAGCTGAACACAGAAGAATTGATGCTTTTGAAATGTGGTGTTGGAGAAAACCCTTGAGAGTCCTTTGGATAGCAAGGAGATCCAACCAGTCCATCCTAAAGGAAATCAGTCCTGAATATTCATTGGAAGGACTGATGTTTAAGCTGAAACTCCAACACTTTGGCCACGTGATGTGAAGAGCTGACTCATCTGAAAAGACCCTGATGCTGGGCAAGATTGAAGGTAGGAAGAGAAGGGGATGACAGAGGATGAGATGGTTGGATGGCATCACTGACTCAATGGGCATGAATCTGGGCAAACTCTGGGAGTTGATGATGGACAGGGAGGCCTGGCGTGTTGCAGTCCATGGGGTTGCAAAGAGTTGGACATGACTGAGCGACTGAACAGAACTGAACTATAATCTATAATCCAATCTAAAATTGTTTGTGGAGAGAGAGACCAACAGATTGGTAGGTTAGATAGAGATACACAGACAAATCAAAACAAATGTTTTACAAATAATATTTAAGTAAATAGATAGATAGATTGATAGTTGGATAAATATGTAGCTATAAAGAAAGATGATAGATAAATAGGTACATAGATATTGAATAGATAGATACATAGACAGATCTGAAAAGATAGCTTCACAAAACTGCCCAGCAGCTTTGTTGAGATAATTAAGCAATAGAGTGATTTATATAAAGCCTTTGGTCAGTACTTTGAGCTCAACTAATGCTAGTACCTCTCACTGCCAAAGAACATTCTGGATGTGCATATTGCTGTAGAGTTCTCTGAGGCTGAGCCCCCATATTTCTGAATTATTGGATTCTACACATGGAAGCAGAAATTTGTTTTGGGTAAAGGGTGCGTGTCCTTGGTGGGACTACATTGTAGAACCAGTCACAAGGCCAGTTCCCCATCAAATGTTTGGGTAGGGCTAGAGGAGATGTTGGACTTCCCCAGTGGCTCGGCAGTAAAGAATCCGCTTGCTAATGCAGGAGACACAGGAGACATGGGTTCAGTCCCTGGGTTGGGAAGATCCCCTGGAGAAGGAAATGGTAACCTACTCCAATGTTCTTGCCTGGAGAACTCCATGGACAGAGGAGCCTGGGGTTGTAAAGTTGGCCATGACCAAGAGACTGAGCACACACAGAGGAGATGCTACTTTCGGAAAAATCCAGAATCTTTGAAGTTTTCCAAGAGCTTAAACTTCTCAGAAGGATACTTAAAGTCTATGGAAGGACATGAGAGGTGACCCACTCAGGCCTCCCAGGGGTCCTGGGTTACAGTCAAAGCCTGGTGATGGGTGGACTGGGATCTTCTGAGGGAGGTGAAGCCAGCTACTTGGTCCACGGTGGCTGAGGATGCAGGGGGGAGAACGGCGGGAGCGTCCCTGTGAGGATGTGAGTGACAGCTGGGTTGGAGGGGCAGTGATGCTGCACCACGGAGCGGGAAGCACCTATCCTTCATCAGGCAGTGAGTTCACCGTGTTCCTGCTGCTCTTTCTTTCTTCTTTTTTTTCTTCTTTACTTTATTGTGTTGGTTTTGCCATACATTGACATGAAACCGCCATGGGTTTACATATGCTCCCCCTCCAGAACCTCTCTTCCTCCTCCCTCTCGATTCCCTCCCCCTGGGTCATCTCGGTGCACCAGCCCCGAGCATCAGCCCTGGGCTGGCGATTGACTTCACATATGATAATTAACATGTTTCAATGCCATTCTCCCATATCATCCCACCCTTGCCCTCTTCCACAGAGTCCATGAGTCTGTTCTATACATCTGCGTTTCTTTTGCTGTCTCGCATGCAGGGTTCTCATTACCATCTTTATAAATTCCATATATATGTGTTAGTATACTGTATTGTTGTTTTTCCTTCTGGCTTACTTCACTCTGGATAATAGGCTCCAGTTCCATCCACCTGAGTAGAACTGCTTCAAATGAATTTTTTTTTAATGCTGAGTAATGTTCCATTGTGTATATGTACCACAGCTTTCTTATCCATTCGTCGGTTGATGGGCATCTGGGTTGCTTCCATGTCCTGGCTATTGTAAATAATGCGGCGATGAACATTGGGGTACAAGTGTCTCTTTCAATTCTGGTTTCCTTGGTGTGTATGCCCAGCAGTGGGATTGCTGGGTCATATGGCAGGTCTATTTGCAGTTTTTTAAGGAACCTCCACACTGTTTTCCATAGTGGCTGTACTCGTTTGCAGTCCCACCAACAGTGTAAGAGGGTTCCCTTTTCTCCACATCCTCTCCAGCATTTATTACTTGTAGATTTTTGGATGGCAGCCATTCTGACTGGTGTAAAGTGGTACCTCATTGTGGTTTTGATTTACATTTCTCTGATAATGAGTGATGTTGAGCATCTTTTCATGTGTTTGTTAGCCATTTTTATGTCTTCTTTGGAGAAATGTCTGCTGCTCTTTCAATGAGACCTGCATCCATTTCAGGCACTCCTGGGAAGGACCTGAGTGTGTGGTGTGTGTGTATGATGCGCCTTTGTGATGTGGTGTAGTGGGTAGTGTAGTGTGATGTGTATGTTGTGTGGTGTGATGTGTGTGTTGCGTGGTGTGCCTGTGGTGTGGAGTATACAGTATAGATGTGGGTTTATGTGTGTGTGTGTGTGATGCAGCATCCTGTGTCTGTGGTGTATATCTGTGATGTGTGTGGTGTATGGTCTGCATGTGTGTGTCGTGTGTCTGTGTGTTGGTGTATGTTGTTGTGTATGCAGTCTGTGTGTGTGTGTTCTGTGGTGTGTGTGATCTATTGGGTGTGTGGTCTGTGTGTGTCGTGTGTTTGTGTGTGCTGTGTCTGTGGGATGCATGGTGTGTGTGTGTGTCACGTCTGTGTGTGGTGTGTCTGTGTGTCTGTGGTGTGTGTGTGGCGGACTGATACAGGGCTGTGGCAACACGAGAGCCAGAGGTGGTGAGGAAGGTGAGGAATGCAGACAGGGCACACAAGGAGAAAGAGCTGGAAGATCTGAGCAGCTGAGGCTGGGCAGGGAGGCTGGGCTTCCGGGAGTCCCATGGCATCAGGAGTAGGTTATTATCAGCACTGGGATGTCAGAGGGGGCATGTCCATGGACAGCAGTGGAGGGAGTTCATGACTTCATCATCTGAGCCTTGAGCATCACTGCATTCCAGGCAGAGGGCTGACCCTCTCAGAGTCACTTAAGCCCTGGGTGAGCCTGAGGGCCAGGTATGGTTATTATGCTCATTTTATGGTAAACCAGGGCACAGAGTGGGCCTAATGGTGGCTCAGATGGTAAAGAATCTGCAGGAGATCTGGGTTCGATCCCTGGGTTGGGAAGATCCCTGAAAAAGGGAATGGCAAACCACTCCAGTATTCTTGCCTGGGAAATCCCATGGACAGAGAAGCCTGGTGGGTTACAGTCCAGGAGATCGCAAAGAGTCCGAAAGGACTGGGCATGCATACATGCCCAAGACGTAGAGAGGAAATTCACTCCAGCTAGCCAGGGAAAGAAGGCAGAGGTGAACCGGCGGGTTTGGCTCAGGAGCCTGCAGTGGCAACCACAGTGCCAAGGGGTCTGCGCCGTTTCTCTTCTCACTGTGACTCCATGGGCAGATTACAAATAGTGAGGGCTATTAAAACACAGACATTCCTTTTAAAAGCAACCACTTCCTTTTAGATCTTGATGGAAGCATGCTGCAGGACCGCAAGCTGAGAGAGGGCAGCGGCAGAAACCAAGCCAGACTGTTAAGGGAAGGTGGGTTCCATCCTTTATCATTCTTCTCTAGTCCTGCCCCCATGAGCCTGAACCCACACCGAGGGCAAGAACCCGCTGCATGACCTCCCACACCCCAAAGGCAAGATCAAGCGCTGTGGAGAAGGAGGTGAACCAAGGCTCTTCATTAAAACAAACACCATTAAACAGATGTTGAAGATAACAGAGTGTTTTGACCCCAGCAGACATTTGGACCACAATGAGAATTTATATTCCTTCTCTAAGCGTAGAGAAAGCAGAGGATGTTTTCCTAGACAGAAGACACCATTAGAAATATGGGTTCCTTCAAAATGAGATGCGTATTAAGTGTGTATGTTCAGATGTACAATTACTGATTCAACAGATATTTGGGGAGACCGATATGGGGCAATGTGTGTGTTTGCATATGTGTACCCGTGTGCCCGGGGCATCTCTGTGACTCTTTCCTCACCACCTCTTTCTAGTAGCAGCCCAGCCTGGCTCTCAAAATCTTTACTGTTATTAGAGCAGCCCCCTTAGTGGTAAAACAATATCTGCCCTTGCCTATTTTTATTGGGGTAACATTGGTTATCTGACCCCAAATAAGCCAATCAAAGATTTCAGGAACTCAAGGAAAGAGACTGAGAATTAGGGTGCAGTCTTGTTGAGGAAGCCTGAAACAGAGTCTTGGTTATGTTAAGATTTTAGCTGACGTGGAAGATGCCATGTATTCTTTTCAAATGGAAAAGAAAAATAAAAAGAAGGGGAGAGGGCTGTAGAGAGGCAGGGGGAGGAGAAGGAGGAAAAAGCAGAGAAAGAAGAGAAGGAAGGGGAGAGGAAGAGAAAAAGAAGGAGGAGGGGAGTAAAAGAAAAAGGAGGAGAAAAAAACAAAGAATAAACATGGGCAAGAACTGAGAAGACGGGGAAAGGGCATCCTCCACCCGTCTTTTTCTGCAGCCCTTCATGAAATCAACTAGAATTCCTTCCTAACAGCTCCATGATATTCCTCTCTAATCTTCTGATAAATCCCCCGTTTTGCTTCAGTTTACTGTGTTGGGTTATCAGTGCTGCTTCACTGATCTGACCCCTCGAATAGGAATCCAACAAGCCTTTATTGAGGTTAGTTGTGGTATACCCTCCTCTGGGCACTGAGAATGCCACAAACTCAGACTTTGCTCCCAAAGCTTCTCAGTATGGAGGAGGTGATGCTCTATTTGGGATATTGGTTCAGTATTTGGGGAAAGGGACCTGCAGAATGATCTCTGAGAAGTTCACTTCAGTCATGTCCTTATTGCAAAGTTCAGATCTCTGAGAAGGGGGAGATCCAAGTCTGGGTCTCTTTCAGAAAAGGTCATGGATCGACTGTGTCTTGGAGAATGAGTGCCATTGCCAGCTGAGAGAATCTGTTCAGACTCAGAGGTGAGGAATAGGTGAGCATGGTTTGGTTGGACTGTATGGGAGAAATTATGTATTAGGAATGGATCAGGACCTAGACAGCATATGAAAAAATAGGGACATCACTTTGCCAACAAAGGTCCATATAGTCAAAGCTATGGTTTTTCCAACAGTCATGCATGGATGTGAGAAGAAGGCTGAGTGTCAAAGAATTGGTTTTTGAACTGTGATGTTGGAGAAGACTCTTGAGAGTCCCTTGGAATGCAAGGAGATCAAACCAGTCAATCCTAAAGGAAATCAATCCTGAATATTTGTTGGAAGGACTGATGCTGAAACTGAAGTTCCAATACTTTGGCCACCTGATATGAAGAGCCGCCTCATTAGAAAAGACCCTGATGCTTGGAAAGATTGAAGGCAGGAGGAGATGGGGATGACAGAGGATGAGATGGTTGAATGGTATCTCTGACTCAATAGATATGAGTTTGAGCAAGCTCCAGGAGATGGTGAAGGACAGGGAAGCCTGGTGTGCTGCAGTCCACGGGGTCACAAAGAGTCACACACAACTGAGTGGCTGAACAACAACAGGACAGGAGGAGAGACCAGAGAAGAAAGTGGTGAGAACAGGAGGAATCTCCTGGTTCACTTTGAAAACTCTGGACTCTACCTTGGTCAAGGGTGTTAAGTGGGCACTTTTGTAGAACTTGACAACAGTGTTTCCATTGGATTTCACATGTAAACCCTCCTTGAGAAAGGGCAAGCTCACACACAGAATGGAGTGTGCAATATTTTCTGTTCTCTGTTCTGGGATTATTTTCTGATTTGTGATTTTTCTGGAATATGCTCCTTGAAATACCCAGTACCAATATGCTCTTCCATCTCTTGCATTTGATAAGCCTAAAATCTTCATATGAAATGACTCTTCATATTTTGCAAATAGGTATAAACAGGAGAAAATGTAAATAGTCGGAGAACCCAGACAAGTCGTATGTAATAATAACAGCAGCCGCAGCCGTGGCGCACAGGGCTGAGCGAACTCTGCTTGCCGGGGGCAGTGATAAGGAGTGGGAACGCTCCCAGAACGAAGGGCCGCTCTATGCCGGGAAGCAGATGGAGACGCAAACCCTGGCTCTGTGCGCATGCTCCATCTTTGCGACCCCGTGGACTGTAGCCCGCCAGGCTCTTTTGTCCATGGACATCTTCCATCCAAGAGTACTGGAGCGGGTTGCCTTTTCCTCCTCCAGGGGATCTTCCCGCCCTACAGACTGAACCCACATCTTCTGTGCCTCTTGCACGGCAGGCAAATTCTTTACCACTGAGCCACCTGGGAAGCCCTCTGCCACTGGTCAAACCTATGACCTTGCATATGTCATATAAAACGGGGATGGCTATAATAATTCCCTCCTAGGGTGGCCATGAGGATTCGATAATACAAGTTCAGAATGCAATAGTTCAACTTTCGGGTCGGATTACTGTAAGAGTTTAAAAAGGGCAGATTACTTGTTCTTTGAAATTAAGAAAAAAAGAGGTGTAGGTAAAGATGGACTTCCCAGAAATGCCCAGGAGAACAGAATGGCAACCCACTCCAGTATTTTTGCCTGGAGGATTCCATGGAGAGAGAAGCCTGGTGGGCGACAGTCCATGGGGTTGCATAGAGTTGGACACAACTGAGTGGCTAATGCACAGATATAGATAGACAGATAGATAAAAGAAAATGTTGATATATTAAAAATATGTCCCTCAGAAACCTCAGAGGAAACCCAACCTGTTGACACCTTGTTCTTGGACTTCTAACCTCCAGAACTGTGAGAAAATAAATAGTTGTTGCTAAAACCCCAAAGTCTGTGGTGTTTTTTAATGGCAGTCCTAGCAAGCTTACACACTACCTATCCTGTGTACTGCAGAAATTGGTATCTAAATGTCAGGTGATGGTGTAATAAGAGCAATAGCAGAATATAGCATATGTTACAGAATGTGAAAGAAACCGTTTGTTAATTCAAATCACTTTTTCTCATGTTTAAAATTGTCTTCAAGGTTAAAACAATATGTCTCTCAGCCATATGCCTAAGCAAGTCTAATTCTATACATTTCTTTCACTGAAAAATACAATACATTAGGTATAATCTAAGGTATCAGCTGTAGACCACCTGAGGTTGTGGAGAAAACCAAGAAAAAGGAAAGCTGACGACAACTCTTCCTGACTGGTTTTAAGTCTGAAAATGCTCTGATTTATTGACTCTACTTGGCAGATATGCATGACTTTGATAAAATGATTTGTGCCTTAATTTATTACTTCAATAAAAGATACATTGTAGAACATTTGGAAAAATAAAATACATTTCAAAAGCCAACTGCTCATGTTAATATTTTAGCCATTGTTCTCATTTATTTTCACTCATGTATTCATTTCACAAAATATTGTGAATACTCACACATGTGTGTGTATGCCAAGTCACTCAGTCATGTCTGACTCTTTGCGACCCCATGGACTGTGGCCCATCAGGCTTCTCTGTCCAGGAGATTCTCCAGGCAAGAATACTGGAACGGGTTGCCATGCCCTCCTCCAAGGATCTTTCTGACCCAGGGATCAAACCAGAATCTCTTTTGTCTCCTACATTGGCAGGTGGGTTCTTTACCACTTGTGCCACCTGGGAATCCCATCCACACACATGGGGTCACAAAACGTTGGACATGACTGAGCAACTGAACTGAACTGAGCTGGTGATGCAGTGGTCAAGAATCTGCCTGCAATGCAGGAGACACAAGAGAGTTGAGTACCAACCCTGGGTCGGGAGGATCCCCAGAGTAGGAAATGGAAACCCACTCCAGTATTCTTGCCTGGAAAATCTCCTGGACAGAAGAGCCTGGTGGGCTACAATCCATGGGGTTGCAAACAGTTGGACACTACTGAACACACACACACACACACACAAACCCCATACCGGTTCTTATTCTTATCTTCCTGAAAGAAGAAAGAACACAGACAGAAACGTCCACTTCCTAGCTGTTGGCCATGGGCAGGCATTTGAACTCTCTGAGCATTTGCTTTCCTCATCTGTTAAATGTGGGCAATGTTGCATCCTTCAGAAGGTGATTGTAAAGATTAAATCATATTTGTCTGCTATTAAATCATATTTTCTGATACTTATGTGTTCCAAATCATGCATACTTTTTATCCATCCTGTAACATACATGATAGTTTTGATTCCAAATTCTGTCTTTCCAGTATATACAGAAAACCCTTGGCAGGCAAGATCCATGTCCCATTTTTCATCACATCTTTAGCACCTAGCATGATGACTGTCGTATAATGGGTGCATTGTAAGCAATTATTGAACAAATGAATATCCTTCAATAAGAAAACATAAAGATTGGTAATCAGCTAGTCTTCTAAGGAAACAATGTGATCCCCATTCTTTGTACCCAGTTCTACCGTTCTGCATATGATCAAACCATGGTTGCAGAATATCTTCCAGCAGAGTGTAATTGTATTTATAGCAACTGTAATATGCTTCAGCAGAACAAACCTTGACTCCATTGTCCTAAGTGGAACAATTCCAGAGAACAAGAGACTTTCTTAGTGGAATTTCCTCTCCCCATACTTAGCTACCAAAACACAAATGTTGGGGGAAGGGGAAGGAGGAGTAGTTTTCCCAACGAAGCCTCTCTACATGTGGGTGGTCAATGATGTTTACCTAAAACAGATTTGTGGCTAAAGAGAAAATTCTTATTTCCCGAAAGGTGAATCTCACTGCTGTTGATTACAGAAGTAAGTTGTACTGTTTGATGTTGCAACAACAACAACAAAAGACTTTTAATTTATCCCTGCCCCATACAAACTAGAGCCAGGGAAGATTACATGTTTTCTGTGACTCTGAGTTCTGCAGAAGCAGGAGGCTGTATCAATACTGAAATTGAAAATGGGGAGAACACGAGATTTATCTTCTGCCCTAGAAAAGTAGATTCTGTTCCTTGTCTTTGCTCTCTGTTGACAATGGATAGCTATTAGGACCCAACATGTGACTCTTGGGGCATGCAGAGGTCGGTCCCCTCACCTCCTCACCCCCAGAGGTAGGGGGCACTGCTCAGAAGGGTAAGAGCCTGCCATATGGGGCTGGTTTCTTATTAACAGTTAGTCACAAAGGTTTGAGCTTCAAGATAAAATCAACATAATAACTTTTTACCTCTTGAAAAATAATCAAATCCCCAGAGCTGCTTGTGATCATTCTCTTCATCATATCCATGAGTAGCCGTGACATTCTTGAATGCATGTGTTCTAACCTGAAATCCCACCGGCATTTGTGGGTGGCATCATTAGGACTCCCCATAATGGGCTCTAAATAGAGGAGATTGGAGCACAAGAAAAGAGCCAGAGGAGGGTTGGGGTCCTTAGCCCCCTGGCCAGCTTGTCCTAGACACATCTTCATCTCCACGAGCCTTGGTTTTCTCATCCGCAAAAATTAACCTTGTAAATTACCTCTCTGCCTGTTAGGAGGACTCAGCGTGATCAGCCTGAACCGAGAGGGCAGCTGTTCAACTGTAAAACTCTGCATTGCCTATTTTCTGCCCAAGGACTTGGCAGATACAATAGGTAAGAGGTGAGATCACTGATCACTGTCTTGAAGTATGAGTTTGCCTTCTCACTAAGAATTGATTTACTGATTCACAGACACATGACCAAGGGAAAATTTGTTTCACAGTTGAAAATCAATTATTTGCCTGTACCTAAACATCTGTTTACAATTCAGAAGATGATGAGTTACATCCTAGAAACTTTGTTATTTAATCTTCACCAAGTCTCAAATCTTTCACTGCTTCACCTATAAAAAGGGAATGGTGGCCATAAGTCTTTAAATTATGTAATACTATATAGGACATTGCCAAACACAATGCTGGGGGCATAGTCGCTGCTTAAAAGATAGCAGGGACAGCTGAATCTGAACATTTACTAACCTTATACTTCCTTTCACAGTTCACAGTTCTGGAGGGCAGAGGAATTCCTAGACATGGCTTATCAGGAAAGGGGGAGAATATCACTTATATGTGGACCTAACAGATGGTACAAGTGAGCTTATCAATGAAACTGAAACAGATTCACACACATAGAGAACAGATTGTGGTTGATGGGGTCAACGATGGACTAGGAGTCTTGGATTAGCAAATGGGAACAGATATATAGGATGGATAAGCAGTACGTTCGTACTATATAGCACAGGAAACAAGTTCAATATCCTATGATAAGCCATAATGGAAAAGAATGTGAAAAAGAAAGTATATGCATATATTTATGTATACATATATGTATATCTGGATCACTTTTCAGTACAGCAGAAATTAACTCAATATTTCAAATCAATTATAGTTGAGCAAAGTAAATTTTCTTGATACAGAAAAGCAGGGTGATAAAAGTCTTCCATGATATCCTACCTTTTAATGAGATTTGAGTACTTTCCACACATTAACTTAATTAATCCTCTCAACCACCCAGCAAAGGAGGCTTTTATACCTCCACTAACATGGAGAAGGAAATGGCAACCCACTCCAGTATTCTGGCCGGGGAAATCCTATGGACAGATTAGCCTGGGGGGCTACAGTCCAGAGAGTCACAAGAGTCGGACACAACTTAGCAACTAAACCACCACCACCAATGAGGAAACAATATTAGAGAAGTTAAAAGTTGACCAAGGCCACAGAGCTACAGGAATGGGGTGCAGCTGGGTTTAGAACTCAAGTTCATTTCAGTGTCTTGTGCTGGCCACCTAAGTAGGTGAATAAAGCAAACATGTGATAAACTCTTTCCTGCCTCCCACCCTCAAGTAGGTACACAGTGGAAAAAAATACTAAGTCAGACCTCCAGACTAGACGCTTAGCTGCATCATTTATCCTTTCTGTGACTCAGTTTCTAGGTCTAAAATTGGGATAATACTACCATGACTATGTTTCATTGACTATTATGTGGCAGGCAGATGCTTTTCTAACTGCTTGCATGTACTGACTCACTGAATCCTCACCAAAACTCTGGGAGTTAAGTACTGTTATTATTCCCATTGAATTAGTAAGGAAGCTGAGTCACAGAAGGGTTACAAGCAAGTTGTCAAATAGAGCTACCATATGATCCTGCAATTCAACTCCTGGACATATATCTGAAGAAAACCATAACTCGAAAAGATACATGCACCTCAGTGTCCACAGTTGAACAACAGTTAAGACATGGAAGCAAACTAATATCCTTCATCAGCTGAATGGATGCAGGAGATGTGGTATTTTGTACAATGAAATATTACTCAACCATAAAAAAAGAATGATAATGTTATTTACAGTATCACGGATGGACCTAAAGATGATCACACTAAGTAGAGTAAGAGAGATAAAGACAAATACCATGTAAAAACACTTATAAGTGGAATCTAAAAATATAATACAAATAAACTTATTTACAAAACAGAAATAGACTCACAGACATAGGAAATGAAATTATGATTACCAAAGGGGAAAGGGGGGAGGGAGGGATAAATTTAGAGTTTGGAATTAATAGATATACACTATTATATATAAAATGGATAAACAACAAGGGCATACTGTATAGCACAGGGAACTATATTCAGTATCTTGTAATAAACTATAATGAAAATGGAACTAAAAAAGAATATACATATACACAATGGAATATTACTCAGCATTAAAAAAAATTCATTTTGAATCAGTTCTACTCAGGTGGA
>ML661902.1:22531581-22595977 GCA_007570785.1 Antilocapra americana
GGGGGGGGGGGGGGGGGGGGGTTCTGGAGGGGGAGCATATGTACACCTATGGCGATATCATGCCATTGTATGGCAAAACCAATAAAAAAAAAGAATCATACATATCTGAATCACTTTACTGTACACCTGAAACTAACACAACACTGTAAGTCAATTATACTTCAGTAAAACAGGAAGTTGTCTGCAGATAACAAACTAGTATATGGCTAACTTGGATCAATATCCAGATAGTGGATCCTGAAATCTATATTCAAGCACTATACTGGCTGCCCTCATGGACTATTATCAGGATAAAATGATATAATATTTGAGACTCCTTAGAACAATGTCTAACCCATAGAGTTATTCAATAAACATGAGCAATTATTTAATATTATTACTGCTATCATGGTTGTTATGTGTACAACAGCTAACCTTGTGAAACTCATGTGTGTACTCAGTTGCTTCAGTCATGTCTGACTCTGCGACTCTACAGACTATAGCCTGCCAGGCTCCTCTGCATGGGAGTCTCCAGGCAAGGATACTGGAATGGGTTGCTATGCCCTTCTCCAGGGAATCTTCTGACACAGGGATCGAACCCCAGTCTCCTACGTCTCCTGCATTTCAGGCAGATTCTTTACCACTGAGCCACCAGGGAAGCCCTTGCAAAGCTCATAGGTAATCAAAAAGCAAGTTTAAGAAATATGGCCCCCAAGCTACTGACTTTTAGTGAAAGAAAAGAGGGCATGATCTATAGTCAGGATGCTTTGGGGATGAGGGCCCATTTTTTTTCTGTATCTTTGATTTAACCATTTCAAACAATTCTGAAAAAGGCTGCATATAATTCCATTCTCATCCCTTAAGCAGAAGGGAGTGAAGGAGGCAGCTATGGTTCTAAAAAAAAAAAAAAAGAAAGAAAGAAATCTGACTACTTAATCACAGATAATCCTGACAAAAATAAAATGGATCAGTGTTTAAAGCAACAAGGAAGCTGCATAGGCAGCTCTCTAATAAGCTCAGATATTTATAATATTTTCCCCCTTAAAAATGATTTAAATTATTCTTTACATCTGCTTAAAAAATCAAAGAATGCAAAAATTCATGATAAAAAGCAACTGTCCCCAGGCCCCATCTCCACTCCAAGCTCAATCCCCCAAGGAAATCACTTTTACTTTTTTCTATTATTAAATCTTTGAAATATTATGGTCTTCTAGTCTTATTTCTCATTTTTCCAAAATCAGACGTTATCTACTGGTTTCCTACTGTGATAAAACACAGTTTCATTCACCTACATCACTTTCTACCAAACTTCCCATTGATTCAGTTAATTTCATTGTTGATTCTGAATGATTATTTTAGCTCATCTATTGGCTACTTGTGTTTGTCAATGGTCTATTAATTCTCTATTTCTGTTGCATAATTTTGTTGTTGTTTAGTCACTATATCATACCTGACTCTTCTGTGACTCCATGGACTACAGCCCCCAAGGTTTCTCTGTCCATGGGATTTCCCAGGCAAGTGTACTGGAGTATGTTGCCATTTCCTTCTCTAGAGGATCTTCCAAATTGAGGGATTGAACTCATTTCCCTTGTATTGGCAGGCAGATTATTTACCCCTGAGCACCAGTGAAGCCTATATTGCATAATTAATGTGGTATAATAAGAATATTTGCTCTCTTCCCTGCCACCCCTCCCCCCAACCCTTTCCTATCTCACCTCCGATTTTTTGCTTGGCTGTACCATCGCCCTTAACTTGTCAAGGAGGATCCCACTGACCTCTATGTTATCCCTTTACTCGTCTCTTCCATGTTTTCTCGTCAGTTGAATTTATAAGTGAAAACCTAACACATCACACTTACATTATTATAAAATATTGTAAATCCATCATTCTGGAGGCCTTCTGAGTTCCTCAAGTATGCGGCCAGATGGGCTGCAGAAAGCTCTCATCTTAGTTTTCCTTTTCTTTCAGTGGCCCTTGGATTTGAGTCCTTTAAGATCGTGGCATCTGGTCCCATCACTTCATGGCCAATAGGTGGGGAAACAGTGGAAACAGTGACAGACTTTATTTTCTTGGGCTCCAAATTCACTGCAGAAGATGACTGCAGCCATGAAATTAAAATACATTTGCTCCTTGGAAGAAAAGCTATGACCAACCTAGACAGCATATTAAAAAGCAGAGACATTACTTTGCCAGCAAGGGTCCATCTAGTCAAAGCTATGGTTTTTCTGGTGGTCATGTATGAATGTGAGAGTTGGTATATAAAGAAAGCTGAGCACTGAAGAATTGATGCTTTTGAACTGTGGTGTTGGAGAAGACTCTTGAGAGTCCCTTGGGCTGCGAGGAGATCCAACCAGTCCATCCTAAAGGAGATCAATCCTGAATATTCTTGGAAGGACTGATACTAAAGCTGAAGCTCCAATACTTTGGCCACCTGATGCAAAGGGCTGACTCATTTGAAAATACCCTTATGCTGAGAACGATTGAAGGCAGGAGGAGAAGGGGATGACAGAGGATGAGATGGTTGGATGGCATCACTGACTCAATGGAGATTAGTTTGAGTAAACTCTGGGAGTTGGTGATGGACAGGGAAGCCTGGTGTGCTGCAGTCCATGGGTTCCCAAAGAGTCAGACACAAAGAGACTGAGCGGCTGAACTGACTGACTGACTGATTCTTCACTGGTGGCTTGGAGGGTAAAGAATCTAGCGGGAGACCTAGGTTTGATTCCTGGGTTGGGAAGATCCCCTGGAGGAGGGCGTGGCAACCAACTCCAATATTCTTGCCTGGAGAAGCCCCATGAACAGAGGAGCCTGGTGGCTATCTGTGGGGTCACAGAGAGTCAGATAAGGACTGAGCGCTGAAGCACAGACCATTCCCTGCATATTGTCTTCTTTATGTCTTGCTTGCCTGGCTGGAGGTATCTTCAAGAAGCTCTCTCAGGTGGGGGATTTAGCAAGCAAAATGTGAGACCTTGAAAGTAAAAACAGGCAGATAAAAAATGCTATACCTTCACATTTAACTGATAGTTTGACTAAGTATAAAATTCTGGGTATGAAATTACTTCTCTAAAACCTTAGAAGATGTCATTTCGCTGTCTTCTAACACCTAGACGTAATCATCAAAGACGGATGCTATTTAGATCTTACTTTTTGGTAGGTAATATACCTTTTATTTTTCCCTTTGTTATATTTTAGTATCTTCTCCTTGCAACTGAGGTTTTGAAATATGCAAATAAAAATAAGTGGATCTGGGCTGATTACATCTCCTTACCAGAAGAATCATGATTAGAAGAACAACATAACTGAGGAGAAAAGTCCATCTCCCTGACTCCATTCTATATCACCACCTACCTCAGACGTCTTGGGTAAAGACATGAAAATATGAAAACTAAATTCCAGACAATGTACAGAGTCTGCATGATAACATCAAGATTCAAAATGTTAAACAGATTTGAATATATTCAGTTATCTCCAACAAGGGGCAGCAGTGTAAGAGGAAATAGACCATTTATGAGCCTTGCAGAGCAATTGCCTATGTGATTTCAAAATTTTCAATAACCCAACCCCCTTCATACTCTCTAAACATTCATATTCTTCCATTCTGACTTCAATGAGAACAGTCAAGGATGGGGATGGAACGCTATCTCACTCTTTGGAGCCATTTCACATTCTCTCTCTTTTCTCTGTAATATGTTTTTCTCTCTTTCATTATTAATCTATTTTGTTCCTTGGAAAATGACTGAGGCCTCTTGCTTTTCCTCTCTCCTTCCTCCCATAAATACACTTGGATGATACTCACTGTGGATGTGAGGTGAGCACACTCCATGCCTCCCAGACATTAGAGTTCAACAGGGAAAATAAGCATGAAGCACATAATGTTATGGAGGAATACACAGTACTCTGAGGATATATAGCAGGGTTGCCTAATGCATGTTTCGTGGGCCCATGAGCTAGTCCAGGAGGCTTCCTGTGAGTGGAATGGAGACTGGGCCAGCAAGTTCAGTTTGCTTATCTTCTAAGACATTCTCCCTATGGCGTTCTTTTCTATTTAATCTTGAGACTTCAAAGGTTTCATGAAAAATATGAATTCTCAGAATAAGTTTTATCTTATCAGTGCCAGAAAACCCAGTAACTAGCCCAGTGACTATCACATAGTAGGTTCCCAGGAAATTGTGGTTGCTGTTCAGTCGCTAAGTTGTGTCTGATGTTTTACAACCCCTTGAACTGTAGCACACCAGGCTTCCCTGTTCTTCACTATCTTCCAGAGTTTGCACAAACTCATGTCCATTGAGTTGGTGATGCTATCCAGCCATCTCATCTTCTGTCTCCCCTTTTCCCTCCTGCCTTCTGTCTTTCCCAGCAGCAGGGTCTTTTCCAATGAGTTGGCTTTTCGCATCAGGTGGCCAAATATTGGAATTTAAGCTTCAGCATCAGTCCTTTCAATGAATATTCAAGACTGATTTCCTTTAGGATTGACTGCTTTGATCTCTTTGCTGTCCAAGGGACTCTCAAGAGTCTTCTCCAACACCACAGTGTGAAAGCATCAGTTCTTCAACACTCAGTCCTCTTTATGGTCCAACTATCACATCCATACATGACCACTGGAAAAACCACAGCTTTGGCTATACAGACCTTTATCAGTAAAGTGATATCTCTGCTTTTTAATAAACTGTGTGTTATAAGTTTGTTATAGCTTTTCCTCCAAGTGGCAGTGGTTACCGTTCTCAGTGACTTTAGAGCTTAACAAAATAAAATATGTTGCTGATTCCACTTTTCCCCCATCTATTTGCCAAGAAGTGATGGGACCAGATGCCATGATCTTAGGTTTTTTTTTTTTCTTAATGTAAATATATGTGACACTAGGTAATTAACTTTTATCCCTTGGAAAACATCTAGTCTAATATACATGTTCCTAATTATCCATTTTATAAGAATATTAGGGTAGTTAAGAAACTTACATAAGATTATTTACAACATTAAGTTGCTATTTAACATTGTCAGCTTGTTTTCACTATTGTTACTTCTTATATGTTTTGACCGTTATTTAACACGTCCTGCCACATACTCATTCCTGTGTCCAGGGTTATTGGACAAACAGAGTTAAACTAAAATCAGTGCCTGCCATCCCTAAGCTTATAGGTAATTGTGTTGATAAAACAAAATCCGCTGCTATGAATGTTAATAATAGTAAGAGTATCTGCTTTATAAGAGCTGATGATTACATGGGATTACACATGGCACATGGTAAGCATTACAATAGTCATGGCTAGTCGTAGTAGTAGTAATAGCAAATTTGGTACTTTCCTCATATAAAACAGGTTCCAAATGATGTTGGGACTCACAGAACAGAGTCATTGCCTGGAACTAAAAAGATGGACCATGTTGTGAATTAAATAAACAAATAAACGTTCTCTCTGCATAGCAAAGGCTGAGTGCTGTAATGAAAATACATCTGCTTGGAAAGATAGGTGGATAGGATATTTGAAAAGAGCTAACACAGTGTCTGACAGTTAGTAAAAGTGCATGACTTACAAGTTCAACACTGTATTGTTTACAAACAAAAAGCCTAGGAAAACCTACGTGACACAATAAGCAAGTGGTTTAGTGGAATAGTCCATAGTGAAGTATTATATAGCACATTAAGACTGTATTAATAAAGAATTGACAGGAGAAATATCAATGACCTCAGATTTAAGTTAATGGCAGAAAGCAAAGAGGAACTAAAGAGTCCCTTGATGAGGGTGAAAGGGGAGAGTGAAAAAGCTGACTTAAAACTCAACATTCAAAACACTAAAGATCATGGTATCTGGTCCCATCACTTCATGGCAAATAGATGGGGGAAAAGTGGAAACAGCGACAAATTTTATTTATTTCCAAGGATTATTTCCTAGCTCCAAAACCACTGAAGGAGGTAACTGCAGCCACAAAATTAAAAATGCTTGTTCCTTGGAAGAAAAACTGTGACAAACCTGAAGGTAGGTTGTAGGTGTTAGTCACTTACAACTAGTCTGACTCTTTGCAACTCCTTGGACTGTAGCCCACCAGGCTCCTCTATCCATGGGATTCTCCAGGCAAGAATACTGAAGTGGGCTGCCATTCCCTTCTTCTGGGGATCTTCCAAACCCAGGAATTGAATCAGGTCTCCTGTATTATAGGCAGATTCATTATCAACTGAGCTATCATGGAAGTTCATATTAAAAAGCAGAGACATAACTTTGCCAACAAAGATCTGTATAGTCAAAGCTATGCTTTTTCCAGTAGTCATGTACAGATGTGAGAGTTGGACCATAAAGAAGGCTGAGGACCAAAAAAACTGATACTTTCAAATCATGGTGCTGAAGAGGACGCTTGAGAGTACCTTGGACAGCAAGGAGATCAAACCAGTCAACCCTAAAGGAAATCAATCCTGAATATTCACTGGAAGGACTGATGCTGAAGCTCCAATATTTTGGCCACCTGCTGAGAAGAGCTGACTCATTTGAAAAGACCCTGATGCTGGGATAGATTGAAGGCAGGAGGAGAAGGGGATGACAGAGGATGAGATGGTGGGATGGCATCTCTAACTCAATGGACATGAGTTTGAGCAAGCTCTGGGAGATAATGAAGGACAGGAAAACCTGGCATGCTGCAGTCCATGGGGATGCAAAGAGTCTCACATGACTGAGTGACTGAACAACAGAAGATTTAAGAGATATTTAGGATATAAAAGCCATAGGCCTTTGGGATTAATTAATGATGTTCAGTTCAGTTCAATTGCTCAGTTGTGTCCAACTCTTTGTGACCCCATGAACCGAAGCACACCAGACCTCCCTGTCCATCACCAACTCCCAGAGTCCACCCAATTAATGACAAGGAGTGTGGAATTGAGGACATCTTCTAGGTCTCTGGTTTGTAGCTCTGGATGGATCATGGTTCCAACCACTGAAGTAGAGAACTCAGAACCAGAGCCAAACTTGAAGGAAAGACAGCAAACTCAGCCAGTTAGGATGGAGAGGCTGTTAAAGGTGGCAGATAAATCTTGACTGAGAAAAAGATCAGAAAACTTCACCAAGGAGGCAAGATTTAGACCAGATCTTAAATACATTTCAAAGATCAAAGTCAAGCACAGTGGGCAGAGCACAGATTAAGGGATAGTCCCAACAGAGGAAATGCCAAGAGCCACATTCTGAAGGACCT
Organism: Antilocapra americana; assembly: GCA_007570785.1. NCBI lineage: Eukaryota > Metazoa > Chordata > Mammalia > Artiodactyla > Antilocapridae > Antilocapra > Antilocapra americana. The sequence continues at coordinate 22,538,734 of ML661902.1, forward strand.
TGACACTTCTGTTCATTTTTTCTGCTTGTGAACTTTTCACTGAAGTATGACATACACATAGAAGAGTACATAATTCATGACAAAACAGGTCTACAAAGTTTAACGACATGAATCATTCATTTCCTTGGGAGAAGTGTCCATTATTTTGTTTATTTTGTGTTATTTATCTTAGTTTATTTGTTTCATTTTATCTTACTTTATTTTACTTATTTATTTATTTTTGGCTATCATTTTCCAGTTTAACTGTATCTAGTTCTCCAATTCAAAGTTACATCAAATTCTTGAAAGCAGATAGGGGGAAATAATACTCATTACATAAGTAAATCCATTTGGCAAGTAATCGTGGGGTTGTAGTGACAACAGTAGCACAGTGACTGAAAACAGTGGTGGCTGTAGTTGGAAAAGCGACTGTAATTTGGATTGAATTAGAAGGATGCAAGGTGGCAAGAAGACTGGAAGACGTAACAGTGTCCCCAGTCCCCAGTCTTTGTGTCCTTAGCAACTCGGAACTGTGCAAGGTTGAGTTCAGTGTTAGGCATTGACAGTTCCAGGTCAAAAACAAAACTCATGTGTAGCATCTAGAAGAACCGAAGGATGGAGCAGAAAGCAAGAGAGAGACCCTGGCTGGAGAGAGAAAGTTTTGAGCCTTGTTTATACATATACTCATTGACATTCTTGGTTTAAAAGGAGTTACTTGGGTGTTTTTTTTTTTTTTTCTGTTTGTTTTTACCCACTAAGGAATGAAAGTGACTGGAATGCCTACTATATGGTTGAAGATGTTCTGGAGCAAGAAAGATTGATCGAAGCTGGAGGTAGGGTTTTGGGTCTTGTCTGTGTAAAGAAAATAAGAGATGCCCTCTGGGGGCTTCCCTAGTGGCTCAGGGGTGAGGAATCTGCCTGCCAACATAGAAGAGTTTGATCCCTAGTCCAGGAACATCCCATATGCTGAGGAGGAACTAAATCTGGGCGCCACAATTCTTGAGTCTGTGCTCTGGAGCCTCTGGGCCAAAACTCTTGAAGCCCACACACCCTAGAGCCCGTGCCCCAAGAGAAGCCAGAGCAATTTTTAGACGTCTGAGCCCCACAACTAGAGAATAGCCCCTACTGGCTGCAACTCCAGAAACGCCCCTACAGCAGTGAAGACCCAGCACAGACAAAAATAAGCTTGTAACTAAATGGAAATCCCTGGGCTGGGATGAGACGGTCCAGAGGAAGCAGGGACTGGATTGAGGGTGTGGGGTCTGAAGATGGAGCTGAGTGCAGGGGGGGGGTGGGGGTTGGCACCTCTGTGGCCTGAGAAAGTTAGGTTGGGATGAGGCAAGGAGAACCTAGGGGTTGAACCAACACAGGGTTAAAACCTAGATAGAGTGCTTTCCAGATGTCAGCAGCCGATTGCAGACAATTAGGAAGTTGTCTTTCTGGCTCTCTCCCCGGACCCTTAACAAACTGTCTGAACCACAGCAGTTGATCTGAAAGTATAAAATAAGTAAGGCAAAGGGGGACCCCACAAAATAACTGTGGTTAGTGGCTTGTGGGGCCGTGGATGGTGTTGGGGGAAGGGCCGCTCGAAAGAAACTTGCTTCTAATGAATGTGCTAATCTGGGCAAAGGTTTCCCCTTCTCTCTGTCCTTCATTCCATTTTCTCAGGTTCAGTCCTCCTCTCCCTCCCCCTCAGACTCTTCCTCATCCTGGTTGAATGAAAATTTTGTTCAGCTTTTTTTTTTTTTTAAGTATAGATACATTAAAAAACAGACACTGATCTTCAAAGAAGCCTGCAATTTCACTGGCGACGGAATGTTTATAGCCACAATTTGTTTGGTTCTGATAAAATGCACATGCCCCCGTATTCTGTTTTCTTTTGCTTCCCAAGTTAGACTTACTTCATGCACGGCCTGCACCCTTCCCAGAGCGTAAGGAAGGGGCAGAGGGTAGATGGACAGAGAGATCGTTCCCAGAGCTGTGGCTGCATCTGCCTGTGATGCTCTGGATCGCCTGGGCTGAGGCACCAGATGTTGCTAAAGGGGACACAATTCAGGGGTCAGGGAAATTAGCCAGAGAGCATTTAAAATACTCCCTGAGGCCCTACCCAGACACAAGGCAACCTTCTTAAGTCCAGTTACAGCTAAGATGCAATCTCCCCAATTCTTTTAGGGAGGTTGTGTGATGGAGGTGGCAGGGTCATAAGGCTAGAAAGATGCAGGTTTAAATGTCAGCTGCACTGTTACAATAGCCAGGATGTGGAATTAACCTCAACGTCCATCAAAAGATGACCGGATAAAGAAGATGTGGCGTATAGATGCAATGGAATATTACTCAGTCTACTCAGTCGTAAACAGGAGTGAAATGAGACAGTGCTATTTGAAGAGATATGGATGAACCTAGAGACCGTCATACGGAGTGAAATCAGTGAGAGAGAGGGAAAAACAAATATAACATTGCTTATAAGGGGAATCTAGAAAAGTGGTAGAGATGAACTTCTTTGCTGAGCAGAAACAGAGTCACAGATATAGAGGCCAAATTTATGTGACTAAGGAGGGAAGGAGGAGTGGGATGACGTGGGAGACTGGAATTGACCTGTGTATACTATTGGTACCATGTGTAAAACAGATAAGTACTGAGAGCCTACTATATGGCACAGAGAGCTCTGCTCAGTGCTCTGTGGCGACGTACATGGTAAGGGAATCCAAAACAGAGGGGATGTATGTATCCGTGTAACTGATTCACTCTGCTGTACAGCAAGAAGCTAGCACAACATTGTGAAGCAACTGTAATAAAAATTAGTTCTAAAAATAATGAACGTCAGCTTCATTTTCTAGCTGTATGATGTGGAACCAAACTTTCTCTGAATTGGCTTTCCCCACTTCACAACCAGGAGCATCTCACCTGTAGGACCGTTAGGCGATTAAGAGGCCTGGAGGCTGGCCAGCATCACAGAGGTTGCCTAGAAGGAAGCAGAGAGTGGAGTGTTTGTGGGAGGGAGACCCAGGAAGAGGATTCTAGGTTGGAGGGCAGCAGGCATCAGGGCACATGGGCATGAGAAAGCAGCATTGCTTGGGGAAGAAAGAGAAACCGGGGGTGAGTGGGATAGAACCCCAGAAGAGAAGACTGGGAGAATAAGAGGTCAACTTGCAAATTTAGCTGAGAAACTTAAGATTTTCTCCACAGGCAGTGGGAGAGCATTGGAAAGAGCCACACACGCTTAGATGGTGTTCTAGAAAACTGACCATCTGTAGCATGGCAGGTCCCACTGTACAGGTGAGAGGAAGAAGGCAAGAAGTTAGCAAAGGTAGGTGATGCTACTCAATACCGTGCATGTGTTAATGCCGCTATAGCATTCCATACACACGTCTATGCATCTATACCTGTACCTATGTTCATATTTTAGGACTATGGCAGGGACACTCCACTGAATGGTTCAGAATCGCAGCTCTGAGTTCAGATCCTAGTTCTATCGTATACTGACTGTGACAGCTGGAACAAGTTCCTTCTCTAGGCCTCAGTGGCCCTATCCGTAAGTGCGTCTTCCTCACATGGCTCAGATGTGAGCGTCTGCCTACAGTGCGGGAGACCCAGGCTCGATCCCTGGTTGGGGAGATCCTCTGGAGAAGGAGATGGCAACCCACTCCAGTACTCTTGCCTGGAAAATCCCATGGACAGAGGAGCGTGGTAGGCTACAGTCCATGGGGTCGCAAATCGTTGGACACAGCTTAGCAACTTCACTCACTCACATGACTATAGTGATGCTTCAGTGAGTTTTAAAAACACTGAAAAGACTATTGTTGTTCAGTTGCTAAGTTGTGTCCAACTTTTTGTGAACCCATAAACGAGCATGCCAGGCTTCTCTGTCCTACACTATCTTCCACAGTTTGCTCAAACTCATGCCAATTGGGTCAGTGATACCCCAATTATCTTGTTGTCCTCTCTCACCCCCTTCTCATCATGTCCTCAATCTTTCCCAGCATCAGGGTCTTTTCCAATGAGTTGGCTCTTTGAATCAGGTGGCCAAAGTATTGGAGCTTCAGCTTCAGCATTGGTCCTTCCAATGAATATTCAGGGTTGATTTCCTTTAGGATTGACTGGTTTGATCTTGCAGTCCGAGGGACTCTCAAGAGTCTTCTCCAATACCACAGTTCAAAAACATCAATTCTTCGGTGCTCAGCCTTCTTTATAGTCCAACTCTCACTTCTGTACATGACTGCTGGAAAAACTATAACTTTGACTATGCAGACCTTTGTTGGCAAAGAGATATTTCTGCTTTTTACTACACTGTCTAAGTTTGTCATAGCTTTCCTTCCAAGGAGCAAGAGTCTTTTAATTTCATGGCTGTAGTCACCATCTGCAATGATTTTGGAGCCCAAGAAAATGGAATCTGTAAAAGAGCATATATGGCAGGTATATGATATTATACCTAACCATTGTTATCTCAGGCCATGATGTGCTCTAACTAAGCACTTTGCACACTATTTAATTTCATATTTGAGTTTATGCTGCAAAACAAATCCTACTTTTCTTTCTTTTATTATTCTTTGTAAAACTTAAAGCTCAGAGAGTAATTGCTGCTATGTGGAAGTGCTGGGGTAGAAACTCAGGGTGGCTTCCCAAACCAACACATCAAAACCTTCCCTATTGAAAGAGGGTGATCAGGGATGAAAAGCTTAGCTTTTTCAGTCTTGAGATGCTCGGAGTATATAAAACAGTCAACAGAGATAATGCTGGTTGAAAGCGCTCAGTTGCTAATTTGTGTCTGACTTTTTGTTACCCTGTGGACTATAGCCTACCAGGTTCCTCTGTCCATGGGGTTTTCCTGGCAAGAATACTGGAGCAGGTTGCCATTTCTTCCTCCAGGGGCTGATGGAAAAACCTGGCTTTATTGATTTATAAAGAGTTGTCTCCCCTGCCCCCTCTCCACTCACTCTCCATCTCTATGTGTGCCTGCAATTTATCAGGTTGGCTCTGGCCTGAGCTAATAGTGCCATGATTTTGAGAAACTTCAAATGAAGCTTTGCATTTGGACAGATCCATCAACCAAAGAGCAGATTTCCACATTTTCACTCTTGGCTAAGGTCTCTTCTCCTAGTCCTCTCTTCCTCGTCTTGGCTATATTTGGTGGAAGCTTAAATCTGATAAAGATGAGCTGTATTTAAAACCAGTCAGGCTCTATTTCAGAAGATCAGTGTGATTTTATCTGAAAAGTAAATTTGTAATTATAATTTGAAGTTTCTTTACAAGTAAGACATTGATTTTCCATTCCCAGTGAGAGAAAGCAATAGAGCAATAGGATTCTGGAGCCTCCCATCCAACCATCCACCATGCCTGAAGCCCCGCCATGGTTCCTGGGCCATCAGTTGACCGCTTCCGACATACAGAGCCTTCTGCTCCCAGAGGTTCTTTCCTCTTCATACCTGGGGCACTCTGACTGTTAGAAGGTTGTTACATGTAGCTGAAATGTCATTCTCTAGAGCACCCCCAACGAACCTCATTGGCTCCCAAAGCACTGTTCCAGCCTTTCTTTCCCAGGAGAGCTCTTTGGGACTCCGTAGCCATTACTTTGTGTTCCTCTCGAGTCTCTCTTCCCTTGAACTGACATTCGCAGTTTGTTTATTCATTTCCTAAAAGGGCATGATTTCCATATCCTTTGGGGAAAGTTGTGCTCTGAAGCTAAGTCAAGTCCACCCTGATGCTACTTCCTACTCTGAAATCACAGGCCAGACTTCGTTATCAGATGGTTTCCAGTGAAATTGATGTTTTGCATTGAATTTGTGGTAAGGACGTTGTGGGAGAGCTGTTGCATTATTGCATTATTGACATAAATGTGATCCTCCAATAGCTCTTCAGTGCACTTGAAAGATTCAAACTCCTCCTCGGTGACAGAGCCCCATAGGCTGCCGTCCCAGCCCTTGAACCCCCAGATTATTCTGCAGTATTCTGCCCTTGCCCTGTCTACCCCTGCCACACTGCCTTTGTTTCATGCCTTAAACATGCCAAGGTTATCCAGTAGGGTCTTTTTAAGTCCTGTAACCCCTCCCTGATAGCCAGGCTTCCCAAGTGGTGCAGAGGTAGAGAATCTTCCTGCCAATGCAGCAGATTCAGGTTTGATCCCTGGGTTGGGAAGATCCCCTGGAGTAGGAAATGGCAACCCAGTCCAGTATTCTTGCCTGGAAAATCCCATAGACAGAGGAGCCTAGTGGGCTACAGTCCACGGAGTCACAAACAGTTGGAGATGACTGAGCACACCCACACAAACATACACAAACAACCTCTACCTGGAAGAGTTTTCAGTGGACCTCTGTAGTGGTGGTTCCTACCTGCCTTAGGCCTCCATTCTTTTCTTTACCTTTCTCCTGTGTTCCTTGCTATTTAGGTCTCTCACTTGCTCACCATCTCATTCCACTTCTTCACGCCCCTTGGCAAGATTGTTCATGCCATTTGGTACTTTCTGCATGTAAGCTACAGGCTCCACGAGTAGAGGTGATGTGCTTACCTTGTTTGCACTTCTGTCCCTGTTGGCTGGAAAAGTGCCTAGCGCTTGGTGTGACCCATGAGGGTATTTGCTGAACTAATGCCCTTGCAAGTGTGCCAATGGACTGAATGTGGGGACCACTCAAAGCAAATATGTGGACTCACAGCATCTTAGAGGCTGAAAAATACCAGAGAGATTGATTCTAATCCACTCTGCTTATATCACAGGGAATGAATCTGTGTCCAACAGGGGTGATGGATGACCTGATATCACACCATAAGTTCATACAAGAGCTGGCACAAGAATCTAGCTTTCAGAAATAACACTTTTTTTTTCTCCCAATGAAAAGCAAAATGTGTCGGTATACAGTAAGGACTAAAAGCACGGACTAATTTTGGGTCTTAGTAGAGAAGACTGAGGATTCTCAGAGCAGATTTTCCTGCTGGTACAGAGATGATCTGGTTAGAAAGTGCAGAGGTGAGAACACACATGAAGAAACAGTCCAGAAGCAGAACTCAGCAGATGTGATGTGGGAAAAGCCTAGAACCGGGTCTGGTGGGGAAGGATGGGGGGCTGGGGGAGAGGAGGGGAAGGGAGCTGGTTGGAGGGCAGGACTTAGCTGTTCAGAAAAAGGCCTTGGATCTTGGCTCCTTGCCCATGGGTGACCAATGAATGGAAGAGTGGGATTTAGGGGGCTTCACATGACAATGGTGGACAGAGAAAACGAGGAGAGGAAAGGAGCGAATGGGTGAAGGCCCACCCAGACATCACTGAGGGGTCCAGCCATTCTCAGGTGACCATTAAGTAGCGAGAGAGACAGGGAGGTTGAGAATTAAGCGTTATGTGCAGATCAAGGGGGCAGGAAGGTGGAGGACATTTAGGGGAATGTTCCAGGGCTTCCGGCAGCACGCAGAGCTTAGGACTCAGGGACATGCCAACTACATCTTCAGTGTCATTCCCAACGAGCCAACAAAACCCTGGCTCACACAAATGACCTCTCTCTCCACCATGCCTTCCTTGCTTCCTGGGAAGTACCTGGGGGCCTGTCGTATGGAGATGTCTTGGAGTCAGATAAGCTGGCTTTCTGGGAAACAGCTTTGTGATGTTGCATGTTTTTGCATTTTTTTGTCACACAGTTTTCTCCTCTCTACAAAGAGAACAAAAACACCCACCACCTAGAACTCTTGTATAGATTATGTGATAGTTTATGTGTAAAATGCACACAACCATTTATGGTGACAGTGAGTGTTTATATGTACCCATTCCTCTCTATTCTTGCTTTTGTGTGTAACTTGGACTTCCTGCTACACCTCCAATTTTGCATTTATTTTATTGATTGATTCATTTGAGAAGAATAGTCCTAATGAAGAAGTTTGAAAATTATAGTTTTAGAAAGTTCTATAACTGAACAGGAATTTCATGTCACTTAGTCCAGAGTTTAAAATTTGTGGGCATAAGAGATTTATTTTTTTGATGGGGGGTGGTGGAAGGGTCAGCATCATAGAATTATTTAAAATTTTTGAATCAATTGTCATTTTATTAATTTATTTTTTAAAATTAATTAATTTATTTTCTTTACATTATCATGTTGGTTTTGCCATACATTGACATGAATCCACCATGGGTATATAATTGTCATTTTAAAATTGGGAGGTTTCACACATTGAGAAATTTCTGGTGTGTCTTGGCAAGTCTGAAGGTCCAGTAGAGCCTGTCAAGTTTGGGATGTTGGCTGGAGCTGGCTGGCTGCTCAGCTGTATTTGTTTCCTTGGGCTTCACTCTGGATGGTTGAAACAATAGAAACTTAACATCTCACTGCCCCAGAGGCTGGAAGTTTGGGAGGAAGGTGCTGGCAGGGTAAGCTCATTCTGAGACTGGAACGAGGATCTATCACAGGCTTCTCCTGTGGTGCCGGAGGGTTTCTGGCAGTCTTGGGCAATCTGGAAGCATCACTCTGACCTCTGCCCTTATGTTCTTGCATGCTTGTCTCTGTGCTTAAATTTCTTTTTTAAATAAGAACATCAGTCTTACTGGATCAGAGATCATTCTAGTGACCTCATCTTAACCAATTAAATCTGCCCTGATTCTTATTTCCAAATAAGGCCACATGCTAAGGGGCTTGGACTCGGATCTTCTTGTTCAGTTACTAAGTCGTGTCTGACTCTTTCTAACCCCATGGACTGTCCTTCACTGTCTCCCAGAGTTTGCTCAAACTCACTCCATTGAGTCAATGATGCCATCGAACCATCTCATCCTCTTTCATCCTCTTCTCCTCCTGCCTTCAATCTTTCCCAGCATCAGGGTCTTTTCCAGTGAGTCAGCTCTTCACATCTGGTGGCCAGAGTATTGGAGCTTCAGCTTCAGCATCAGTCCTTCCAATGAATATTCGGGGTTGATTTCCTTTGGGACTGACTAGTTTGATCAGAACACAGTTCAACCCATAATACAACCAGCTGTCAACAGCCCACCCCCAGGCTCCTGGTACTCATCTGGAAAGTCCCACTGGCCCCTGTCACACATCAGCAGGCAGTGGCTAACTTTCAGTCCAAAGCCTCCCTTCTGTCACTGAGGACCTGGGGCCCTAGTCTTTACAGTACTGATCAGCTCTGAGGTCTGAAGTGATTGTTGGTGGATGCTCACACACAGTGGTTCTTGAAGGTGGCAAAGATGGTGGCTCCTGAATCTGGGGTATGCCCTTTCTCTCGGCCAGTTCCTCTGCCCTAAGTCTTCAAGGAATTCAGGGAAGAAGCACTAAATCGTACTGTTTCCATGTTGGTGCCCCAGAGACTGGCGAGAAGTGAAAAGTCAAGAAGAAGCGTTGGTTTGGCAGGGGGCAGTTGACAAGCAGGGCTGTGACAGGTGAGCCTGTGGTGACATCCCAATAGAAATGTCCAGGAGATAGTGGCAATGTGGGTTCACGTCTGCCCTTGGAACCAATCAAATCAGAATCTCCTCACATTTGGCAAGACCCTTACCGGGGTGATGTTTTGTTAGCAGTTCGTGCGTGTTTGTTATCTTTACCCTAATGTAAGCTGATAATTAGGAATCGTTACACAAATTCCCAGAGGAAAGATCTTGAGGTAAAACAAAGTTTCCCAGGGTTTTATTTTGCATGAGAAATGCTCCTTTGTGTGTTACTCCTATGAACAGTAACGGTGATTTTTTTTCCTGTAGCAAAATGCCACTTAAATTATATTTTAATAATTTTCTCAATGTGTCAGCTGCCAACAGCACTTTAAATAATAAGAATTAGATTCCACCTAAATAAGGCAGTAATTCTGTTAACAAATGCTGGAGGCCCCAGAGCTCAGGGTCTAAGGGACTGAACCATAGGTGTGCTGTGAGGTTGACAAAATTCTGAACACTCAAACACGAATTGACGGTGCTTGCTAGGGATCCACTATACATCACGATGCTAATGAGGAATTACAGCTCTTAGGAGAGGACTAAGGATATTCATACGATTCTTCTCATGCAGGAATCTCTAAACTTCATGAGATCAAGAGGACTTATTGTCTTCATTTACAGGAAAGAGAACTGAGGCTTAGAGAGAAAACAAATCTCATCCAAGACTGGACAAAAAGCGAGTGGCTGAGATAGGAGTAACCACGGTGGCCGCCCTCGGGGGTGTCATGGGCTTTGATCGCCCACTGGAACCAAGGTGGCCATAGTCAGTGTCATGCCGATTCCAATGTACTTACCATTTGGGGTGTTAGAAATAAGCACAAGTTCGCATCCATAAATGGCTTGACTTTGAAGAGCTGATGCACTGAGGATCAGAGAAAGAAACAGGTACAAGGTACATGTAGAGTAGTAATTATTCATGAAGGTTTACTGTGCATCAGGCTATCCATTCGGTTCCTGAGCTCGTTTATACCACCTATTAACATCACATAACTCTACTGCTGTCGTCACCATTACCATCCATTTTAGAGCTGAGGAAACTTGGTCTGTCTATCTATCTATCTATCTACTCAACATATAGAAAATTATTTAGCAGACTTTGCACACATACGGGCTTCCCTGGTGGTGTCAGTGGTGAAGAGTCTGCCTGCCAATGCAGGAGGTGTGAGAGACATGGGTTTGATCCTTGGGTGGGAAAGATCCCCTGAAGGTGGGCATGGCAACCTACTTCAGGATTCTTGCCTGGAGAATTCCATGGACAGAGGAGTCTGTTGGACTACCATCTACGGAGTCACAATCGGACATGACTGAAGGAACTTAGCACTCCTATACATGAAAGTGAAAACGAAAGTCACTCAGTCATGTCCGACTCTTTGCAACCCCATAGGTACAGTCCGTGGAATTCTCTAGGCCAGAATAGAATACTGGAGTGGGTAGCCTTTCCCTTCTCCGGGGTATCTTCTCAACCCAGGGATTGAACCCAGGTCTCCCATATTCCAAGCAGATTATTTACCAGCTGAGCCACCAGGGAAGCCCAAGAATACTGGAGTGGGTATCTCCAGTGGATCTTCCCGACCCAGCAATCAACCTGGGGCTTCTGCATTATCAGCTGAGCAGGGAAGCCCAGGCCCATACGTATCCATACTTGATTCTTGTTCAGTTTGTATCTGTGTATCTGTGCATGGGGTATGTCCCTGTGAAGATGTCAAATGCCCTCTCTTCTCTTTCCACTGAAATGGAAGCTTGAGAAAGGCAAGGAATCCAAGTTATCTGGAATGAGGAATAGGTGTAAGACAAACTCATGCAAAAATTATGGAAAACTCCTGAAAAATTCACCCTGATTCAAACTAAGAACAATTTTAGTTAGAAATAATTCAAATGAATGACATAGAAAAATATCATAACAATATTGTAATCTAATACTGAGAAATTATAAATATGAACTTTTAGCTATTTTTTGCTTGACTTTTTTTAAGCACTCTGGAGAGAATCAAAGTCTCTCTGATCCCATTTCTCTTCCTCCATCTCTAGAAGTCTCCAGCATTTGGAAATTGGTCTGCATATTTTTCTCATCCATATTTTATGCTTTTGTTAGTCAAGTATTTTTCATAACAATTTGTAGTGTATGTGTAGAATTGTGACTTAACTGGTGTGATACTGTTTTTTAAAAAGCTTTTCAAGAAATTGTATTCATAAAATATACCAAGCATATAAAATATACATAACAATACCATAGACACAGATACTTATATTGCAATAATACAGAGTTAATATATGCATATATTTTATTTTGCTTTCTTCAGATATTTTCTCTTGAAAGTTATAAAACATTACAGATTTTGTTAAAGGACCATTCCTTAGCCTCCACATCTCCCCTACTCCTACCATACTATTTCATTCTTTTTTTCCTCTCTGAGAAAATATTTTCCAGAACTCTGTTACTGTTCTCTATGTTTTCTCTTTTTACAGTATAAAAGTAGCTCTATATAATACAGAATATTGTGTTGAGTGTTTTGTTTATGTTTATACACACGGTGTCTTCATCTTTCTCCATCTCTCATCTCTTTATTGTTTAAATAGAATTTTCAGAATTGTCCCTGTTGATACATGATGCCTTATTTAACTGCTATTTAACATGCTATGTGTTTATCCATTCTTCTTTTCATGGACATGGACTAGTTTCCTCATTTTTTATTACAAATAGTACTATAGCGAACATCCTTACACACATATCCTTGTACGTTTTTGTTTATATTTATTCTGGGAAGCATGAATGTATCCAGAAGTGGAAATGCAGATCCATGAATGTACATATCTCCAAGTGACTAGATTTAGCCAAATGGCTCTTCAACATGGTTATGGCAGTGTGTATTTCTATTCATAGTATAGAAGATTTTTGTTTTTTTCCATATCCTCACTAGCACTTAATTTGTCAAATATATCTATTATATATATATAAATTTCATATTCTTAAGGTCCTGAAATCTCAGGTGGAGCAGTGGTGAAGAATCTGCCTGCCAATGCAAGAGACACGGGTTTGATTCCTGAGTCAGGAAGATCTCCTGAAGGAGGAAATGGCAATCCACTCCAGTATTCTTGCCTGGAAAATTCCATGGACAGAGGAGCCTGGAGGGTTACAGTCCATGGGGACATAAAGAGTCAGACATGACTGAATATGCCTAGCACACATACAAAGCTATGAAACAGCAGTGCGCTGTTTTAGTGATGTCACTTGGTTTGATTTGCATTTTTCTGAATGCTGGAGAATAGGACTGTTTCCCATGCTGATTGCCATTGACATTTCTTCTATGAATTATCTTTTAAATTCACTGAAAATGTTCTATGTTATCTTTCTATGTCTTGGTGACTTGATGGAGTGTGTGTATATATATATATATATATTATATGTAAGACAATTTATATAATTTATATATTTTTATTATAACCTTTGCAAATATCTCATTCCAGTCTGGATTTATTACTCATCTTGTTCAAGATTCAGTGTTACCCCTCAAAACAAGGAATTATGTCTTTTATTACTTTTGAGCTATTCTCATCTGTCATCATTTTTGATGATTCTTTCTATTCTCTCCCTTCAGTAATTCTGTTAAATATTTGTTGGACCTTCTAATGCTGTCATCCATGAAGCTTAATCTTTCTTCCATAATTTCTCTTTTCCACACTGTGAGGTATTGAGGTAATAACCTCTGTTTACTCATTCTCCTTCAGCTATGTCCAATCTGCTTTTCCACTCAGAAATGTAGAAAGTTTTAAAAAATAAGCACATATATGTGTGTGAATATGTATATATTATAAGCACATGTATGCATATAAACTTACATAAATATAAATAAATATCTATATTTTCCTTTATCTACTTAAAAAGAATCTGAGTTAACCCTCTAATTTCAATCAACACAATACATACTAGAACCTGATTTCCTCCTCTCCATGTTTGTAACTCCTTTCACAGCAGTGAGAAATGTGCATCCAATTATCTTCAACATATTTACTCATTTGCTATAGTTTAGAATACACAGAAAGCCATTTCAGTATTGCTAAACCACACCACTGTGAAATGCAAATTTACTAACTAAAGCTCAAAATTTATTTACAAATTTTTACATACAATTTACACACTTTGAAGCGAACAATACAATTCAAGGCAGTTTGACAAATAAATACATCCCTGAAACCCGTAACACCCCTAAGACATAAAACATTTTCATCCTCCAGAAATGTCCTTGTATTCTTGCCTAGTAAACCCCTCCTTCTCATTTCCCAACTGGAGGCAACCACTGTTCTGGTTTTTCACCATAGACTCATTTTGCTTGTCCTGGAATTTCCTATAAATGACATCACATGATAAATTTTGTTTTGTGGGATGCTTCTTTCATTCACTATAACATCACTAATATTGTTGAGTAAACCAGTAATTCACTTAAAGTTTTTGCTGAGTAATATTTTATGAAATTATGATTTTCTTCTCTTATGGACATTCAAATTACCTCCAGTTTTCAGCTATTATGAATAAAGTCATTATTCACATTTTCACACGCATTTGTTTAAAGGCGTATGTCTTTATTTCTGCTGGATGAATCTCTAGGATTAGGATTGTGGTCAAAGGCAGGGCTATACTTAAGCTGTAAACTACTGAACTTTTTTAGATAGATTGTGTCCTTTTACATTCCTGCTAGACCTGCGTTCCACAAGATCACCATCTTGACTTCAGCAGTCACTACCATTTCAGCCTTTATAGTGGGGGTATGGAGGCATCTTACTGTGCTTTCGATTACATTTTCTTGATGACTAATAAGGCAGAAAACTTTCAGGTGCTTAATGGCAATTTTCATGTGTTCCTTTGTGAAGTGTTTGTTCATGTCATATGCTCATTTTAAAAGTGAGTTTTTCCCTTTTGCTGTTGAATTGTAAGAACTCTTTATAGCCTGAATAAAAGCCTTCTGTTAGATGATATTATGCAATCTTTCTCATTCCGTTTTCTTAAATGTGTCTCTAGATAAGGAGAATTTTAAAAAAACATAATAAAATAAGTTATTTATTTTTCTTTTACTGTTGTTGTAGCCACACGTTCCAGGAAACAAACTCACTCAGAAGGACAAAGCAGATGGTGGAGTGCAGTTTATTTCATCGAGGGGCAGAGAGGAGGGGAGGCGGGGGCCCAAGGCGAAGTCTCCTCTTAGCCAAGGACCCCCCACCAGTTGTGAAAACCTTATATACCCTAAGTGTACGTGCTCAAACCCACCTCCCCAAATTCTCTGAACAAAGGAAAAGAAAGATACAACCAAAGTTAACCCATGGTTCGTATGCCTTAAACCCATGTCGTAAGACTTAAGCCTAGGTAGTTAACAGTGGACAGTTATCAATAGGCCTGTGTTCATACCCCAGTAAGCATAATAGAAGTCATGATTCTATTTGGTTACGCAGGTAAGTAGGAAATTCTTTTAGGTGACGGAGAGTCTAGGTACAAGCCCTGGGGCTCTTCTATCCGGGGAATCTGGTTTTCCCGTTGGTAAGTCGTTTCCATAGATACTGGGCCTACAGCTCAAAGTCCCCAGGCTGGTTCAGGATGGAGTCCTGCTTTCAGGATGGAGCCTGTTCTGTCTGTTTGCTCCTTCACTGTTACTGAGTTACATGTTCTAAGAAAACTTTGTCTCCTCACAGGGGATGGACGTATTCTGCTATGCTTTCCTATCTAAATGCTTCATAGCTTTAGCTTTTACATTATACCCATGGCGGATTCATGTCAATGTATGGCAAAACCAACACAATAAAGTAAAGAAAATTTTTTAAAAAATTAATAAAATTAATTTTGTCAGGTAAGTGTTGAGGTTCATTTTATTGGCATGTGAGTATCCTGTTGGTTAGAAAGACTTTGGAGGGTATTCCCTGCCAGCCTAGTGGCTAAGACTGCTCTTCCACTCCAAGGCACACAGGTTCAGTTTCTGGTCAGGAAACTAGGTGTCCACAAGCTTCAGAGCACCTCCAAAAATTAAGGAAAAAAAAACAAAAACTTTATATCCATCATGTAATTCCTTTGATTTTTTGCTGAAAACCTAATAGATGTCTTATTATATTTGACTAATTTATTCATCTGTTCTTAAGTCAACACCATGGCCTTGTTCAACATATTAACTAATGTTCTATTAATGTAATAATGCAATAATTGTACTTGAAGCTTTGTATGTCAAATCCTCCACCTTTGTTCTACTTTTCAAGATTGCTTTGGACATTTTACATTCTTTGCATTTTTGTATGATCTGCTTGTCATTTTTAAAAATCAGCTTGAATTATGGTTACAATAGTGCTGAATCTATGTGTGAATTTAAATAGAATTTATATCTTTACAATATTGAGACATTGAGACTTCAGTTCATGAATATGGTATATCTTTTTATTTATGTTTTCTTACTTTCTCTCAGCAATTATTGTGGCTATTAGTGTAGAGGTTATTTACATATTATGCTAAATTCATTACCAAGTATTTTATGCTACATAAAATAAAGTTTTAAACTTAAATTCTCTAGTATATATAAAGTTTATTATTGTATATTGATCTTCTATTTTGAACCTTTATTAGTTCTAAGTGTTGAGTCCACTTGCTTATTTATTTGTGGGCTTCCCTGGTGGCTCAGATGGTAAATAATCTGCCTGCAATGGGAGAGGCCTGGGTTTATAATTTATTTATTAGAATGCTGAGTACTCTCTGACCAGTCAAGCTGTCTAAGAAAAGAGAAAGTTACCTTTTTCTTCTTAATATTTATCTTTTATTTATTTTTTCCTGACTTATTTATCTGATTAGAATCATCTTTATCTTATTCCTAATTTTAGGGGAAAATATTCAGTTTCTTCATTTTGCATGATGTTATAGATTTTTCATGCAAACCCTTTATCTGAATGTGATACTCATGCATTACTGAGAGTTTTTATCATGACTAACTGTTCACTTTTGACAGATGAAATTATCTCTACTTATAATTGATTTTCAAGAGTTAAAACTTTGCTTTTGGGAAAAAACTTCATTTGACCAAGATGTTTGTAACTTTTATTTTTACATATGACAGGATTATATATGTTGATATTTTGTTAATGATTTAGACATTTATACTAATAATGAATATTGATTTAAGAGTTGCTTATTCTCAACTTTTAGTATCAGTATGTTTTTGCTGGTCTTTTAAAACAACTTTGGAAATATTCATATTCATGTTTCCAATTTTATCTTATATTAGTTTTGATAGAACTCTATTAATTTTATTTAAATTGCCCACACTGCTTTCTTAATATCCTTTTAAAGTCTGCAGTATCACTAATAATTTCCACTTATTTACTCTTAATATTGATAATTTTTTTCTCTAATGTTTTTAGATGAGTTTTGATTGGAATTTATTGATTTATTAATAATTTTGATAAAACAAATTTTGTCTTTTTAAAAGTTTATTTGACATCCATTTCTAATTTATTAATTTTCACTTTTATCTCTATTTTATTTTTACTTATTTGGGGCTTAATTTGCTTTTCTTTCTTAACTTCTGCTGAGGGAAACCTAGGTTATACATTTGAAACTTTTCTTCTATAATGTAATATAAGCATTTAAGCTATATATAGACATATTTAGCATTTATGTAAATCTATTTACTATTATACAAATATATTTAAGCTATATATAATATATTTATTTAAAGTTATAAATTTGTATGTATGCCTTGCTCTAGTTGCTGTCTATAAATTTTGTTATGTTGTGCTTTTATTATCATCCAACTTAAAATATTTTTGAATTTTTCTTGTTACTTCTTTGACTCAAAATGTTTAGAAATTTATTGTGTGCTTAGTTGCTCGGTCATGTCCAACTCTTTGCAAGCCTACCAGGCTCCTCTGTCCATGGGGATTCTCCAGACAAGAATACTGGAGTGGGTTGCCATACCCTCTTCCAGGGGATCTTCCCAACCCAGGGATCAAACCCAGGTCTTCCACTTTGAAGATGGATTCTTTACCATCTGAGCCACCAATTTCTAACTATAGGGGGTTTGCTGGATATCTCATATTAATATCTAATTTTATTGTGGTTAATAAATTTGGTCAAAGAATATGTTCTTCATTATTTTGTTCTTTTGAAATTTATTTAGACTTATTTTTAGCCCAGTAACTGATATATCTTGGTGAATAGTTCATATACACTTTTTCCCCTTTTTTCAATAGATATTTTTCTTTTTTGTAAATTAATTTATTTATTTTAATTGGAGGCTAGTTACTTTACAGTATTGTAGTGCTTTTTGCCATATATTCACATGAATTCATGTACACTGTTAAAAAATATAATCCTGGAAGCTTGGATGCATAAAGTATTATAGATGCAAATTAAGTCACATGGTTTATATTTCCATTAAGATATTCTATATTCCTACTGATGATTTTACCTAGTTATGCTTTAAGCATTTTTATTTTAAATTTCTTTTGCTTGATGTTGACAATATTTTTGTCTTTCTAATAAAATGAATCCTATTGTGAAAAGCCTATCTTTTCTCAGAAAATATTTCTTGTCTATGTCTATTTTGTCTGATATTAATGTAGTCATTCCACTTTTCTCATGGTTACTATTTTCATGGCATTTATTTTTCTATTATTTTCCTTTCATCTTAGATGTGCCCTTGAATCTAAAGATCATCTTTGCTAGACAACATATAGTTGATAATGTTTTTATGTCCAATTTGGAAACCTTTGCTTTTTATTTAGAGTGTCTTGTGCTTTATTTAATAGAATTATTGATACTTAAAAGTGATATAATAGCAATTATTTATTTCACTATTAATTCTTCAAGGCCAGTCCATAATTCTTTTATTTTCTTATTATTTTTACATAATTGAGGATAACTAATAAGTAATGATAAGATAATCCTAAGATGATTAAACAGAAAAATATTTCAGCTATAAGAAAAATAGAATTACTAAGCTCTTATCATGCATTTTAAATTAGAAATGAGTTCAGTGGGCCCAGGTGGTAATAGCAAGACAGAATGAGTTTTATTCTATTAAAATATTCCTTAAATGTTTTGGTCTTTGGAAGATTGTCGTGAAATAGCAAAAGCCACAGAACACCGACTCTTACAAGTTCTGTTCAGAAAAGGATCATGATGGCAGATTAGGAAGACTCTGAGCTCACCTCCCAACATGGACACATCAGATCTACAGCCACATGTAGAGCAACTCTCACTAAGAACAGCCTGAACACTAGCAGAATGGCTCTTCTGCAATGAAGGGTGTAAAGAAAGAGCCACCAAAGTCTAGTAGGAGGCGGGGAGAAGTGATGCAGTCAGAGTCTGCCCCACTACTGAAAGACCCTGAAGAGAAGAGGGGTAGCTCAGGCTTGACGATCCTCCCCAAAGAATGAGCCCCGTATCAGGCATTCAGCCTTGGCTCTAACGCTGGAAGATGAACTCCTGTAGCTGGTTTGAAAACCAGCAGGGTTCATAGCAGTGTTATAAGGAACAAAGACTCTACTCTTGAAGAGTACAGACACAGATTTTCTTGTTCAGTCCTGGCACAGAGGCAGAAAATTGAAAACTCCCTGGTTCTCTGGCCACCCTGCCAGGACTGTGCCAGCATGCACCCCAGCCCACCCTGGACTCTAGGTCCAGACCCTCTTGTTCTGACTCTGCTTCTCCTTAAAGCAAGTATTGCCATTGCCAATACAAGTGCAGGAACCAGGGGAGGGGTAGAGCTAGCTTGGGCTCTGATCGGCCTTTAGCCATGGTAGAGACCCAGTGCCAGCTCAAAAATACAGGGAATATAGCCAGTATTTTACATCTTTTTATGGAGTATAATCTATAAAGATACCGAATTAATATGTTGTATGCCTGAATAATATTGTAAGTCAAATATACTTCAATGGAAAAAAAAATGAAAGAAAGTGGGCTATAGGATCCTAATGATACATCAATATTTAAGTACTTGTTAATTCATTCAATAACCTGGTTTGCATCAGAGACAGTTTATACTGTGTTTTTCTTGTCTGTGGTCACATTTTCCTATTGCATATCTAGTATCTTTTGATTGTATCTCAGCTACTGTAAGAAATACACTGCAGAGACTAGATTTAGTTATGCTCTTGTGGGAAGTGTAAATTTCTCTTCTAGCAAGTAATTAACTTGGCTGGAATAAAACTCCTAACTCTGCTTCTCTTAGGATAAATAATATCTTTTCAGCTTCTATTTGAGCCAGATTCTATGGAATCTCTCAATTGTGTCTAGTTTAGCAGTTAATCAAGGATTTAGGCAAGCTCATTGAGGACTCTGATTTTTAGCATCTTCTTCATTAATAGTTAGCCATGTAGCCGTGTTTGCAGTCCTAGAGTCTTCCATCTTATTCTGGAAGCCAGCAAGCAACAATTTTCTACTGGCTGTGCTACACACACTGAATCATGCTCTCAGGCCAAAAGTCACAAACATGCCAGGCTCATCCAGTTTGGTTCCTGCTTTTCAAGAACAGACTTCCCTCCAGTTTTTCACCTGCTTTTGGTTACTCTCCAATGCCTTCAACTATTTGTGTGTTTTTTTTTTCTTTTTCAGGTTTTTCACAATTGTTACTGTTCTAGGGTTAGCTCAACCAAACTATACCACCGTTAATAGGAAACAAAATTGTTTTCATTTTTTAAATTTTAGTTTCAGCTACCATAATTTCTATTTCTAGAAGTCTTCTATAGTTATTTTTCTAATGTTACCATTTTTTAAATGACGATATCCCTTTCTTTCCCTTATGGTTTTAATTGTACTATTGTATCTCTTTAATAATCTCAGACATGCTTATTATCTTTTGGATTATCCTAAAAAGCTTACGTGTCTCCTGCAACACCTGTATGCAGGTCACAAAGCAACGATTAGAAGCAGACATGGAACAACAGACTGGTTCAAAATTGGGAAAGGACTATGTCAAGGCTGTATATTGTCATCCTGCTTATTTAACTTATATGCAGAGTTCATCTTGAGAAATGCTGGACTGGATGAAGCACAGACTGGACTCAAGATTTCTGGGAGTAATATCAGTCACCTCAGATATGCAAATGACACCATCCTTATGTCAGGAAGTGAAGAGAAACTAAAGAATCTTTTGATGAAGGTGAAAGAGGAGAGTGGAAAACCGGCTTAAAACACAACATTCAGAAAGAAGAGCCAACTCATTAGAAAAGACCCTGATGCTGGGAAAGATTGAAGGCAAGAGGAGAAGGGGATAACAGAGGATAAGATGGTTGGAAGGCATCACTGACTCAATGGATTTGAGTTTGAACCATCTCTGGGAGATGACAAAGGACCGTGAAGATGGACATGCTGTAGTCCATGGGGTCACAAAGAGTCCTTCATGACTGAGTGACTAAACGACAACAATAAAAGGCTTATAGCCTCATCTATTGCCCTGATGTGGGCATTAAATATTTAGTCACTAAAACCTATAAACATCGTAGGCCACCAAAATTTCAGCTCTATCTTATATATGGCTTTGAATTCCCTCTTTATTTCTGAAACCTGGAAATTTTTCTTCCTTTGAAACAATGTATGTATATTTACATTTTATTCATTATATTTGATCCTGTTTTTTGCTTTCTTGGGCTTCCCTGATAAAGAATCCACCTGCAATGCAGAAGACCCCAGTCCGATTCCCAGTTTGAGTCCTGGGTCAAGAAGATCTGCTGGAGAAGGGATAGGCTAACCACTCCAGTATTCATGAGCTTCCCTTGTGGCTCAGCTAGTAGAGAATCTGCCTGCAATGCAGGAGACCTGGATTCGATCCCTGGGTTGGGAAGATCCCCTGGAGAAGGGAATGACTACCCACTCCAGTATTCTGGCCTGGAGAATTCCATGGACTGTATTAGTCCATGGGGTCACAAAGAGTAAGACAGGACTGAGCAACTTTCAATTTCACTTCTTTACTTTCTTGGTAGGAAGAGGGAAATGGCTCCTTATAATCGTATGACGTAAGGTTTCAAGTGCAATACTGAACATAAAGTCGAAATTGAATACAGTGACCCATTGCCATGTACTTACAAAGATCAAAATTCAGGAAATTTGTAGCATGATAAATTACAAAAGTTTACTCTTAAAAGACAGCTAGCCTTTAGGAGTGCTCATTCTGTTTATCACACTAAGCCCTAACTCTGTTCTGTTATAAACATGCATGCATTTTCTTAACTGTATTGCTATCAGCAGTGGAAAAGAACTACGTTCCCACTGACTGGAATTCTCACAGCACAAGGCTTACAAAGACTTGCTTACAAAGACCCTGTTGTCCATTCCATGAGCGACTTTACCAGTCAGCTGTGGCGGCCACAATGGGAATGACTGCAACTCTGGCAATTCACAGGACTTGGGGGAATCCACACTAATGCTCTTCTGATATTCCAGTACCCTACTATTCCATGTTTGCAATTTCTCTAATTCCTTTGGAAGACTGGGCAAGCGGAATGTTGAAGTTTCCAGTAACCCAAAACCTCCACAGTCTGTCACACTTCAAACCCAGAGCTGTTCATCCAACCGAGAATTCAAAACACTATTTTCACACTTCACTTCTGACCAAAGGAAATGTGGTATGTTGGCTTTAGCTTTGAATTTCAATCAATTTAATTCAAAATATATGAAATCAAAGTATATTTCCAGAACATCTGAGGGAGTCACCAAGTGCCTCCCTTCTTCTACCCTGTCCTGGTGAAGCTGGTTCTTATTTTGTGTGTTTTAAGTCTCTGTTTGAAGTTCATCCATGGGGCTCAAGTTCTGGCTTGGCTTTCATTCCATGCCACATTTGAAACTCACTTCTTATTTCACATGAAAACCAGGGGCAGAAGAACAAATGGGGACTGTGGTGAAAAGGGGTTAGAATTATGCCCTTCATGAGAGAAGCCAAGTCAGAGTTTTCTCTAAGAGTTTGAAATCAGACTCTAAAGGACAGAATAGATATGTGTTGGCAAAATATCATTTATTGAGCATCTACTGTATATGCCATGTTAGGACCTCATGTTAGGGAAAAATAAATTACTAGTCTTACAATAATAAGCCAGAGTCATGCAAGTAACCAGTAGTTAAGATAAAATGTGCTGAATCAATAATTCTAGGAGCACATAAATACAGCAAAAGGTTGAAGAAGACCTAAGAAAGGACTAGACATTTCAGTTGGGCTTTGAATCATGAGCAAGCATTTTCCTGCTGATGTAGACAGGAAAGCTGTAGAAAATTAAGTCAAAGATGTTTAGGGTGATGATGAGGGGCTGAATCTAACCAAGATGGTCATACCAGTAAGCCAGGGTCAGGGTTTGCTTGGCCAAGACCAAGGTCAAGCAGTTCTTTACTAAGAATAGTCAGGCACTGAGAACCAGAGTAGAGGCCAAAGTCACATCTGTAAATATTTTGGATAATAATAACAACGATGCAATGTATAGTTCATTAAATGTCCACCTTGTGCTGGGTGGTATTCTAATCATTTACTCATACAAATTCATTTAACTTTTCTGCACCTCCTGGAAGATGTTTACATTATCACTGTCATTTGAGTTTTATAGACAAGGAAACAGAGTAAGAGAAAGGATAAATGCATCCTCTAAGGTCACATGGATATCAGATGGCAGAGACAAGGAAGGTTTTCTGATGCTAGAGTCAATGTGTCTAATTATAACTTTACTCTGTCTTCTGGGAGGACACTTTAAGTTAGAATATCCTGGGGTGAGATATGGGCATGAGCATTTTAACTACTCCATAGTTTAGGGAACCAAGAAGTCAGAACCTCTCAAGTATGGGATTGGAATGATAGGAATCAGGGATGTTCTGGGTGATGGTCCTGAACACTCCATCTCGGTTCGTACCAGGGGTCCTCTGTAAAGGCAGGCAGGCGTGTGGGAGGAACTTGCTAGTTCAAGGGCTGAGGCTGATTGGACAGGACAGAAGAGAGAGACAAGAGGCAGAAAAACTGTAGGTTGTGTTTAGGGTGTGGACCTTTGTCAGTAGAGAATCTGGAAGTGAAAGACTCTTGGGATGATGGGAACCAACCAAAGAGGGCAGAAGGAGCAAGGACTTGGTGAAGGTCTATTTCCTAAGTCATCAAGCTGATGGTGGGTGACAGGACCGGGTCATGGGGGTTACTAGATGGCACTACTAGTTCCAAGTAGTTCATTCATAGTAGAAACTGTTCTTGAAAAAAAAATTGTTTCTAAGTCTAGCTGATTTACAACGTTGTGTTAATTTCTGTTGCACAGCCAAGTGAATCAGCGATATGTATACATACACTGATCTTTTTTTTGGATTTCCTTCCCATTAGGTCCCTCAGAGCACTGAGTAGAGTTTCCCTTCTATACAGTTGGTTCTCATTAGTTATGCATTTGATACACAGTATCAATAGTGTATATATGTCGATCCCAATGTCCCAATTCGTCCCCCACTTTCCCCTCCTTGGTGTCCATACATTTGTTCTCTGTATCTATGTCTCTATTGCTGCTTTGCAAAGAAGCTCTTCTAGATCTTCTAGCCTCTTCTAGATGAGAGGCACATCTAGAGCCAAGCAGGGACCTGCCCAATAAACCTAGGGGCGATGGATGGGGGATAGTCTGAGTATGAATCAGGGTGTTGGATCAGAAGCTTGAGAAGAGTATTCTGACCTCAGAGAAGATGGCATGAAGAAGGGATGGGGTTTGGTGGGGAGGCCAGTACCCAGGAGTCCACTCAAGTAATCCAGTTCCCACGGACAGGGTGTGCAGCTGCGTGAGGGGTAAGAATATTCGTGCTGTCTTTGGAGTTGTGCAGTGCACAACCTGCACAACTGTATGTGGTGATGTCCCTGTGGTTCCCAGGGCCGCGACTCCAGCCCTCACTTACTGTAGGAGTGAGGATTTAATAGTCCCAGTGCATAGGCCCATTCCTACTACATACTCTTTAAGGCTAATCTCGGAAACTGTGCAAAGCTGGCGACATGGTGGAGAACTGACTTCTTAAGGAAGTAAAATAAAGATTTCTTCCTTTTCTTTTGTATCTCTAAGTTAAATATCTTTGTGTATTTAACTTTATAAACCCAAAGACAGGACCAACTCCATAATTTGCAAGGTCTGGTGCAAAATAAGACTGTTGGGGCTTCACCCAAAAAGCAGGAAAAAATATCATGAAAGGTACTAAAATATAAAGCTGTTTCTTTTATTTAGCAAACTTGTCATAGTAGTTTTTATTTTTCATGATGTTATGAGTAAATTTAAAACTTTAAAAATGCTTAGCATGGATTTTACTAAATCATCTTTCTACATTATAGTCCTAGTGTTTTGTTTGTTTGTTTGTTTTGTTGTTTCCCCATGGGGTCTAAATTTTTTGATTTTTAAAAATATTTTATTTTATTTTGGAGTATAGTTGATCGAGTGTTTTATTAGTTTCAGGTGTACAGTGGAGTGATTCAATTATACATATACATGGATCTATTCCTTTTCAAATTCTTTACCCATTCAGGTTATTACAGAATACTGAGCAGAGTTCTCTGTACTACACAGTCCTTGATGGTTGTCAATTTTAAATGTTGCTGTGGGTACATGTGCTAGTTTTAAAGGTAGTAACATGTAACTCTTATGTGGAATTGCCAAAAAATTACACAATTGGTATTTTGTAGTCCTTCTGTATGCATGTATTTGCTTCTTACCAGAACAGTGCAACGCTGCACAAAACAATCACATCTGTTTTTATTCCATGCACAGTCTGTAAACAAGTTCTATCCCATCCCCCTGATGAGTAAAGAAGACTTGAAAGTGAGAACTGTGGAGTGAGAAATCTCTCCTTTTCCTTCTACATCATCATTTTCAGTGGTGATTTCCTGATGCAGAAAGTCCCACGAGTAAGAAAGAGTGCGATAAAGTTCTTTGGAAGTTGCCAGTTTTTAGAATGCTATTGTCTTCTTTCTGAATTTAAGGCAATTCTGGTTTGAATGGACAGCGTGGCCCTGTAGGGTTGTGAGCTTCTTTGCCCTTCTCCTCTGACTCAGAGATGAAGCACGATGACCCTGGGATCACTTAGAGCCTCTCTGACCCTCCCCATACCGGGAGTCCTTGGGGATTCTGTGCTCATGGACATGGTGATCACTGTATTCACAGGAACAGCAAGAAAGGTGGATGAGCATATCCACTTAGAGAACACAAGGCTGAAGGTAAGTGGTTTAGCATCTCAAGACAGCCACTGCGGAGCATCAAGCCAGGTCTTGAAGGCTCTCAAGGGGAGGGCTCTGGGTGAATGTCTGTGCAGAGCCCCAGGAAGCCACACTGTCCAGAGGCACTCCATGCCCATCACCTGTCTGGTCCAGGACCCTCAGAATCACAGAGACTCTCCTGGGTCAGCTGCACTCCAGTACCTGGTCTTCTGGGAAGTGGTAAGATCCACCCTTCTGGAGTCTGAGTCACTCACTCTTAAAGTCACCCTGGTTAGAATATGAAGCCAAGGGTTTCCCAAGTGTTTTGACTTGTTCATTTTTAAATGGGAGAATTTTCTCTTCAAAGCGAGTCTTAACTTACGTTAGTCTATTCAGGCTACCATAGCAAAAATACCATAGACTGATGGCTTGTTAAAAACAGACATTGGAATATTACTCAGCATTAAAAAAAAATTCATTTGAAGCAATTCTACTCAGATGGACGAAACTGGAGCCCATTATCCAGAGTGAAGTAAGCCAGAAGCAAAAACAACAATACAGTATATTAACGCATATATATGGAATTTAGAAAGACAGTAACGAGAACCCAACATGGGAGACAACAAAAGGAACGCAGATGTACAGAATAGACTCGTGGACTTTGTGGATGAGGGTAAGGGTGGGATGTTATGGGAGAAGGGCATTGAAGCATGTTAATTGTCATGTGTCTAATCAATCGCCAGCCCAGGATTGATGCTCGGGACTGGTGCAGCGAGATTTCCCGGGGGGGAGGGAGGAGGGAGGGGGTTCCGGAGGGGAAGCATATGTAAACCCATGGTGATATCATGACATTGTATGGCAAAAACAAGTAAAAAAAAATAAATAAATAAATAAAAAAAATAAAGAGAGGTAAGGCTGCAAAAAAAAAAAAAAAACAGACATTGGTTTCTCACAATCCTAGAGGCTGGAAGTCTGAGATCAGGTCCAGCATGGTTGGCTGAGAGCCCTTTTCTGATCCTAGACTTCTTGCATCCACATCCGAAGTGGGTAAAGAGTTCTGCAGGTCTGTTTTATAAGGGCATTAATCTCATCTGTGATACAATCACCTCCTAAAAGCTCTGTCTCCTAACACCATCATGGTGGGCTTCAGAGTTTCAACATGTGAATTTTTTGGGAGGGTTCATCAACATTTATACCAAGTGCATGTCAGTCCAGTTTATAAAATTGAGCAGGGGCAGGGAATGGAAGCCAGCATCCACCTCATTGCCATCTTCCTGACCCCAGTCACCTCTGCCACATATACATGGCTCTTGCGGATACAGTTTCAAACAAAATACAAAACAAAAACTGATCTGATCCATGCAAATTTCTCCTGCATAATATATAAAGACATTCTAAACTCCATAGGAAGAAGTACTTTGGTCAAGCTCCTACAGCCATTTTCGGACTGCTGCCTTTCACGGCCAGGTCCCCTCCACCAGTGGTTCTCAAAATGAGGTCCTAGGACTGGCAGCAGTGGCGTCACTGTGTTAGAGATGCAAATTTCTGGGGCCAGCCAGGCCTACCACATGAAAAGCTCTGAGGGAAGTCGCGGGCAGTGCTCTGCTTCAACAAGCCCTCCAGGCAATTCAGATGCAGCTTCAAGTTTGAGAACGACTGACTCCAATGTTCCACTTCACTTGTGCAAGTATCTCCAGGTAGGACAGAGCAGGAAACAGGTCCTTGGAGCCCATCTGACCCTCTGAGGGAAGGTTTTAATACTGTTTTCTTTCTTGTCCTGAGAACCAAGTCCTATGACCTGTGAGGGAGGGATGTGAGGCAGAAAGCACAGAAAGTCATAGTTAAATACCATCATGTGCCAGACCCCTAGAGACACACTGTCCCAGTAAGTGCCAGAATAACCTCTGATGGAGGTCAGGAGCATCTTTCCCAGGAGAGGAAGTGAACATAACCTGTGGGCTTAGCTTTGAATTGCTGCTGGAGCCTGTGTGCTGCCTTCCAAGGCTCTAGTTTGCTGTAGAAGTCATCTGTTTCTACGTGCTCCCGATAGTCCTCCTTCATCCCCTGCAGCAAACTCGGCCACCACGTTCACCTTTTCCATCACCATCACATGCTGGACTCTCAGCCAAGCATTCTGCATGTTGGTCTCACTGCTCCTCACCACTGACTCATCAGCGTACCCATTTAACAGAGAAGCAAACTGAGGTGAGGCAAGGGGACAAAGGTGAGCCAGTCAGGAAGCAAGCATTCACAGCTTAACAGTTTAATCCATTGGTTAGCTTCTGTTAATATTTGTTAATATGTTTCACATCATTTTCTTTTTTTCTGATGTTTCCAGTTGTTTGAATGTCGTAATACATCTTATTGTAAAATTTCAATTTTAATTAAAAAATGTGCACAGTTAAAATGATAGAATTTCCTTCTAACCATTGATCCCAGTTCCTCAGAATGCCTCCCATGGGAAATGACTAGAGCCAATTTCTTATATGATCTTCAAGAGACAATCTGTGATAATCTGCTCTGCATTACTTTTATTTAGGAGTTGGTGTTGCGTAGGCATGGATTTGCTCTTGTCGGATGCACAGAGCACTGTAAATTGGAGCATGTCTTGTAGCAGTCGTATGTATCTGCATGTATATATCTGCTGTTTGTTTTAGTTGCTAAGTTGTGCCCAACGCTTTTGTGACCCCATGGGCTGCATATATGCACGCACAGACGAGCCTGCCAGGCTTCTCTGTCCATGGGATCTCCCAGGCAAGAACACTGGAGTGAGCTGCCATTCCCTTCTCCAGGCAATCTTCCTGACCCAGAGCTCAAACCTGTACCTCCTGCACTGGCAGGTGGATTCTTTACAGCTGAGCCCAGGAAAGCCTTGTATTCATGTCTATGCATGTATGTATCTGTATGCACACAGCTGCTTCATTCTGTGTAACAGTCTGTATCGGCAGCAGTGCGTTCCAATGCACCATCTTTATTTAACCAGTCCCCTAATGCTGGACGGTTAGCTTGTTTCTGGTCCTTTGCTATAGCAGACAGCTATGTCATGGTTGGTCCTGTGTCTATGTCTGAGCTCACCTAAGTGTGTCTGTTGGATATTCCCTGGCCATTCTTCCCCTAAGGAGCATGTCTAGTTCACTGGATTCCTTCAACATTTCTTCTAGCATTCCACGTCAATAAGCTTTCCCTCATGTTTAAATATTGACTCTTCAACCAAGACAAGGGTTTTATTTGGGTGCCGACCTTTCACTATGTCTGGCCGGCTTCACTGTCATGTAAAGGAAAGGCCAGAGAAAAAGCCCCTTCCCTTGAGTGGATGCACCACAGGTCAGTGCTGGCTTGCCATCGTGGCCAGTTTGCCATATCTGTTCCTGACCAGGGGGATGGGATCCCACCACTGTTGCCGTGAGATGCTTGGATACTCAGCTCCTGAGACCATGAGTTGTGAATGCAGCCATTGCTCCAAGGGAGCCCCCAAAGATGGCTTGAACAAGCATGGAAAACAGCTGGGACCAGTCCACAGCCACATCTCACCTGTGGGCAGGGCAGAGTGAGGTCAATCTTGCCCAGCTGCTGGACAGAAAATGTAGAAGGGCACCGCGTGTATCCTTTTAGAAAGGGGCACATTAGAATCTGTGGGTATCTAACCTTCTGAAAAAGTCTTGATAAATGAAAGTCTTTTCAAATTGGAGGATGTTGTGGAGTTTTTCCTGCACTTCTTTTTTGATCTGACGCTGGGAGTCAGGGGAGGATTTGAATCCCAACATCACTTAATCTGCACCCTAGGGACAGTCACTTCTGGGTGCTTCTCTGTGCAGGGTGGAAAGTGACTGGGTGCAATATTTGCACCTTCTCAAACAATCTAACCATGCACCTTCGCTGAGGATGTTTCGTAGCTGCCGTGGGTCCTGGGGACCACATTCCTCACAGGAAGTCATGTCCGTACCTGCAGCAGAATGTGTGGGTGGGGCTGGGTTTGCCAGAGACCACCATTGAAATACAAGTATTTTCACTTCAAGATGTTTCCAGAATCTGTGTTTCCTCATCTGGTGTCTTTTTTGCTTTTCTTTCCTAGACCTGGCCCACTGAGTCTGTCCATGTCATGTGCTTTCTTTACTAACAGGTTCGGTTAGTCATCAATTTTGTTTAGTTCAGTTCAGTCACACAGTCGTGTCCAACTCTTTGTGATGCCGTGAACTGCAGCATGCCAGGCTTCCCTGTCCATCACCAACCCCCAAAGCTTGCTCAAACTCATGGCCATTGAGTCAGTGATGCCATCCAACCATCTCACTCTCTGTCTCCCTTCTCCTGATGCCTTCCCAGCATCAGGGTCTTTACTAATGAGTCAGTTCTTCGAATCAGGAAGCCAAAGTATTAGAGCTTCAGCTTCAGCATCCATCCGTCCAATGAATATTCAGGATTGATTTACTTGAGGATTGACTGGTTTGATTCCCTTGCAATTCAAGGGACTCTCAAGAGTCTTATTCAGCACCGCAGTTCAAAAGCATCAATTCTTCAGTGCTCAGCTTTCTTTGTGGTCCAACTCTCACATCCATCCAAGACTACTGGAAAAACCATAGCTTTGTTTAGACAGAACTTTGTCGGCAAAGTAACGTGTCTGCTTTTTAATATATTGTCTAGGTTGGTCATAGCTTTCCTTCCAAGGAGCAGGTGTGTTTTAATTTCATGGCTGAAGTCACCATCTACAGTGATTTTGGAGACCAAAAAAATAAAGTCTCACTGTTTCATCATTTCCCCATCTATTTGCTATGAAATGATGGGACTTGATGCTGTGATTTACTTTTTTGAATGTTGAGTTTTAAGCCAGCTTTTTCACTTTGTTCTTTCACTTTCATCAAGAGGTTCCTCAGTTCCTCTTCACTTTCTGCCATAAGGGTGGTGTCATCTGCATATCTGAGTTTATTAATATTATTCCCAGCAAACTTCATCTAGCCTGGCATTTCTTATGATGTACTCTGCCTATAAGTTAAATAACAAGGGTGACAATATAAAGCCTTGACTTGGTTTGGAACCAGTCTGTTGTTCCATGTCCAATTCCAACTGTTGCTTCTTGACCTGCATACAGGTTTCTCAGCAGGCAGGTAATGTGGTCTGATATTCCCATCTCCTGAAGAATTTTCCACAGTTTGTTGTTATCCACACAGTCAAAGGCTTTAGCATAGTCAGTGAAGCAGAAGTCGATGTTTTTTCTGGAATTCTCTTGCTTTTTCTATGATCCAGTGGATGTCGCTTCTTGGCCTTTTGGTTAGATCAAGTGTAGGTCAGTAGGTAAAGAATCTGCCTACAATGTAGGAGAGCCAGGTTCAATTCCTGGATCAGGAAGATCCTCTGGAGAAGGAAATGGCAAGCCACTCCAGTATTCTTGCCTGGAAAATCCCATGGACAAAGGAGCCAGGCAGGCTACAATCCAAGGCGTCGCAAGAGTCAGACACGACTTAGAGATTAAACCACCAAAGGATGTTGACAATTTGGTCTCTGGTTCCTCTGCATTTTGTAAATCCATCTTGAACATCTGGAAGTTCTTGGTTCACACACTATTGAAGCCTAACTTGGAGAATTTTGAGCATTGCTTTGCTAGCATGTGAGATGAGTGCAATTGTGCAGTAGTTTGAACATTCTTTGACATCGCCTTTCTTTGGGATTGGAATGAAAACTGACCTTTTCAGGTCATGTGACCACTGCTGAGGTTTCCAAATTTGCTGACATATTGAGGACAGCACTTTCACACCATCATCTTTTAGGGTTTGAAATAGCTCAGCTGGAATTTCATCTCCTCCACTAGCTTTGTTCATAGTGATGCTTTCTAAGGCACACTTTACTTTGAACTCCAGGATATTTGGCTCCTGGTGAGTGATCACACCATTGTGTTTATTTGGGTCATTAAGATCTGTTTTGTATAATTTGTCTGAGTATTCTTGCCACCTTTTAAAATATCTTCTGCTTCTGTTAGGTCCATACCATTTCTGATCTTTATTGTGCCCATCTTTGCATGAAATGTTCCGTTGGTATCTCTGATTCTCTTGAAGAGATTTCTAGTCTTTCCCATTCTGCTGTTTTCCTTTGTTTCTTTACATTGATCACTGAGGAAGGCTTTCTTATCTCTCCTTGTTATTCTTTGGAACTTTGCATTCAGATGGATATAGTTTTCCTTTTCTCCTTTGCCTTTGCTTCTCTTCTTTTCCCAGCTATTTGTAAAGCCTCCTCAGACAACCATTTTGGCTTTTTACATTTCTTTTTCTTGGGGATGGTCTTGATCACTGCCTCCTGTACAATGTCATGAACCTCCATCCATAGTTCTTCAGGCATTCTGTCTATCAGATCTAATCCCTTAAATCTATTTGTCACTTTCACTGTATACTTGTAAGGGATTTGATTTATAATTGTAAGGGTCATACCTAAATGGTCAAGTGGTTTCCCATACTTTCTTCAATTTAACTCTGGATCTGGCAAGAAAAAGTTCATGATCTGAGCCACAGTCAGCTCCTGGTCTTGTTTTTGCTGACTGTATAGAGCTTCTCCATCTTCAGCTGCAAAGATTATAATCAATCTGATTTCAGTGTTGACCACCTGATGGTGTCCATGTGTAGAGCCATCTCTTGTGTTGTTGGAGGAGTGTGTTTGCAGACCTGGGATGCAGTGTGTGACATAAGCCCCTCTTGGAGAAGTTTGTCACTAGCCCCCCGTAGAGCCACTGAGCAGACAACCCACAAACTGGAGAACATTATACCAAAGAAGCTCTTGTCCTGTTGCGACTGTTGTAGGGCCCACAACAGATTCCCCAACCCGAGGATCTGGCAAAGGGACTGAGAACCCCCAGGTAATTTGACTTTGAAGACCAATTCTGTTAATAGCGGGATAAAGAACTATAGCTGTTGCAATGGACAAATCACAAAATCTGTTTCAATTCCTCAGTGCCCCAATGTGGAAGAGAGATAGAGACAGAGATACAGAGAGACAGAGGGAGGAAGAGGGGGAGAGGTGGAGAACAGACAGTTGCTCTTAACTTTCTTTGAGAGAGGAGCATCTCTTCTACTCACTCCCCACTGGGGAGAGCTCTACCGTGTTCCTGGTCTGGCCTGATCACAGGGCAGCTGGGAAATGCCTTCCTGGGAGCCCAGGAGGTAAAACAACGTGGTCGACAGAGAATCGGTTCTACCACACTTTGCCTCTGTCAAGGGGCTCTGGGAATTTTAACAGAAAAAGCCATCACACTGAGTGCTTTCTCAGGCTCACGAGGAGCCCTTCAAAGATGGTGTTTTAGGCAACATTGGCTTTTATGTGGACTCTGCTTGTGAACCCATGAGTGCCATGTGCAGTCATTACAGACAGCCCTTGCCTATGAAACCAGAGCAGCTATTTTGATTACTTGTGGCAAGTTAAGCTAAACAAAGAGATTGGCCATTATTGTGTAAAATCAGTCACTCCAGAAGCCCCAGAGAGACTGATTTCTGGCATCAAAGCAAATTAAATCCACAGCTGTGGATGGAGAGGCTCCACAGAGGCATAAGTCCCTCACCCATTGCCCTGGGAGGAGAAATGCGGATTCCATTTTGGGAAAGTAAACCGACAGTATGTATCACTAACTTTCGATTTCCCAGGTTGTCTGACATAAAGATTCCACCTCTACTCTAAGAACCCATAGATAGAAACCCTGTAAATATTGGAGGAGAGGGAACGAATCCACAAGTCTTCATACTTTCACTTAAGGTAGGAAAGATTAGGAACCGCTTAGTTGAACAAGTTAAAAAAAATAAAATGAAGAAGCGGTTGAATATTCCGTAAGATAGGCAATTCGTGGCAGAAGACTACTTAGAACTTAAAGTTACTTTACAATGCCTTATTTATTACAAAGATTTTTGCTGGGAACACTGAGAAATACTCTTGATATAATAATAAATGGAAAACTGTACATACAATATATTTATGGAGTCTGAGCATAGTTGCATTGTATGCAATGTTATAGAAATAAGTATAACCACAATGGTGAGAGCACTTACCGAAAAATTATCTTCCATGAATGAATGTCACTTAGTTCTCAGTCAAATCGAGGAAGTAGATGGCTCTGTGCCCATCTGATGGTGAGGGAACAGTGACTCAGGCAGGGAGCTCACTGCTCCTGGTCATCTAGCTGTAGAGTCGACACCGGCCTTGAGGTCTGCCTCCGAGACACAGTCTCAGTGAGCTAGTTCATCTGTGCAAACCCATTTAGATTCAAAAATAGGAATTGGAAGGGTGAGTATCTCAATATTAATATTTGGTAATTAACTCTATATGTCAGATATGGCAATAATTTGGGAGTTTTCTTCATTATACTTTGTTTTCACCAATTTCTGCATCAAGCATCTATTACTTTAAAAATTATATACATACACATGGGCTTCCCTGATGAATCAGTGGTAAAGACTCCACCTTCAATGCAGGATACCTGGGTTTGAACCCTGGGTCAGGAAACCTGCATGGAGGAGGACATGGCAACCCACTCCAGTATTCTCACCTGGAGAATCCCATGGACAGAGGAGCCTGGCGGGCTACAGTCCATACATAGGGTTGCAAAGAGTCAGACATGACTGAAGCAACTCAGCATGCATGCATGCAGTATATACACACGTATACACAATTGACCCTTGAACAACACAGATTTGAACTGTATGGGTTCACTTGTACATGGATTTTTTAAAAAATAAATTCTGTACTATAGCACGCTACAGTCTGAGGTTGGTTGAATTCACAAATGCAGAACTATAGTCATAAGGGCTGATTAAAATTATACACAGACTTCTAACTGTGTTGAAGGTTGGTGCCCCAACCCCCACATTGTTCCAGGGTCAACTTTTTACCTTGCAGCTTAATCAAATAAGCTTATTCATGAATTCTAAACAAAAGACTCGATACACAAGGGAAAAAATGGGCAAATATACCCACAGAGTAAAAAGTGTGATTGGGTTGTGAGATGTAGTTATTTTCATGCTATTGCTTTTTTTTTAAAAATGTTCCATACTTTAGGCCTCATAACTTCTAGAGTAGAAAAACAAACAAGCAGCCATATTTGCAGGTCTACATTAGCATCATGTCTTTTAGCTTTCAAGAGACAAACACATTTCTCTACCTTGGAAAAGCAAAAGTCAAAGGGCCATGCTGCGAAATGAAAGATGAGATCTTTGGCTCACCAGGAAGGGCCATGGGGACAGCAAGAGTGTTTGCAATGATGTTAAGTTGATTTACAGGGAATGTGCAAATGTTCTGAGCCCAGGGCTTAGTCAGTAGCACAGCGCTCTTCTGCTGCCTTTCGGAAAACCTCAGAGCTAGCATCCTCGGAGGAAGGGGAGCAGGGCCGAAGGGTGTGTAGAATCCCTCGCAGCTTGAGTCTGTGGGACTCCTGGAGGGCATGCCTTGCAGTTTGCTGTACCTCTGAACTCAGGCCTTCACCTATTGGTGAGTTTTAACTAGTAGAGAGTGAACAAGAGAGAGACAGACAAAGACAGAAGGCTATGACAAGACTGTAATTCACTTGCCATGTTGGACTTGCTGCCTCATCTTCAGGACAGTGTGTACTCGGGCTCATTAGAATGACATTTCAGGGCATTATGAACCGAGAAGCCAAGGCTGTCTGCCCTGGGGCTTCTAGTCTCCTGGAGCGGAGGGCTGTCCCAGCCCCTCCACTTGCTGTTGTTTCTTACATCTGATTGGGTGTCAGAACCTGACTCATCTCATTTATGTTCTGTATTTTATTTGTTATGTGCAACATTTAATATAGACAAAAGGGAAAAACTAACTCTTCTCACAGGCCTACCTATTTCATTTTAGAAAGAAGACATTCTTGTGACGGGGAGGCAGAGGCTGACATCCACCTCACTGGCCAGGCTTATTTGCGAGTGATCTCAGCCAAGCACATCCAGAAGTTTCTCCTTTCCCAGATTTTGTGAAGGGAAGCTGAAACTTTCAAGAGGTATCCTGACAGACCCTGGGGTCTAGATTCAGGTGAGGGATTGCTTGGGACATAAATGGCATCAAAACCTTCCTTGTGAGCCCCTTGAAGGCCCAGAAGAGCAAGTCTCAGAGACCTCAGTAAACTGACCCTCAACGCTCATCTTACCTCCTGTTCAAATGCCAACAGTGCAGCCAGGAAGTGGCTTCTTTCCGAAAGCCTGGAGTGGAGTCAGGAGTGTCAGAGGCAGTCTGGTTAGGAGGACAGAGGCAAGTCATTTTGACTCAAAAGATGCAGCTCAGCTCTTCTTGGCCAATACCTTTTGGGCAGATATTTAACCTCCTGGATTCACAGCCACCTCACTGATTGATAATGTAGAGACCAAGAGATATGGCATCTATCCAGGGTTGTGCTGCAGAGTATTCTGTGTTGCTTAGTTGCTAAGTTGCATCTGACTCTTTGGCAGCCCCATGGACTTTAGCCCCACAGCCTCCTCTGTCCATGGGATTTTGCAGGCAAGAATACTGGAGTTGTAATTTCTCCTCCAAGGTATCTTCCTGACCCAGGGATCAAACCCACGTCTCCTGCATTGGCAGGCAGATTCTTTATCACTGAGCCACCAGAGAGTCTTCCCTATAAATGTTAGCACTCCATCCTTCCTTCCTCACCTTAGAGTTCTCAGTTCCTGAGCTCCAGTGAATTTCCTCTTGAGATACTATTTTCTCTGTCATCCCCAAAGTCGCCCTCTTAGCTCAAGTGACACTAGCATGAAATATACCTGGTCAAATCTCCTGAACCCTCATTCTCTCCTTAGAAGAATCCTTAGAAGAATGAGGATCTTCCTCGTAACAGTCCTTATTGATAGTGAATCCTTACTCACTACCAAACAAAGCTGGATGTGAGGATTACTGAGGCTACGGTAAAACGCTCTCAATCTGAGAGGGAGAATGTGGTGGGGCTGGAAAGATGCCTGGACTGGCAGTGAGACGTTCAGTTTTCTTGTCCTGATGGCTTCTGCTAAGTTAGTTGCCCCTTCTGAACCTCAGTCTCCAACCTGTACAAGGAGGGGTACATCAAAAGATTAAATGAAGCCATGTGTGTGAGTACATTTTGCAAACCAGAGAGCATCCACTGTCATCTCTGTGTGCTTGGAAGTTTCTTTTAATACAGTTGTTGATAGGTGTGAGTAATTTTTGAAGGGCCAAAATGGCCAGTTTCCTTATCTTGATTATCTAGAATTTGACACAAACAATTAAGGGCTTTTCCACTGTTTTGGGGTCACTTCCCTCCATGTGGACTTGGGACGAGCATCTGACCTCTCACAGGCTCCTTTTCTCCCTCCATAAAACAAGGACAGAATACTGCTCACTTTCCAGAAGATTCTAGGATGCTGCAATGCTGCATTCACATGGTAGTGCTGGGTAAACCCCAAACTCTCCACTCTGTGTGGGTTATCACTGCAGGCTGCATTCCCTGAAGTGAACATGATTTAGTAACTGGAGAATCAGCATCACCATGTCCGGAGCTCCACCTGTAACACACGGGCTCTGTGATATTTTGAGGGCAGGGTCAGCTTTCCCTGGCTGCCGACGCACTGTAAGTCTTCAAACAATAGGCATTTAAACATTGCACGAATTTAGAATATGAATTATCTGGTCAGTCTAACTGTTACTCCTTTCAGCTGGTCGTGTTTTATATCAAATTCACTACTTTGCAGAGTCTGCTTTAATTCCATCCTCACGTAGCAAGTCAATCCCAATATTTTGTATACCTCAAGTGAAATTTGCCATTACAAATTTATACACATGTATATGCATGTATATATAAAACACATATTTGTGTATTATAATAAAATATTTATATAATATATACTATACATATACATAAGCATATTATATATATGTATATATATTGCTTGAATCGACTCCTATTCAGAGACACTAACTCCTGCTCACAGGGGACCTGCTTCTCACAGGTGATATTAGCCTGGCTCTTTCAGCTGCTGAAACTGGTATATCTCCCAGTCTTGGCACTGAAAAATCACCTTTTCAGAAGCATCAGCAATAGCAACAACTTATCTTGCCTTTCATTCCTAGGAGAATTTCCAGAATTTGTTTTGATCGAAAGCATGTACATGATTGATTTATTTCCTCTTTCATGATGATTTTAGAAAAATCCCAAACACACACACATGTGTAAGATACTCTAAGAGAGCATAGAATATGAATACGTACAATACAAAGTACATTTGCCCTTGATAAATATGGGGGTTAGGGTTAGACCCCCACGTGGTTGAAAATCCATGCTCTGTTATCTCGGTCTTGGAAACAAAGGAACAGATGCCTTACCCTAGGGCATGAGGATAGAATCAGAATTCAAATCCTAGTTTCGGGACTTCCCTGGTGGTCCAGAGGTTGGGACTTCAACTTACAGTGTAGCAGGTTTGATCCCTGCTCCAGAGCTGGAGTCCTGCATGTCTTGAGGTCAAAAGCAGAACAGAAGCAATATTGTAACAAAGTTGCAAGTGACTTTTAACATGGTCCATGTAGAACAGAATCTTAAAAAAAAAACCCAAAAAACTAGTTCTTTTGATTCCATCTATTGTGCTCTCTTATCAAACATAAACTTTACCCCATACTTAAGTAATTTAATGATCTATAAAACGAAGGAGGGTGAAGGAGGAGAGTGAAAGAGCCGGCTTAAGACTAAATATTAAAAAAACTAAGATCATGGCATCTGGTCCCATTACTTTGATGCAAATAGAAGGGGAAAAGGTGGAAGTAGTGACAGATTTCCTCTTCCTGGGCTCCAAATCACTGTGGATGGTGACTGCAGCCAAGAAATCAGAGACAATTACTTCTTGGCGGGGAAGTGATAATAAACCTAGACAGTGTGTTGAAAAGCAGAGACATATTCTGCCGGCCAAGGTCTATATAGTCAAAGCTATGGTCTTCCTGGTGGTCACATACAGTTGTGAGAGCTGGACGGTAAAGAAGGCAGAACACCAGAGAATTGATGCCTTCAAACTGTGGTGCTGGAGAAGATTCCTGAGAGTCTTTTGGACAGCAAGGAGATCAAACCAGTCAATCTTAAGATCAACCCTGAACATGCACTGCAAGGTGTGATGTTGAAGCTGAAGCTCCAGTATTTTGCTCATCTGATGCTAACAGACAACTCATTGGAAAAGTCCCTGATGCTGGGAAAGATCAAGAGCAGGAGGAGAAGAGTGCATCGGAGGATGGATGAGATGGCTGGACGGCATCACTAATGCAATGAACATGAACTTGGGCAGACTTTGAGAGATGGTGAGGGACAGGGAGGCTTGGCGTGCTGCAGTTCATGGGGTCGCAAAGAGTGGGACATGGCTAGGCGGCCGAACAACAACAGAAAGAACAAAATGAAGCTACAGGTAGCATGTTTATGGGGGAAAATCCGTGTTTAAGTGGATTCAAACCTGTTCAGAGAACAAACTGTCTTTGTTCTTGTTCCAAAGAGAATTCAGGCACTTTCTCTGGAACAAGGGGACAAACTCTCAGCTTTTTGTCTTTATAGCTCTGTGTTTGTATCTTGATCCTAGCAATCCCTTGTTATTTAGGCAATTAACTATCATTTATTGATTCTAAGGCAATGTTTTTTTTTCTTTTTTAAAAAGAAAAAAATTCTGAAATGGGATGCATATCACAACCGATGTCATCTTACAATGAAAGCTGTCAGCATGATTTTTTGTCTCTCTGTGCTACATAAAACAATGATGCATCTTACAAGGAACTTGGATTCAATGAATGTCACTAGCTACCCTTTCTGAATTTCCATCCCAATCTTAGCAAAATTGCCAGCATGGAGGTGTAGTGAGAATTAAACTCATGAATTAATTCAGTAGATATCTCACTATGAAAGCTCAAGAAAAGTATACTGTTATTATTGCCACAGTAACTAAATATTTGTGATAATATAGAGAATAGATATTCTGCTGGCAGCACTTACTCCTGTTACACAGATAAGAATATTTAGGCTTAGAAGAGTTAAGCTATTTACCTGAGCCCATCAAATACAGCATCTGTTTGATCCCAAAGTTTGCATTCACCCCACTCTTGCTGCCTTGTTAGGTATAAATACATTTTGCATTTCATGTTCCAAACACAAAGTGCAACCTATTGTTCATACACCATTAGTCTTGGCTCCTTCCCTAGTAGGGAAGAAGCAAGGTATAGCCTCTGACACTCAAAGAATGACTTCATTACCTTCTACTGACTCTGCACAGGCTCCAGAACATGGATATTTATTTCCAGATACCTCCAAATGCTGTGGTTATTTAATCACCTCGGGTCCCTCCAGTAATCACTCTAGATTGCATTATACGAGTCAGCAAATTCTGTTCACTTTAATAAACATGAGAAAGAGGGAGGGATATTTCTCATAGAAGGTTTTATGGAAAATTCTGCCTTTATTGATTTTTTTCTTTAAATCTTATTCTTTATGTACTCCCCCCACCCCTACACACATACGCACACACAGACACACACACACACACAAAGGCACACACATATATATGATGAAAATGATTGCTCTGGCCATGTTTGTTCAACCTAACAAAAATATAGCATCTTGACAACATTATCTGTCATCCCCACATTTCACCTGGAGTAGAAAACTGTTTGATCTCAGAAGCCTGCAGACGACATCAGTTCACAGGAATATCTTTTATTCATGCACATTAAAATAAAGACAACCATATGCAAGGGTTTCTATAACTTGGAAGAAGAAAAAAAAAGGGGAAACTTGCCTCTGCTTTAAACTTGTGTCTGCTTGCAAAGCTTTGCATGTGGGGTACACTCACCGTGGTTCTGCCACCAGCGTTTCCTGCATTGCTCTGGATCCTTTTTATTTTAAATGATCAGCACACATCCCAAGACTTGTTGAGCGGGCGATACCCAAAGAGGGTCATCACTTTCCAGAGGAGAAAAACCAAAGGTTTTATACTTTCAGGACTTGTACAGGATCAAGTGTTGCATTCTCTGTAAGACTCAAGCAAAACATATCTGCCTGGCATTTCTTAGCTTGAATTCATCTTACGAAAAGGATGGATGGGACACTGTGTGGAAAATACTGCATCTCGTTAGACTTTCATTTCCTCTTCTGGGAAATGGGGATCCTAGTATGGGCTTACAGGGTTGTTGTAAAGATTACCTAAAATAACCTACATACATGTACTTGTTTGATGTCAATTTCTGTATTTCTTATCTTCCCTACTGTAGAATGGGTGGCATAGACTGACACGTTTGTGATAGATTTCAGGTGACCACAAAGACCATAAAAATATCTAGCTTGTCTCTTTCTGTTCTTTTCTATTGGACAAGAATTATCTATCGCCCTTGAATGGTAGTCCATCTTTAGCAGTCTTGGGAACCAAAGTCAGCACCTCCTTCCCTCTTGGGTATGGGTGCAAAGGGTCAATTCTGACAATTCGCTGTCCGGGGTCCTTTCAGGAGACGCCTGGTCCCATTGCAATCCTATGACTTCCAGACCCCAGGGTGAGTGTTTCTGTCTCAGAGTCCTTGGCCCCAGATGTTCAGTAAGACAGATGTAACTCAACCAAACTGGTAAACACACCTGGCTGTTTTCCTTTTGATCTCCTCTTTTCAGGAGGGATCACTCACCTTCAGCTGTTGTCCTCTGAGTGGACAGTGTGTGTACTCATTTGCTGAAGTTGTGTGGGACTCCTTCTGATGCTGTGGACTGTAACCCACCAGGCTCCTCCATTCATGGGTTTTCCCAGATGACAAACAACACTGGAGTGGGTTGCCACGCCCTCCTTCAGGGGACCTTCCAGACTCAGGGATCAAACCCACGTCTCCTGCATTAGCAGGCAGATTCTTTACCACAGAGCCACCAGGGAAGCCTGAGTGGAGAGTATTATGCTTTATTTGGATGTCTGTGCTCATCGTGACCTAGGGGCCACATACAGTATCAATAGATGCTTCCAGCTTATTTTTCCATCAGCCTCCTAGATGTTTCTGGTCAAGCCAGTCACCTTAAATTGAACTTGAATTCTGTTTAGAATCCCTCTGGGGATCTGACTGTCT
Organism: Antilocapra americana; assembly: GCA_007570785.1. Lineage (NCBI taxonomy): Eukaryota > Metazoa > Chordata > Mammalia > Artiodactyla > Antilocapridae > Antilocapra > Antilocapra americana. Next base: position 22,580,269 of record ML661902.1, read on the forward strand.
AGTCTGTTAAGCCAAAAATATGTAAAGCACAGCCACTCATTGAACTTGATAAAGTAACTCGTTTAGTCCTCTTGGGAACCATAGGGAAGACCGTCTTTCTTTGGTGACTACATCACTCTGTTTCTATCCTCACATCACCCTCCTGCCTTTAGCCTGCTTGCCTTCCTCTTACAAGGGCTCTATGATTACATCAGATCTGCCCAGAAAATCAGGATCATCTTCCCATCTCAATATCCTTAATTATATCTACCAAGTCCCTTTCACCATGTAAAGTAGATTATCCACAGATTCTGGAGATCACAACATGGGCATTTCACGGTAGGGGGCATGGTCTGACCTACCTTGTAAACTAAGCTTCTATTCTATCTGAAGTTCTTTTCTCCTGAGATAAAAAACTCCAAACCTTGCTTCTTCAGAGCAAACCCCATGGGTTTAGGTCCTTCCTCTCTTCTCCCTAAATCTGAATCTGAGTTCCACAGTTAATGGTCCTGAGGTACAGGGCCAGTGGGTCTGCTCTGTGGTCCTTACCTACCTGGTGATGTTTGCACATCACTGTGACATCTGCACATCACCTGTTGGTGATGGGCAGGGAAGTCTGGCATGCTGTAGTCCATGGGATCGCAAATAGTCGGACACGACTGAGTGACTGAACGGAACTGAGACACCAGCAGTCTCAGTGGCCTCATCTTCTGCCTGCATTCTTTTACCTTGCAGAGGCCTCTCCAGATCCACCTGCTCCTAGACTCATCACTCCAGGTGCATGGACCAGGCAGTGGTACCCCAGCAACCCTCAGCTCAGTTCAGTCGTTTAGTTGTGTTGGACTCCGTGACCCCATGGACCCCATGGCGACATGCCAGGCCTTCCTGTCCATTGCCAACTCCCACAGTTTACTCAAACTCATGTCCATTGAGCCGGTGATGCCATCCAACGATCTCATCCTCTGTTGCCCTTTCTTCTCCCACCTTCAATCTTTCTCAGCTTCAGGGTCTTTTCTAATGAGTCAGTTCTCTGCATCAGGTGGCCAAAGTATTAGAGCTTCAACTTCAGCATCAGTTCTTCCAATGAATAGTCAGGAGTGATTTCGTTTAGGATGGACTGGTTTCATCTCCTTTCAGTCCAAGAGTTTCTCAAGAGTTTTCTCCAGCACCACAGTTCAAAAGCATCAATTCTTCTGTGCTCAGCTTCCTTTATAGTCCAACTCTCAGATCCACACATGACCACTGGAGAAATCATAGCCTTGAATAGATGGACCTTTGTTGACAAAGTAATGTCTCTGCTTTTTAATATACTATCTAGGTTGGTCATAACTTTTCTCCCAAGGAGCAAGTGTCTTAATTTCATGGCTGCAGTCACCTTTTGCAGTGGTTATGGAGCCCAAGAAAATAAAGTTTGTCACTGTTTCCACTGTTTCCCCATCTATTTGCCATGAAGTGATGGGACCGGATGCCATGATCTTAGTTTTCTGAATGTTGAGCCTTAAGCCAACTTTTTCACTCTCCTCTTTCACTTTCATCAAGAGGCTCTTTAGTTCCTCTTCATTTAATGCCATAAGGGTGGTGTCATCTGCATATCTGAGGTTATTGAAATTTCTCCCAGCAACCTTGATTCCAGCTTGTGCTTCTTCCAGCCCAGCATTTCTCATGATGTTCCCTGCATATAAGTTAAATAAGCAGGGTGACAATATACAGCCTTGACGTACTCCTTTTCCTATTTGGAACCAGTCTGTTGTTCATGTCCAGTTCTAATTGTTGCTTCCTGACCTGCATACAGGTTTCTCAAGAGGCAGGTCAGGTGGTCTGGTATACCCATCTCCTTCAGAATTTTCCAAAGTTAGTTGTGGTCCACATAAAGGCTTTGGCATAGTCAATAAAGCAGAAGTAGATATTTTCCTAGAACTCTCTTGCTTTTTCAATGATCTGATGGATGTTGGCAATTTGATCTCTGGGGAGCAAGATGAATGGCTCCCCCACCTGAAGTCATGTTCCACTCACCCACATGGGTGGGGTTCACCATCTCCAGGGAGAAAAGAATTGGGGCTCAAGGTCTCCCTGATTTTTGTATTCCTCATGCCCATCCGGGAGTTTCATTGCCCTCACTCATAATCTATGGCCATAGGGGGAAAGCAGGGCATGAGACTCCTTCTCTGGGGTGTAACAGAGATCTTCCCCACTCCATCAGTTTGCCAGGGTTGCTGTAGCAAAGGGTCTCAGACTGGCGGCCCTAAATCACAGACAGCTACTTCTTCAGTTTGAGAGGCCAGAAGTCTAAGATAAAGCGTTAGCAGGCATGGTTTCTTCTGCAGCCTCTCCCCTTGGCCTGCTCCTTCATGTCATGCCTCCCGAAGATCTTTCCCCTGTTTGTGTCTGTGCCCTGCTTTTTTTTGTAAAGACACCAGCCAGATTAGATGAGAGCCCACCCTGCTGTGCTGTGCTCAGTTGTGTCCGGCTCTTTGTGATCACCTTCCCCCCACCAGGCTCCTCTGCCCATGGGATTTTCCAGGCAAGAACACTGGAGTGGACTGCTATTCTCTATTCCAGGGGATCTTCTCAACCCAGGGATCAAACCAGGGTTTCTTGCATTGCCTGTACTGGCAGGCAGATTCTTTTACTACTGTGTCACCTGGGAAGCCAGAACCCACTCTGGTGATCTTATTTTAATGTAATTACTTCTTTGAAGATGTATCTCAAAATACAGTCACCTTGTAAGGTACTGTGGGATGAAGACTTTAACAAAAATTGGGGAGAAGACACGATTCACCCCATAACAGCCCATACTAATTTTTTTCTTCTTCTAAATCTTGAGATGGTAGCAAGAATTGGTCCCACCTGACTATTCATCATCCCAAATCTTTCTTACAACTTCCATGTACACCAGAGCTGTTGAAACTCAAATGCGAGCTTTGATGCCTTAGTTCTGTAGGTCTGCTGTGACAGGTCTTCTCCAACACAGTGGGTGCCTTGTATCTGCTTGCTTGGACTGGACTGAAAGGCCTCAGAATACAGGAAGCATGCATGATATGAGTGTGTGCCTGTGTGTGTATGTGTGCTATATGGTAGTTGGGGGTGCCTCAAATGATTTTTGAAAGTGTCATCCTGCAAATGAGCAATTTCTCATGGATTTCTCACTCTGTGTAAGACACTGTACTAAATGCTTTACATTTGCTTTTTTTTTTTTTGCAGCTAACCTTCACGATAGACTTGTGCATTTGTAATATGAATCCCATTTTACAGATGAGGAAGCTGAGATTCAGAGAAGGACATGCCAGGGTCTTATATCTATGAAGGCAGAGACCAAATGCAAACCCAGGTGTAGTTGACCATCTAATGTTCTTTACTGTTTCTGTTCCCCTCCCCTAATGTGTAGGGGACAGTGGTAGCAATGCTGAATTCCTCCAGCTTTGCAGTGATGTGTCCCAAGTCCCCAGAATTAGCTTCTACTTTCTCAGTAGCATTCTCAAAAAAAAAAAAAAAAAAAAAATGGAGTAGGAGGCAAGGAAGGGGTCAGGCCATGATGAGAGCATGACTTTTACATCCCACCAAAGTGCACGGTATACCCTCGCTCTGATGGCATTTTCTGAATTCTTGGCTCACGTTAATTTTCAGAACCCATCCTTGTGGCAGTCAGTTCAATTCCCACCTCACCCATGAGCAAACCCAGGATAAATCAAACACCCAGTGTCCCCAGATAATATGCAGAGGGCCTGGTATCTGCCTGTGAGAAATTAGGAGAGAAGAAAGAGGCTGTGATACTGCTCAGAGCTGAGGAACACATCTCCTTCTGGAGGAGATGGGAGACTCAGAAAGTTTGGCGAAAGGCCAGGCACTTCCGAGTGAAGAGGACAACTTTGGCTGCCTCCTAGCATTCCAAGGATCACTTCCCGGCCAGGGTGGCCAGTGATCAAGATGTGTGGTTGTCATGTCAGCCCTCTGTGCCTAGTGAAGTTTTCATATTACCCCTTTTTAGAACACGCACACATCCATACACACATAAATACGTGTGCACATCACAAAGTCTACTCTTAATGGAGTGAGTTTGATGCATCTCCTAACTAACCAAAAGTAACATCTTGACAATTTTAATCGACTAATTATACACTCATGGTCATCCTGAAAAGTGCCTATTTGGCCTATTTGGGGTCTTTCTGTCTTGACAACTGTAAGAGTCCTCAGCTGGAAAATTGGGATACAGACAGAGAATTTCAATGACTCTGTCCTTGAGAAATTGAGAGTCGTAATTTCCTCCCACGGGGGCTTGGAGGAACAGAGAGGAGCCCTGGAAGCTTGGGAATAGCTGCCTCCAGGGCTAGACTTGCTCTCTGCCCTGGATCTGCCTGGAAGCAATCAGAAAGGGCCCAGTGATGGTGCAGCAGAAGGAAAAGAGGAACACAGAGGCCACAGATGTACACATCGTAGAAACTTAAAATAGCCTGGCGGAGCTGCTTTCTTTCATTTGTTTATGCCCTTTAACTGAAGGTTCTTTTGTTTCTTTTCTTTCCTCTCCCTTCCCAAGCCCTCTTGCCTCTTTTTCTTTCCCTTTCTTTTCCTTTCATTTTAACCTACATGAATGAACATTTCCACAAGTGGTATTGCTTTCCAAACCCACAAGTAGTGTTGTTTAGCTAATATGAGGCTTCCTTGGTGGCTCAGTTGGTCAAGAATCTGCCTACCATGCAGGAGACCCAGGTTTGATCCTTGGGTCTGGATGATCCCCTGGAGAAGGGCCTAGCAACCCACTCTAGTATTCTAGCCTGGAGAAATCCATGGACAAAAAAAACCTGGTGGTTACAGTCCTTGGGGTCACAAAGAGCCGGACACAGCTGAGTGACTAACACACACACAAAGACTTGTTTAAGGAATGATGGCTTGCAGTTAATGTTTCAGTGAATTTTCCCATAAGCTTGAGAAAGCATCCCCATTTTACACATGCAAAGCCTGAGTCCCAGAGAAACAAAGTCACTTGTCCAAGATCACACACTCAGTGGCTGGACCAAGAAGAAGCTCCAGGGCACTTCTCAAAGCCAAACTTGTAGCAAAAATCAGGTCATGGTCACTGTTTGGTGGTCTGCTGCCGGCCTGATCTACTACAGCTTTCTGAATCCCAGTGAACCCATTCCATCTGAGAAGCATGCTCAGCAAATCGATGAGATGCACAGAGAACTGAAATGCCTGCAGCTGGCACTGGTCAACAGAAAGGGTCCGGTTCTTCTCCATGACCACATCCAACTTGTCACACAACCAACGCTTCAAAAGTTGAACGACTTGGGCTACGAAGTTTTACCTCATCCGCCATATTCACTTGACCTCTCACTAACTGACTACCATTTCTTCAAGCATCCTGACAACTTTTTGCAGAAAAACTCTTCTGTAACCAGCAGGATGCAGGAAATTACTTTCCAAGAATTCGCTGAATCCTGAAGATTCAAGACTTACTTCTCGTTGGCAAAAAAGTGTTGATTGTAATGGTTCCTATTTTGATTAATAAAAAAAGAGGTGTTTGGGCTTAGCTTTAATGATTTAAAAATCAAGGTCCAATACCCCAATTACTTTTGTACCAACCATAGTAGAAAACCAGGGCTTCCCAGGAAGCACAGTGGTAAAGAATCTTCCGTCAGTACAGGAGACCTGGCTTAAATCACTGGGTTTGGAAGATCCCCTGGAGAAGGGAATGGCAATCCACTCCAATATTCTTGCCTGGAGATTCCCGTGGACAGAGGAGCCTGGTGGGGTTGCAAAGAGTCGGACATGACTGAGCTACTAACACACACACAACAAGAAACCATAGCTCCCAGGAAAGACCCATCTCTATCTGACTGTCGAGCCCTCCCTGTGAGGCAGTGTCTCCTGTTCTTGAACTTCTCCGGTCCAGGTGAGAATTACTGGAGGCCCTGCTGACAGCGGGCTTAGGCCACCCCACCTGGGTCTCGCTATGAGTCTGGCCGTCTGGACGAAGTCATGAGGAGTGTTCAGAGGGAGCCCGGGCCTGACCTGGAGCAAGTTTCCAAAGGCAGAGCCAGCAGCTGGATGAACTGGATTCTGGGCTCCCAGTGAAGCCCTTTTCCCGTGGAGGACCTTGGTTTCTTGTGCTGTGGGGCTCCTGGAAGGGCCTGGGAGTAGGCAGTTCAGACCAAGGAGGGCTCCTATTTTTCTGGCAGCAGGAAGGGGTGCAAAGAGCTCAGAGGGCCTGGCAGGTGGAAAGCGTCAGGTGTCTCCTGACGTCATGGGCACACAAAGTCTCACTGCCAACACTGGCACAGAGAGCCCCTCTGAGAGCCCGTACTTCTCAAGAGTGCAGGAGCACCTGGGTTAGAAGTAAGTCAGGCAGTGGCTGGCTCTCCCTGAAAAGCGTCTCTCTAGGGTTAAGTTGCTGGATCTATAAATTAGATATAGTCATGATTACCTAGGAGGGGTCTTTGAGAATTGAATTCAAAACCTCTACTAAGCCCGTGGCCCAGGCTCGTTCAGAACAGTGACGGTGCTCTTTCCTTCAACACTGCTGAGCATGCCACCTTGGTGCTAGTGTAGGGTTTTCAGATACGAAAGAGACCATTAGTTAATTTTGAATTTCAGGTCTTTAACAAAATATTTTAGCATAAGTTATGTTTCTACTATGGCATGGGGCATACTTGTACTTTAAAAACAATCATTGCTTTACTGATTTTCAAAGTTAACAGGGTGCCCTATTAGCAATTTGCTAAGTCTAAATCACGTCTCTAGTTGCTAAGAAGGCAAAAGTGAATGCAAGAGATAGTTACCCTCACGGGGAAGGGGATGCATGCATGTCTGCTCAGCTGTGTCTGAGTCCTTGTGGCCCCAGGGACTGTAGCCCACCAGGCTGCTCTGTCCATGGAATTCTCCAGGCAAGAATACTGGAGTGGGTTGCCATTTCCTCCTCCAGGGGATCTTCCCGACCCAGGGACTGAACCTGCGTCTCCTGTGTCTCCTGCACTGGCAGGTGGGTTCTTCACCCCTGAGCCACCTGAGAAACCCTAGTAAGGGGAAGGAAGGCAGTCTATTTTCCTTCTGATCAAGCTGCCTCTCATCCTCCCAAGTCTTTTTTCTTTTCCACTCAATTTCTGAGTAAGCAGAGGGTGTTCACTGCTGCAGGCTTTTTTGCAGAGCTCCTACTATAGATGCTAAGGCAGAGCTCCCTGCTGCCTTAGCTTGCCTGGCCAGCCCTGCCCTTGGGGCACAAGTGTATTCACCCCTCTCTTACAAACATCAGGCTGCAGGCCCCTGCCATTTCATCCCTAAGGCCACTTCTGCCCTGGCCCTTTCATGGCAGTCCATCTTGACTCCCTACTTGTTCTCAAGACCAGAGCTTGGGGAAGGTCTGGATGATTCCAAAAGGATCCAACGAAGGATGGCATGCAGGCTGCCAGAGGATGCTGGACAAGGTGGGTTGAGGGATGCCCTCCTCTCCCATTGCCAAGATGGCCCCATCCTAATCCACAGACTCTGTGAATGTCACCTTATATGGCAAAAGGGACTTTGCAGAGGTGATTAAGAGAAGGATCTTGAGATGGGAGGTGATTGATCCTGGAGGGGGGATGATTAGATGTAATCTTGGGGATCCTCATAAGAGGGAGGCAAGAATGTCAAAAGAGAGAGAAGGGGACATGATGACTGAAGCCAAGATTGAAGATGGAAGCAGGGCCCACAAACTGTGGAGTCCAGGTCACTATTAGAAGCCAGAAGAAGCCAAAACAGTGGATTCTTCCCTAAATATTCCAGAAGGAACCCCAGCCTATGGACACCTACAGTTCAGGCCCCTAATCCCCAGTACTATAAAGGAATGCACCCGTGTTTTTAAAGCCACTAAGTTTTGGGTCACTTGTTAGATCAGCCACAGGACACAGGCCCACTGGGGACTTCAGGAGGAAGGGCAGTCCAGCAGAGAACCTGCCCAGGCTGGGTTGTGCAGAGATGGGCCTATTCTTGGGACATGTTGCCCATCCGGTTGGCCCTCTGCTCAGCTCGGGGCCAGGCAGGTCCTCAGCTTCAACTCACTGGGTGTCAGATCCCGAGCAGTTGCAATGGAGGCAATGCCTGTGGGGGGTTATTCCTGATGCTGTTCCCATCCACAGTGGTGTCTCTGTTGATCTAGTATCCACTGATACAGCACGGCCCTCTGGTCTATGAGGGTCAGAGAGGTGAAACAAGAGACTTGGAGCCACACAGCAAGCCAAGGGCCCAGGGGAAGTTTAGTCCCAGATCCAGGAAGCTCATCACAGCCACAAATCCATGAGATGCTGCTTCTCTCAAGCCGTTCATCTGCCTCCACCTCTTGCAGCCAAAAGGCAGTTTCTGCAGAGGACTGCCACATCTGCATTTTGAGCCACAGCTTAAGACCCCAGATCTTGCTCCAGGCCCCTGGGGACAAATGCTCCGGTGGTTTTCCTTGACTGGGGAACCTCACAGGGATGGGGAGCTGTGGGGCCCTAGCCTTGGAGAAAGAATACCTTTTGACGTGGTCTTGACCCCATGCTTGAGAGCCAGGTGGCTCGCTGAACCATCAGACCCAGTTTTTCCTCCCTGAATAACAAGGTCAGTGTTTGCTGGCTGCCAAACCAGAAACGCCTTTGACGTGCGCTGAACTTCAACTGATAATCAGAACCAGGTTTGCAGGGCAGAGGATGGAATGACATGGTCGTTTTGATTTAAAAGAAACATTTTAACTTCACATTTGCCAAGTTAAAGAGAAAGACCTCAGATTGCTTTTCCCCCTCTATCCCCTCCCCAAGCACCACCCCCCCCAATCTATCTTCAATTTTGATTTGTAATATATGGGAAACTTAACCCCCGGCTGTCATGCTGAGTGTTGCTTGGCTTCAGACTCAAAGCACTGTGCAGTTTTGCCCCTGCTAGAGGGGGTTGGCTTTGCAGGGGGTTGGGGGGAGGGTGTTGATGCTCTCTGGGTCCCCGTTGATCAGCAGCTGTTGAGTTTGTCAAAGTGCTGCCCAAACCATGCCTGGTTTAGACCTGGCTGGGTTTTCCCTTTTCTCTGGGGAGTCTGGTGGCTTCTCTTGATCTAGGGGGCCCCTGGGAGAAAGCAGTTCATGCTAGATGTCATTGCTCAGGGCAGCTACCATGATGCTCTACAATTTTTCCTCTCTGCCTGGTAGGTCCTTATCAAACTTCCTGTATCCATGTAACATTGTCATTGATGGGTTACAGTAATGGACCTGATTTATTAAAGCTGCCCTGTGTTCAGATCCTTTGGAACCCTCCTACACTGACTCTGGCTGGACCATGTGGCTGTCTTTGGTGAATTAAATAATAGCATACATAGGCTTCCCTGAGAGCTCAGTTGGTAAAGAACCCACCTACAATGCAGGAGACCCTGGTTTGATTCCTGGGTAGGGAGATCCACTTGAGAAGGGATAAACTAACCCACTCCAGTATTCTTGGGCTTTCCTTGTGGCTCAGCTGGTAAAGAATCCACCTCCAATGCAGGAGACCTGGGTTCAATCCCTGGGTTGGGCCGATCCCCTGGAGAAGGGAAAGGCTACCCACTCCAGTATTCTGGCCTGGAGAATTCCATAGACTATGTAGTCCATGGGGTCGAAGAGTCGGGCACGACTGAGAGATTTTCGCTTTCACATACAATGTAAAAATAATACCTGAATTCAAGACCTAAAAAGTGCTTGGAAATCAGGCTTGTCCCCTCGGAACTTTGTGCCTAACATGCAAACAGGTTTGGAGTAACCTGCCTGAGGGGAGGAGATGGAACACAGAGAGGTCCTGGTCACCCCAGACAAGGTCATCATATATCAGCTGTGTCAGGCCAGCACAGCAGAGTCCCCAGATCCATGAGGAGGACGCCCAGGCCAGCCTAGAAGAAGTGCCAGCTTGTCCAGCCCAAGCTGTGAGCCTAAGGACGTGGGGCTAAGTGGCTGCTTTCTTAGGTCAGAAAGTTCCAAGCTGGTTTATTACACAGCAGATCTAACAGACACATGTCACCAAAGTCATTTACAATGACTTGGTGGGTCATTCATCTCTCTTCTGTACTGTATCACATTTGTATACTTTTTGCACACTTATCTGACTCTCCGATTAAATAAGGAACTCAATCAGAGTAGTCTCCTCATGTCTGCTAACCACTGTTGAAATTCCATGATCTCCAGCCAGGCATGGCACATGGTAGTCGTTCACTAGACACTTGTCAAATCAATCAGTAGCTGGACGAGGAAATCAGATCTAGCTTTGAGCCCTAACTCTTCTAGTGTTGCTTTGTCATTTTCACTTGTGTTACTGAACCTCTTTATGCCTCAGTTTCCTCACCTGTGAAAAAGGACTAACAATAGTCCTAGTGTCGCCAGGAGGGATAAAGGAGGTGATGTGTGCAGCTTCCTAGGACTGCTCTAGCCCAGCACCCAACAGTGGCCAAGAGCGTGTCCCAACAAAAATGGTCTCAGTGCTTTCAATGGCTTGTTGATGTCATGTTAATCCCATGTATGGATGTGAGAGTTGGGCCATGATTTGTAAAGTAATTAGACTCCAATTAAGATAAATCAATTTTAAAAATTTTAAAAAAAAAGAGAGAGAGAGAGAGAGAGAGAGAGAGAGCTGAGTGCCGAAGAATTGATGCTTTCAAACTGTGGTGCTGGAGAAGACCCTTAAGAGCCCCTTGGATTGCAAGGAGATCCAACCAGTCCATCCTGAAGGAAATCTGTCCTAAATATTCATTGGAAGGACGATGCTGAAGCTGAAACTCCAATACTTGTCCACCTGATGAGAAGAACTGACTCATTGGAAAAGACCCTGATCCTGGGAAAGATTGAAGGCCTGAGGAGAAGGGAAGACAGGGTGTGAGATGGTCTGATAGCATTACTGCATTGATGGACATGAGTTTGAGCAAGATTTGGGAATTGCTGATGGACAGGGAAGCCTGGCATGCTGCAGTCCATGGGGTTGCAAAGAGCTTTACCCAACTGAATTGAACTGAATCCTCACAGCAGACTCCTTCGGCCACAATTTGCCAGCAGCGATTGTATGTTCAAGTGGAAAGTTTGATACTGAGGCCGATCCCTGCACACACTGGCATTTTGGTATCTTTGGCCTTTCTTTTGACTTCAGGGAGATTCAGAACCTCGGAAGCACAGTTGCCAACATACCACCTGCTGCTCCAACTCCTTTTGTGTATGTGTGTTTGTGCTCAGTTGTGTCTGAATCTTTGTGACTCTATGGACTGTAGCCCACTAGACTCCTCTGCCCATGGAATTTTCTAGGCAAGAATACTGGAATGAGTTGCTATTTCCTATTCCAAGGGATCTTCCTGACCCAGGGATCAAACCTGGGTCTCCTGCATTGCAGACAGATTGTTTATCATCTGAGCCACCCCTTAGATTTTTTTTTTATACAGCAAAGTATCAAATTAATAAGAAAGTCTGGCAGAGAAGAAAAGAAGACTTGAGCACATATGTCACTCATATGCCCTCCAAAAAGAAGGACTGGGATGAAAAAAGACCCAGAGCATGAGTGATCCTCAGTTCAGTCGCTCAGTCGTGTCTGACTCTGTGATCCTAGACTTATTTAAAAAGCTGAAATGAGGTATGGTTGGAGCTGAGGATGAGAGAGACCATTCTGGGAACTGAAGCCGGATTGTTGGGCAGGGCACATATCGCCGGGGCTCGAAGGTCTTGTTAAATGTTTTTTACTCCCTCCTTTGAGCTGTGGAAAGCTAATAAAAGATCGTAAAATGATCCCCTTTAGTCCAAGCTTAAATCTGGCTCTTGTGGCAATCAGCAGTCAGGGTTCCTAAGAACAACTGCCTTTAAATCTCCTCTTGTTTCATGTCCCCAATCCACTGGACAGGGTGTGAGTCACTTAAACTACTTTGTGTGTGTTGTTTGCAAACTACAAATTTGTGAATGATTTGTGGAAGATGGGACTTGCAGTGGCAAAATCTGCACTATAAGAAGGACAGTGGATGGCAATTTTTGGACCAGACCTGGGACATCACTGTTCTAAGTGCTCTGTAAGTATCACCCATGAACCCACCCAGCTGACTTAGACTGTGTGTGTGTGTATGTGCGTGTGTTGGGCACTGCTTGAAGAGTAGTGTATGCATAAAACTTTGCCGCTCAGTCTTATTGGACTTTCTGCAACCTCATGGACCTCCAGGCTCTTCTGTCCATAGAATTCTCTGGGCAAGAATACTGGAATGGATAGCCATTCCCTTCTTCTCTGGGGGATCTTCCTGACCCAGGAATCAAACCCAGGTCTCCCAGCTCTAGGCAGATTCTTCTCCATCTGAGCCGCCAGGGAAGCCCAGCGTATGCATCAACTCATCTGAATCCCAAAGTCATCCCAGGATTTATTCACAATTGTTACCCTTATACCACAGATTTGGAAATGAAGCCTCAGATGGGGTCAGGATTTTTGCCAAGGCCTGAGATTTGGATCTGAGCAACCTAGCTCAGGATCAGCCTGAGTCAGCTTGGTGGTCTGCAGTCCACGGGGGCGCAGAGAGTCAGACACGACTGAGCAACTGAACAGTGACAGCGACTTGACTCAGGAGGCCGTGCCCTTAGCCCCCAGGAGCATCACCTGATCAGGAACTAACATGGTCACTCCTATTTTGAATAGAGGGAATGTATGTACCCAGGTCATAGGGCTGGTCTCTTGTGGAGCTGAGACTTGAACCCAGGGAAGCTGAAGGCAGACCAGGCTCTTGGTCACCACTGTATACACTAGTTTCATCATCAACATCTGTATGAACACATACAGGATGAATATCTCATGCAGTACATATTAGATTCTTTATTTCTCTGTGTGCTTTGTTTGGGTCCCCTGAAAGTACTCAATATGGGCTTCCCTGGTGGCTCAGCTGGTAAAGAACCTGCCTGCAATGCAGGAGACCTGGGCTCCTTTCTTGGGGTGGGGGACTGGGCGGTGGGCAGCCCTAGGGGGCTGTTGGCTCCCAGCTCTCCCAGGCCAGCAGAACCGCTTTTTCCTGTCCTGCTGGTTCCTCCCCTAGCAAGGCCTGCTGCAGTGTGGCCTACTTTGGAGGTGAGCAACCCAACAGACCAGAGATGAGAGGAAGTGATAAGGGCAGCTGGCTCCTGGGCCCCCAGCTTCCTCTTCTGAGGAAACCCAGGTTCTCACGGTGCCTGTGAGGCCCTGGCAAGCTGGGCCACAGCTCTGCCATTTCAGGGAGTCACCCAGCTCGGGGCAGCTTCCCACTCTACCGTTCAGCCCTAGATGATGGTGGCAGGTAAACCAGAATGGCCACCAAGGACTGGTCTGTCCAGGCTGGCTTCTGAGAGGGGTTTCACTGCCATCAGGGATACTGGAAATAACAGGCTCCATGTGGGCTTATACCCACATCCAGGGGGACCCCTTCCCCCACTGAGGACCAAGTTCCCCAGGAGGGACAGAAAGGGAGCTGGTGTGTTTCTTGGGTTTTTGTCAGGTGCTGGGGTCTGGTCTCAGCATGTCAGGGAAGGGTCTTTCAGATGCTCTTGACAACTTGTAGCTAAAGCAGAGTTTCTCCGCCTTGGCTCCCTTGACATTGGGGTTCAGGTCATCCTTTGTCTTGGGGGAAGGGATGTTTAGGTGCATCCTTCTCCTTTATCCACTCGACACCTGTAAGGTCCTTAGCCGGCATCCCCAGTCAAGAACCACTGAGACATAAACAAGGGGCCTCAGAGATCACTGAGCACCAAGCAGAAAGGATGCATCTAAGACCCCACAACTGAGACCAGAGTACAATCCAGGGAGTTCTGTAGTTTTTACTTTACTTTTCATACCACTTGCTACTTGAGTTCAGGAAATCCTGACCTCTCCAAGTTTGATGCTCTGAACTATAAATGACATCATAGTTCTGTGCCTCGAGGGTGATCTCTGAGCTCAGACAGGACCACGGGTCCTCGACAGGCACACGTAGGAGATGGGGTTGGGTTCGTGGTGGGTCCCTTCTCTCGCCATGGAAATATTCTTCTGAAGAAAACAGGTGCTCGTGAGAACATAGCAGCTCTTGACCTGATCTGCACATCAGAGCTTCCCTGGAGGCTTTGGTGACTGCAGGTCAGGCCCCAGGGTAAGAGGTGCTGGTTTGGTAGGTCTGGGTGGAACTCAGCATCAGGAGAACTTACGAATTCCCCAGGTGTCCCAATGCTCCGCCAGAGCTGAGAAGAGCTCAGAATTCCATTAGAAAAGCAAAGTGACTCCAACGTCAGGCCCACTGTTACCATATTCTAGGCGGGAAGGAGGAAGTCCAGTGAGAAGGGGATGAGGGAAATCCGGTCAGCGGTTGCTGTTGGTGGGGATGTTTGACCCGGATGGTGCCGAGGAGGAGATAAGGAGCCTGGATCTTTATGGTGCTGTCTTCAGAAGGTTCAAGTGCTGACCTGCAATATTTACATGTGAAACGTACAAAACCAAGTCAACTGCTGCGTGAAGGTAAGTGGAGAGAGATGAACTGGGAACTTCAGAGCAGGTACTGTGTGTAATTAAATACTTTATACGTGCTCGTCACATAAAGGCACGAAGAATTTCCCTAAGTGAGGGCTGGGCAGAAAATGAGGGTGGGGCTCCTCTTTTCCTCCCCTCCCCCCTCCCTTCCCTCCCCCTCCTTCTTTTCCCCCTCTTTGCTCCCTCCCGCCCCTCCTTCTCCCCTTCCTCTTCCTCCGCTTTTCCCCATCCTCCTCCTCCTTGTTTTCTTTCCTTCATTCTTTCCTGTTTGTCTCTTTAAACACTCATTTGCTTCTTTTGGCTTCTTTTTCATCTAGAAGATACAGAGCTGAAGTTGCTCTTCAGATCAGTAGCCAGTGTTGCCCCTTGCAGTCTGTCTCCTCTCTAGTTCTTTACTACATATGCACTGAGAGTTCACTAAGTTTGAACATGTTAGAGAGCATTTGACATTATGCTCCTCTCATTTGATTATGAAAGCATGTTTCTATATCCTCGCATAATTCCTGAAGACATTTTTTTGATATCTATGTAATCATCTCTCCTACATCTGAGTCTCTCTATCACAATTTATTTCCTGATTTTCCCTCTGTTGTTACCTCTATTGCTCTCGTCTTTACAAAGAAAGTGCTATGTTAAATAAAGCAGTAAGCATCTTTCTCTATTTCCTCCAGAAGCATTCCTAGAGGTAAAATTATTTGGAAAAACTGAGTATTGGTGATGTCATGTGTCATGATGATTATGGATTGCGTTCTATAAAAGGACGGACACATTTAGACGTTAACCTTCTTGGTGTGAGAAACTGAATCATCCATCTTCAGCAACCCCAATTGATAACTTTCCAATATTGATGATGTAATTGCTAAAAAATAGTACTTTATTTTTTGTTCAGTTTGCCTCTGATGCATTATTAGCGGTGATAAATATTGTAGAGATTCATGTTTCCTAGTTTCTTGAAGATGTTTTTGGTTGTGAATTTTTTTCATGAGTGTATTTTTTGTTTACTTTCTTTGCAGGTTATATATTGAAATTCCTTTTTCTTAATTTATAAGACTTCTTCCCAGATTAAAGATGTTAACATTATTTCCCAGTTTGTGTATACCTTTTACATTTTTTGTATGCTTCCAACAATATTTATTATTTCTTTTCTCCCTGGCGTTTAAGAGAAAAAAATATACTCATGGGGAAAGTTTCTAAAAACAAATACAGAAATGCAAACTACAAAACAAAACATGTTTTGAATTCCACCAGAAAAAAAAAAAAATACTGCTACATTTTGGTGCAGCTCCAGCTATCA
>ML661902.1:22597032-22708107 GCA_007570785.1 Antilocapra americana
TGTGGATGAGGGTAAGGGTGGGATGATATGGGAGAAGGGCATTGAAGCATGTTAATTGTCATGTGTCTAATCAATCGCCAGCCCAGGATTGATGCTCGGGACTGGTGCAGCGAGATTTCCCGGGGGGGAGGGAGGAGGGAGGGGGGACCCGGAGGGGAAGCATATGTAAACCCATGGTGATATCATGACAATGTATGGCAAAAACAATAATAAAAAAAAAATAAATAAATAAAATAAAATAAATACTGCTGCAGTGAACACACTTCCACATACGAAGCTCATCTAAGTATTTCTCTTGGTTGTAGTCCTGAGTCGAATTGTTAGGTTTTTGATCTGCCCATTCTAAAGACTGTGATTTCAAAAGACTAAATTGTCTTTATAACTTTACTTGTGTGCATTTTGCCTGCTGTTTTATTTTTTATGATTTCTAATGGACCCATTGTATTAAATTTGTAATTGCATTTTAAATTAAAGTTGTAATAAAATATTTGAGAATATGTTTTAGGAAAGACTAAATTCTCTTTAAAAAGAGTTGAACCAAGTCACCCTTTCACTCAGAGTTTTTAAGAGCAGGAGAGTCTCATGAAAGGTGACAGAAGCAGAGCTAAGATGTTTCTACACACTATGTGATTCCCAGGTGTTCATTCAGTCTCTCTTTTTCTTCCTTTCAAGATGAATTTTTGCTCTCCTAAACTGTTGGTGGGAGTGTAAACTGGTACAGCTGCTATGAAGAACAATATGAAGGTTCTTTAAAAAGCTAAATATAAAGTTACTGTATGATCCAGCAATCCCACTCCTCGGCATACATCTGGAAAAATGAAAACTCTAACTCAGAAAGATACATGCACCTCAGTGTTCATAACAGCACAATTTATAATAACCAAGACGTGGAATCAATGTCCATTTATTGCTGAATGGATAAAAACAATCTGATGTCTATGTATGTATAGAGAGAGACAATGGAATATTATTCAGCCATGAAAAAGAATGAAGCAACGCCATTTGTGGCAACATGGATGGACCTAGAGATTATCTTACTAAGTAAAGTAAGTCAGAAAGAGAAAGACAAATATTGTATGATATCACTTATATATGGACTCTAAAAGAAATGATACAAATGAACTTACTTATGAAACAGAAGTTGACTCAGACATAAGAAATGGACTACTGGCTACCAAAGGGGAAAGCTGTGGGAGAGGGATAAATTAAGAGCTTGAAATTAGCATATACACTGCTATATATAAAATAGATGACCAAGAAGGACCTAGTATGGCAGAGGGAACTCTACACTTTATTCTGTACTAACTATAAGAGAAAAAAAAATGATATATGTGTGTGTGTTTGTGTATGTGTATGTATAGTTGAACCACTTTGCTGTATACCTAAAATGAACACAACATTGTAAATCAACTATAATTCGATTTAAAAAGAAGCATGAACTTCTGAACTTTTGCTAAGTTTCAAATCAAGCCTTTTGGGATTATGAAGCTGTTATTTGTCACTGTTTATTTTGTGAAGCACATGACTCTGTGGGGTATTTCTAGTTTAAACAACATGCAGGCTGACATTTTCCCCCCCAAACCACAGTGGCTTTCTCTCCACTTCTCTCCCTTAATCATGCTTTTATAATTTCTTTACGGGCATCACACATAGTGACAAGATCCACACTGTGATAGTCAGGGCCAGTGAGGGGGAGGACAGCTGATATTTTTCAAAGTGACAGGTCATTGTGGTGCTGGGACCAAGGCATTCTGGGAGCAGCATCCTTCCAGTGGTGCTTGGCCATGAGGCTGGATGGCAGGAGCAATGTATGGGGTATCTTGATGCTACGGTTGTATCATATGGGGTATCTTGATGCAGAGACAAGAGTGCTGAAAGTGCAGGTAGCAACCAAAATCATTTTTTACCAAAAGGGAGCAGGGCAGAGTCAGAGGCAGAAGTCTTACCAAGTGAGATGTAAATTATTCTAGATATTGGCAATGATGCCCATCATCATGCTTGCTATGATCCAGGCTGAAGGTTGCAAAGTAAGGGCTTCAGTCTAACTCCAGCCCACTGTCTATCTAAATAAAGTTTTACTGGCACACAGCCATGCCTAGCATTTGCATGATGTCTGCAGCTGTTTCCCACATTCTAAAAGTGGAGGAGTTGAGTAGTTGCGACAGAGATAAGATGATCTGCAAAGACAAGAAGTGCTGTTGTCCAACTCCTGGCTGCTCAGCCCTTCTGGGTCAGAACTCCCCGAGGGTCAAGCCTTGCTCATTCTTCTACAGCCAGCACCATGGAGCATAGGGAAGGTGCTCGAACAAAACATAAAGGAAGGAGGTGCCATAGACCGTGGAGTCATTGGCTGTGGAATAAGGTAGGAAAAGCAGGGGTCGGGGAATAGACACACCAGGCTTGGAGTCCTGATCCTTCTGACCATGTCTCATGGTGTCACCGTGGGCAAGTCACTTCACCTGTCCAAATCCTCACTGGAAACTCTGCTGGAAACACTTCCCTGCAGGATCACCTTCAAGCTTAATAAGAAAGCAGCATGAACAGTTTCTCTGATTTTTAAGTTCGAAATCAAATGGGGCAGAGTGCATAGACTTTTTTAGCTTTTTCTTCTTAAGTCTCAAAAGTTGGAGAGATGCATATTTTGTCAACACAATAAGGCGAGGATGAGTGCACAATCACCCTGGTGGGACAGTTGGGCATACTGATTGGGAGATGGAGAGACAGCAAAACCCATGATTCAAAGAAAGAAGAGGGTGCACTAGTGTCACATGAGCCCCTACAGCCTAAGTGGGTGATAGGTTGTGTTAATTCACTATGAAGACTTTGTCAGGGGAGTATAGTCATTTCTCTTAGGACAGATCAGTGAGATTTAGAGTTAGAGGACTCAGAGGCTCACAAAGCCACACATGAAAGATAAAATGAACAAAAGGACTGTGGATTTATAGGATGAATAGAAGAAAATGAAAGGGGGTGGAGAAAGAGAGAGGGAGAAAGAAAGAAAGAGAGGGAAAGAGAGAGAGAAAGACAAAGCGATGAAGAGAGAAATACACAGAGGTACAGACTTTGCCTCCATGTTTTCCCAACCACTTTTGGCTTCAAAGGATGTTTGAGGAATCAGAAACTCTTCTGCAGCTGCAAATATGAAAGTCGCTGACACCTCACCAGGGGCAACAGATCAAGTTTCTCATCCTAGTCCTGGTCAAAATCAGAAAGCAGAGAACTGTGCAAACAAAATGCATTCTCTGAAGTTAACACTTGCAGTGTTCTCTGGGGCTTCAGTTTGACTTGAGTGCTGGAGCTAGGGCTTGTACTGTCCAATCCAATTTACCCATGGTGCCAACTCCCAGCTGACAAGCAGGGGAAAGAAATGCAGAGTCCTGCGCATGCAAAAGGCTGTCCTTTAAGAACATATACTGATGTCCTCAAGGGACTCTTCAGGTTCTTACTTATTAAACTTAAGTCAGAGGATTTGGGAATCAACTCTGAAATGTCATATTTTGGAGGAGGGGAGATTTTAAAAGTGCAATCAGGAGGCATAATGCTTAGGAATGCCCTTATAGCCTTAAAAGAAACTGAATTTTTTTGCTACCCTCCCTATCTAGAATACAGCCAATGATAGGGGAAAAATGCTAGAAAAGATGACAAAGAGGTCTATCAATTGTCATGTGTGTGTGTGTGTGTGTGTGTGCGCGCGCGCGCGCACGCATATGTGTGTTTAGCTTACCCTACTAATCTGGGTTTTGAGTACTTCCTTACTTCCCAACACCACAAGGTATTCTAGTCTCATCTTGTTTATTGCTTTCTTCAGTCTTAGAATCAGAATCAAAATATATGTTTGGTTCTTTTTATTGGCGGATGGGATTGGAAACAAATCGCTATGCATGAGGTGTGCTTGAGATACTGGGGTATCATTTCTTCTGGAGAACCGTCTTCTTTCAAAAGAGAAAAAATGGTCAAAAACAGGAGCATTCCTGAATTTAAAGAGTCAACTATTACACATGAACATCATCAGATGGTCAATATGAAAATCAGATTGATTGTATTCTTTGCAACCAAAGATGGAGAAGCTCTATATAGTCAGCAAAAACAAGACTGGGAGCTGACTGTGGCTCCAATCATGAACTCCTTATTGCCAAATTCAGACTTAAATTGAAGAAAGTAGAGAAAATCACTAGACCATTCAGGTATGACCTAAATCAAATCCCTTAGCATTAAATAAATGGAAATGACAAACAGATTCAAGGGATTAGATCTGATAGAGTGCCTGAAGAACTATGGACGGAGGTTTGTGACATTGTAGAGGAGGCAGTCACCAAAAACCATCTCTAAGGAAAACAAATGCAAAAAGGCAAAAGTGTTGTCTGAGGAGGCCTTACAAATAGATAAGAAAAGAAGAGAAGTGAAAGGCAAAGGAGAAAAGGAAAGGTATACCCATCTGGATGCAGAGTTCCAAAGAACAGCAAGGAGAGATAAGAAAGCCTTCCGCAGTGATCAGTGCAAAGAAATAGAGGCAAGCAATAGAATGGGAAAGACTAGAGATCTCTTCAAGAAAATTGGAGATGCCAAGGGAACATTTCATGCAAAGATGGGCACAATAAAGGAGAGAAACTGTACGGATCTAACAGAAGCAGAAGATATTAATTAGATGTGGCAAGAATACACAGAAGAACAATACAAAAGGTATCTTAATGACGCAGATAGCCACGATGGTGTGATCACTCACCTAGAGCCAGACATCTTGGAGTGAGAAGTCGAGTGAGCCTTAGGAAACATCACTACGAACAAAGCTAGTGGAGGTGATGGAATTCCAGCAGAACTATTTCAAATCCTGAAAGATGGTGCTGTTAAAGTGCTGCGCTCAATATGCCAGCAAATTTGGAAAACTCAGAAATGGCCACAGGACTGGAAAAGGTCAGTTTTCATTCCGATCCCATAGAAAAGCAATGCCAAAGAATGCTCAAACTACTGCACAATTGCACACGTTTCACACACTAGCAAGGTAGTGCTTAAAATTTGCTTTAACAGTACGTGAACTGAAAAATTCCAGATGTTGAAGCTGAATTTATAAAAGGTAGAGAAACTAGGGATCAAAATGCCAACATCAGTTGGATCATAGAAAAAGCAAGAGAATGCCAGAAAAAAACATCTATTTCTGCTTCATTGACTACACTAAAGCCTTTGACTGTGTGGATTACAACCAATTATGGAAAATTCTTCAAGAGATGGGAATATCAGACCACCTTACCTGCCTTGTGAAAAACCTGTATGCAGGTGAAGAAGCAGCAGTTAGAACCAGACATGGAACAAGGGACTGGTTCAAAATTAGGAAAGCAGTACATCAAGGCTATATACTCTCACCCTGCTTATTTAACTTATATGCAGAGTACATCATGGAAAATGCCAGGCTGGATAAAACACAAGCTGGAATCAAGATTGCCGAGAGAAATATCAATAACCTCAGATATGCAGATGACACCACCCTTATGGCAGAAAGCAGAGAGGAACTCAAGAGCCTCTTGATGAAAGTGAAAGAGGAGAGTGAAAAAGTTGGCTTAGAAGTCAGCACTCAAAAAACTAAATAAACATCCCATGACATGCCACGGAGGTCCCATACTTCGTGGCAAATAGATGGGGAAACAATGGAAACAGTGAGAGACTTTATTTTCTTGGGCTCCAAAATCACTGCAGATGGTGATTGCAGCCATGAAATTAAAAGACACTTGCTCCTTGGAAGAAAATCTATGACCAATCTAGAAAGCATATTAAAAAGCAGAGACATTACTTTGCCAAAAAAAGTCTGTGTCGTCAAAGCTATGGTTTTTCCAGTCATAGTGTATGGATGTGAGAGCTGGACTATAAAGAAAGCTGAGCTCTGAAGAATTGATGCTTTTGTTCTGTGGTGTTGGAGAAGACTCTTGAGAGTACCTTTTGAGACTGCAAGGAGATCCAACTAGTCCATCCTAAAGGAAATAAGTCCTGAATATTCATTGGAAGGACTGATGCTGAAGCTGAAATTCCAATACTTTGACTACCTTATTTGAAGAGCCATTTCATTAGAAAAGACCCTGATGCTGGGAAAGATTGAAGGCAGGAGGAGAAGGGGACAACAGAGAATGAGATGGTTCGATGACATCACTGACTCATTGGACATGAGTTTGAGCAATCTCTGGGAGGTAGTGAAGGACCAGGAAGACTGGCATGCTGCATTTCACAGGGTTGAAAAGAGTTGGACACAGCTGAGAGACTGAAAAACTTATAAAATAAGTTTAGCTTATAAAATAAGTCTACTCAGAGTGACTCATTTTTCCCTAGACTGAAAATAAAACCATGTTGCTTTAAGTAGAGAAAGATTATACACAGACTTTAGGACTTCCCAAGTGGCACAGTGGTAAAGGATCCACCTCTCAATCAAGAGACACAGAAGACCTAGATTAGATCCCTAGGTGAAATTAGACAAATATGAAAGCTTTGAGCAGATAGAATTGAATAGGATCATGATTCAACTAGCTGGATTTTAATTCTTTTTGATTCCTTGACTTGTGATGTCCAACCTGCCCAGTTGTATATGGTCAGCCTGGCAGGGACTAGACTAAGACTTCCTAGATGAACACACTTTCTATTTAGTGGGGCTTATATATGTTGAACATGCATTTTAAAAGTTTCACGAACTCTAAAGCTTCTAGTGCCAGAACCACAAAATGCACTCAAGATCATTATTATTGTCATTTTTATCACTGATCAACCTCATTATTAGCCATGATGACATCAACAAGCCACAAAGCTAGCAGAAAATGCTGGCAAATATTTAACAATTAGCTTCCAGAAAAAAACACAGCTCTGATTTGTATCTTTTTTTTTTTCAATTTCTGTAAAATAAATACTTCTACTGTGGCCCATTTCAAGCTTCCTACTTGATGTCTCTAAACCTGGATTCCAGGAGAGAGGAGAACCACCAGCTCTCATGAGCTGGAAGGAGGGGTTCCAGGCCATCTCAGAGGACAGTGATGAAAAAGGACATCAATAGAGGCTGCTTTGGGGTAGTGTGGGGACAGGAAGAAGGAGGTGATGGAGAATGTTCTATAGTTTGTATTTGAGCTCAGTTCTGTTGGACTCAAAAGTCATAGTTTCCCCACCCACCGCGGCTCTGAAAAACTTACCTGTAAATTCTGTATCTCTATCAGAGGGTTTGGGGCTTTTTGTCCTGGATACTGCTGCTGACTGGAGAATCAGTGGTTCAGTTCAGCAGCTGTTTCTCGTGCATTATGTACACACACAACTCTGTGCTGGTCCCCCGGGTGACACCTGGGGAAGATGATTTAGGATATCTCACCAGTAAGGGATTGAGGGTGCAGTGAGAGGCAGACATGCCCACGGTCCACGAGGCTACTGTTCTGCTGATGACAGCATGGACTCTGCAGTTGGGTAGGTGGGAGGGGACAGCGGTGGCATGATGAACTCCAAGTTAGGGCATCAGAGAAGACTTCCTGGAGGAAGTTGGAGGGCTGGGTTTGGAGGAAGAAAAAGATAAGATGTTCTTCTCCTTGAGAAACTGCCCCTGTCTACTTGGAGACAGTTAAGAGCAGGCTGTGTCTTCCACCATCAGACCTACAGACCTACAGTTAAGTTGGTTAAGTTGGCCTACAGTTAAGTCAGGTCAATGCCTGGGGATCAATCTCTTACTCCCTTGACCTGGGATGTGTATCCTTTCTGTTTTTTTTTTTTTTTCCTAATAAGCCAAGGATTCTTTAGCTTTAACATTTTTAAAAATCATTGTAATTTTTTTTGTGACTTGTTTTTTTATTCTTTTATGGGATTTTTTTAATTTGAACTTTTTATTTTGTATTGGAGTATAGCTGATTATACCTAGATAGCGTATTAAAAAGCAGAGACATTGCTTTGCCAACCAAGTTCCCTCTAGTTAAAGCTATGGCTTTTCCAGTAGTCATGTATGGATGTGAGAGCTGGACTATAAAGAAAGCTGAGTGCTGAAAAACTGTTGCTTCTGAACAGTGGTGTTGGAGAAGACTCTTGAGAGTCCCTTGACTGCAAGGAGATCCAACCAGTCAGTCCTAAAGGAAATCAGTCTTGAATATTCATTGGAAGGACTGATGCTGAAGCTGAAACTCCAATACTTTGGCCACCTGATGCGAAGAACTGATTCAATGGAAAAGACCCTGATGCTGGGAAAAATTGAAGGCGGGAGGAGAAGGGAATGACAGAGTATGAGATGATTGGATGGTATCACCATCTCAATGGATGTGAGTTTGAGTAAGCTCTGGGGGGTGCTGATGGACAGGGAAGCCTGGCATGCTGCAGTCCATAGGTTCGAAAAGAGTTGGACACAACTGAGTGACTGAACTGATCACCAATTAACAATATTGTGACAGTTTCAGATGAACAGTGGAGGGACTCAATCATAATATACATGAATCCATTCAAATATAGGATTTCTAAAAATATTTATTTATTTAATCTATGTATAATTGATTTAATTACAATGTTGTGTTAGTTTCAGATGTACAGCATATTACCCATTAAAAAGAATGAAATAATGCCACTTGCAGCAACATGAATGGGCCTAGAAATTATCATACTATGTGATATAATACAGAGGAAGACAAATACTGTATGATATCACTTTTAAATCAAATTTAAAAATTATATAAATTAATTTATTTGCAAAAGAGATATAGATTCATAGATTTCAAAAATAAACTTCTGGTTACCAAAGGGAAAATGTGGGAGAGGGATAAATTAGGAGCTTGAGATTAACATACACACACTATTCTATATAAAATAGATAATCAACAAGAACCTAATGTATATCACAGGAATCTCTGCTCAATATTCTGTAATGATCTCTGCTTTGGCTTTTGATTTGTTTATTCATTTAATAATTATTTATAGGACCCTTGGTATAGTATTCATAATAGTAAGGTTTTGTTAAGCATTTACTATGTTCCAAGCACAGCCTCCACTGACATATAATCTCTGCAATACTCTATGAGATGTTATTATTACATATGTTTCCTGATGAAGAAATGAAAGCATAAAGAATACCACTAGTGGTTTGGTGAGACACAACTGAGGTTTGAATCCAGGTTAGTGCAGAGGCCAGGCAGGAAGGTCTGGATGATACTGTCTTTTGTGACTTATCATGTGATGGGCAGGGGCTCCAGGGAGCACAGCCAAAGCCTTCTAGGATATCAGTCTAGGAGGGGAGAAGAGTGCAAAGAAGAAGATACGGAATAAACATGCCACTACTATGGACAGTAAGGGAGTAACCTCTCCATGTCTCACTTTTCTCAGCTGTAAAAGGGGATAACAAAAGTACAGACTCGGTATTCTTGTGTAAGGATAAAAGAAGATAATCTGTGTAATTCACCTAGCGCAGAAACTGTGATTAAAAAGCCCTCCATCAATACATGTCAGCTATGCTTATTACATTTTATCTCTACTTCCTTCTTAGAGAAGCAGGCTCACTGGAAATATTTACAGAATAAATGCATGGATGGATTAGAAGCTGGAAAAATACAGTGCATTCATCCCAAATTACCTGGGTATACTCTTACATTTAGGCATGGAGTTTAATATTCCCACCTTTGTGAAGCCCCCAAGAAGATGCAATGCTTTCTGGAAAGCAGGGCCCCAAGACTTCCTCCTCTCCCTCAGCCTTTGGGATGGTTAGAAGGGGCAAGTCAGCAGGTCTCATCTCTGTGCCACAGACATTTGTCACAGAGTCTTTGTGGCTGGAAATGTGCAAATACAATGATGCACATCTTCTAAGGGAGCAGTGGAAACCTCTATCTGAAGCAACTGTTTGGGTACCAGCTGCTTGGTAACAAACACATCTTTAATTAAATCAAACAATCCAGCAGCATTGATTGATTGAGAACAATTGCTTTTAAATACAGTCTAGTAGCCAGGACTGTTAACATTCTTTTTCATTCAATTAGTTCAGTTGGTTTAAATTAGAGACACTTGGCTATTAGCTAAAAAAAATAAATGCTTTCACCATTCAGCGTTAAATCCCCCACCTTCTTCCCCCTACACTAATGCAAGGCAGAGCCACCAGCAAGATAAATTTTCGAGGGTATTCCAACTGTTTGCAAGGAAGGAAGTCTTATGGGAAACCAAATTGGAAACAAACTCCCAAATGGGAACCCATCTCAACAATCTGGAATGATGGGTGGGGAGCTGCGAGGAACTAACTCAAATCTCTTGCACAGAATCTGACAATTTATCTTGGGGTCTAACCTGACATTGCATGGTATGTTAATACTTCCGAAACCAGATTTCACAGCAGGACCATAGGCTTTCATAGGAAGGTGTTCCTTTTACCATAGAACATATCTCAATGAAAGGAACCACTATCTATCTTGTCGCTCAAATGAGAAATCTGGAAATTGTCTGTGGACTCTCTCCTTTCCTATTGTTTTTCTCAAATGGGTTCCCAAACTCTGTGAAGTCTGTGCTCTGTATCTCTTTTCAGCCCCTTCTTCCCATTTCTGCATCCCTAGGGAGGGACCTCATCATGATTTCTTACCTTGGTTAACGTTTTCATGTCCTTAACTGGCTTTCCTACCTTAATCTCCCTCCTGCCCACCACCCTGGGAATCTGGAGGTATCAGTTTGCTGAGTTGTTATGACAAATGGCATAGACTAAGGGAGCTTAATAACTGATGCTTATATTCTCAAGTCTGAGGGGCTGGAGGTCCAAAATCAAGATGTTGGCAGGTTTGGTATCTTCTGAGGTCTCTTTTCTTGGCTTAAAAATGGACATCTGCTTGTCACCTTCTCATAAGGTTGCCCCTCAGTCTGTATGTTGTTCATGTCCCAGCCATCTACTCTTGGAAGAATATCAGTCATGTTGGGTTAGAGTCCACTCTAATGATCTCTTTTTACATTTATCACCTCTGCAAAGGCTCTTTCTCTAAATGCAATCATATTTTGGCATTAGGACTCAATAGATGAATGTTAAAGGAATGCATTTTGGACTAAACTGGGAGGTTCCTAAGTCAAAATTAGAAGTGGTCTACTCTATTGCATAAACCCTGTATAGATCCTTGTGGGCTTCAGGGTCAAGTCAAGTTCCTCAACTTCACCCAGGAGGCCTTCCACACTCTTTGGTTTAGTCCCTAAGTTGTGTCCAGCTCTTGTGATCCCATGGACTAAAGCCCACCAGGCTTCTCTGTCTGTGGTTTTTCCAGGCAAGAAAACTGGAGTTTGCCGTTTCCTTCTCCAGTGGGTCTTTCCCATCCAGGGACCGAACCTGGGCCTCCTGCACTTGAGGCAGATTCTTTACCGACTGAACTGCCAGGGAAGCCCATACTCTGGGGCCCTGGTTATCCTCCAGCATAGCTCTTCTCCCTTTCCTAAAATGGAGTTTCAGTGTCAGGTACCATTCTAAGGGCTTACGGACAGTAAAGCACTTCCTCCTTGAAGAATTGAGATGCAGAAGCAGGGTCAGTGACCTTCATTCCAATGGAGATTCACTGGGAAAGCCCCAATGTGTAAATGATCTCTCAGCCCTCCATACCTAACACAGGATCTAATAGCAAGTAGATGCTCAATTGAAAAAGTCAAAGTGTTAGTGTTCAGCTGTGTCTTACTGTTTTGTGACCCCATGGACTGTAGCCCACCACTTCTGTCCACCGAATTCTCTAGGCAAGAATACTGGAGTGGGTTACCATTCCCTTCTCCAGGGCATCTTCCCAATCCAGGGATTGCATCCGGGTGTCCTGCATTGCAGGCAGATTCTTTACCATCTAGCCACCAGAGAAGCCCATATGGTCAATTAGAAATTGTTAAAAGAAGTATGTTCAGACCAATATTTGATCTCTCTGCAGCTGTGTGTACTCAGAAGACAGCATCCTGGAAAGCAAGAGGTGTTTAGGACTGACCTGTGCATCTCCTTGGGGGCCTGGAGGTTTATCAGAAACATCATACCACTATTCCTGATGAGGATATAGGCCACTGCCCTCTGGAGATGGCCTTACAGGCGTAACAGCTGTGCTTTGGCCGTGAGCGCTTCTCCTTGAGACTACCTTCAGAGGCCAATGGAAAATTTTCTAATGGGAGATTTTCCACATTTGAGTTTACTTCCCTGACTCTGGGGATGCAGACAGTGATGTGTTTGGACTGAAAACTTGATGAGGCTCAAGTCGGAAGGGTTTCCTCCACTCCTTCCTCCACAGAACTGCTCTGAGAACCTTTTGGTATCACTGAGAATTGGGTTTGGGAACATCAGTTTTTCCCAGGATAATAAGAAAAAAAACTTTAGAGTTGGGATGGGAATATTTCCAGCATTTGGGAATAATGTTAACTTGTCAGTCCTCTTTTTCTTAGTTTTCTCAACTCTTAAATTACAGAAAGTTTATAAGAGAATTGGTTTTAAACCAAAACATTATTTGCAGAAACCACACCTAACTTAGAGGAGATGATCCAGGCTCATAACAGAATAAGGAATCCCAAGTCTCCCCCAAGGTTCAAGAACTCCTCAGATCTAGATTGAAAAGCATAAGAAACCAGGGAGGAGAATTTTAACACTTTAACGTAAACATTTTGACCTTTGGACTTTTAACTCAGAAGAAACAAAACCCAAAACATCTTTTAAATTAAAGAAATCATATATATATATATATTTTTTCTAGCCAAGCCACAAGGCATGAGAGATCATAGTTCCCTAGCCAGATATCAAACCTGTGCCCCCTCCACTGCAGTAGAAGCATGTAGTCCTAACCATTGGACCACCAAGGAAGTCCCAAGAAGTCTTTCATTTCTTTGAGATTAGACTTTCCAGAGGATTTCATCTTCAAACTACACCTTCCCACCTGATATTGAGAAGGCTTTTAATTGTAGTTTAAGCACCTCTGATATTGGCATTTAATACATAGAGTGTCTTTGTGCATTTAATTGTGAGCCTGTTTTCCTGCTTCCTTCTGTCTCACTACAGAATGTCTGATGGGGACACAGTCTGGTTGGAGACCACATGGGACAGGAAGAGAGAAATGAGTTAAGTTCAGACTCAGTGAGAGAAGGCTTGTTGACCCATGTCAGAGTCTTCTTGTAGCAAAATCCAAACAGCTTCCCAGGGTCCCTGGGAGCCACACAGAGGCACAGGGGTTAGTATCAGGTCACAAGTGTGGGCAGGACCAATAAGATACCCTCTCCCGCTGTTGACCCCCTTTTGCAAACAGCAGGTTCACACACCTGGTTTTCAAGCCCACTGTGTTGCTAACATGCTCATTTAGAGGGGGTCAGGGCGAGGCCTCATCCCCTCCTGTGCTTCCTTCCAAGTGGATGACACCTTTGACCGTCTCCTGTCTCTGTTTCCTCTTTCCTAATGGGTAAACACAGAAATGAATGTATCAAGAAGCCTTTTCCCCAGCTTCCCTGACACAGGTCCTCTTATCATGGACAGGTTAATCCCAGCTCTGCAGGGCCTGTGGACGGTGGTGAAAGTCATTCCTTTCTGAGCTTCTCTTAGCAGACCCGTCTGCCTTCTACTCTGAACTCCATCCTCTGACTGAGCTTGATCGTAATGAAAGAGATATATTGGCTTTGATCTGTTGTATCCCTTGTTTCTCCACGTGTTCTGAATCTAAAGAGGATGGATGAGGTCTCTGACTGAGCAGAGACCTCAGAGACCTTGGCCCCTTGTCTGTTCCTTACAGTTTTCACGGCCCCAAGAACACTGGCAGAGGGTCACCTGGCACAGGAAGGAGGGTCCAGCCAGGACACTCTTTCCCAGAGAGGCTCTGTTTGTTTGGAACTACCCACTCTGTTGTCTGTGTCCCCTTACCACTCCATGAAAACAGCTACATCAGGTGTCCGGTACTGTGCTGTATGCGTGTGGTCCTTTTAATCTTCAAAATAATGCTGTTACACTCCTCAGGAGATAGAGCATCAGAGCTGATAGATGACTTGGTTCCCAACATAGTGAAGTTGGAACTCAACCAAGGATGCGCTTTGAAGTTGTTGGCTTGTTCCACCAGAGGCCAGGGCCACCTCTCGTTCCTGGGATCAGAAGGATAGACCCTGCCTCCGTCTCTGACTTTGCCACTTAGATCGTGAAGCCTGGTGAGGTCCCTGCACCTCTGAGGCTCAGACTCCATCAATGAAAGGAGGCGGCCTGACCCCTCACCCATGGTTCATCGTACGCACAAGTATGGCCATGTCTATTACACAACACTTTCATGGCAGAATAAGAATTGAGTTATAGCTTATGACTCTCAAGGCAAGCAAAGACACAAACGTGAACACCCTCTTTCCCCACCTTTGAGTTTTCATTTCAATACTCTTGGAAAATCTTTGGTGTCACAAATGCCTCCTCCAAGCCTTTAGAAGTTCAACGTGAATTAGGATTTGACAAGGGAGTCCTTTGCTACTGCTTCTTTTCTCTTTCAAGATTAAAAGAAAAGTCTAAACGGACGGCCTTCTGCTTAGCATAGTGAGCTCCTCACATAGGCAGGCGGACTGCGCCATCAGACAGGAGAGAGGCCCACGCTCTGTGGTCCCTGGGCTCCTCCCCTCCCCGCCCCTTGGAGCTCACCTGCCACTCCTCCTGCACAAGCCAGGGAGGCCCAGCACAGCTGCAGTGGCTTTGTCTCCTATCGGCTGCTCTATCTTTGTTCAGCTTCAAACCTCTTTCCCTCTGTTCATCTTCCCTCTCACTTAAGTCTTTCATTCTGGATCACACCCTTCACCCCCTTGACTTCCCCCACCAGCCCCCATGGACCATAGGCAGCATTTCATGGGGGCCCCAAAGAGGCCATTGGAGCCCAGCTGTGCAAGGCCTCACCCGCCCCAGCTCTTGCCAAGAGAACCAAGCTGTCACGAACCCTATTCTCTGTCCCTTCAGCCCCCAAACCTTTGTTCAGGCTCCTTCTTGATCCTCAAATCAACTGCTCCTCAGGCTTCTTAGATGGTAAAGAACCTGCCCGACAATACAGGAGGCACAAGAGATGCAGGTTCGATCCCTGGACCAGGAAGATCCCTGGAGAAGGAAGTGGCACTCATTCAGGTATTCTTGCCTGGGAAATTCCATTGGCAAAAGAGCCTGCAGGCTGCAGTCCCTGGGCTGCAGAGTCAGACATGCCTGAGGGACTGAGCACCAGCTTTCCCACTTGTCCAAAGTGCACCCTCAAAAGCTTAGGAGAACCCCAAACTGGGCCCTTCCTTGAAGGCCTCTAGGGCTCCCCAAGACAGAAGGAATCTTTTATCCTCTGTGTTCGCACTATGACTGATTAACAATTCTACAACCGCACCTTTCTCCATCAGATCTTACCTTCATCTGTGTGACAACTCCTCTCCCAGTAGAGTGTGAATTTTCCGCGATCAGGGACCACTTGGTATTGGAATGTGTGCTTCCAGCCCCTTTGCTTCAGGCCCCAACTTGGTGCCTGGACCATGGCAGGATTCGTGAACCACCTGAAGTGATCTCCATTAAATGTCTGACGAGGGCCCACCAACATCTGGAGAGGTACCACCTCATGGCTCTCTGGGCACTGCCACCAGGATGCTGGGCGACCTTCAAAAATTTTCAACTTACTTAAATTCAGAGTTGCTCTCTGAATTTATGAAGGGGGCTAAGTGTGTAGATTCCAGTGTATTCTTGCGTAAACAATGTGATCATATATGAGAAAGTGTGCAGTGTGGACTTCACACTCAGAGAATGCCTTCCATATGCCACTGAATCACAGGACTCACTTGCAAGCCCTTGTCTGATTAGGTTTTTAAAAATTTTTTACAGGATGGTTGATTTATAATATTGCATTAGTTTCAGAGGTACAGCATAGTGATTTAGTTTTATTCAGATTACATTCTATTATAGGTTCTTACAAAATTGTTGCTGCTATTGTTTAGTCATGTCATACTCTTTGCGATGCCATGGACTGTAGCCTGCCAGGCTCCTCTGTCCATGGGATTTTCCAGACAAGAATACTGGAGTAGTTTCTTATTTCCTCCTCTGGGAGATCTTCCTGACCAGGGATTGAACCCTCATCTGACAAGTGGATTCTTTATCACTGAGCCACCAGGGAAGCCCTATTACATGATATTGAGTCTAATTCCCTATACTATACAGTAAATCCTTATTGCTTGTTTATTTTATGTATAGCAATTTCTATCTATTAATAGAAATTTCTATCTACTTGAAATACTTCTCATTTGTCCCTCCCTTTATTGATTCATTTTAAATTCTAAACCCTTTTAAAAAACATTTTTTTATCCTCCATCTTTATTTGTCTTTTCTATCCTATATTATCTTTTCAAGAACTTGAACCTTTTCTCTGGGCAAATGTACTAGTAGAAAAAAAATGTACAATGGTCTGAGATAACTTAACTTGTTCTTTTGATTTTGATTGTAAAAGTCATTCAGTCGGGTCCAACTCTTCACAACCCCATGGACTATACAGTTATTCCTAGTTACAGCAATATATGCATAACAGAAAAGTTATCATCTGAACTATCTTTAAGTGACATCAGCATACATTCACATTACCATGCAGCCATCACCTCTGCAGATGGTGACTGCAGCCATGAAATTAAAAAAATGCTTGCTCCTTAGAAGAAAAACTATGATGAACCTAGACAGCATATTAAAAAGGAGAAACATTACTTTGCTGACAAAGATCTGTCTAGTCAAAACTATGGTTTTTCCAGCAGTCATATATGGGTGTGAGAGTTGGACCATAAAGAAGACTGAGCACCGATGAATTGATGCTTTTGAACTGTGGTTTGGGGAAGACTCTTGAGAAGTCCTTGGATTTCAAGGAGATCAACCAGTCCATCCTAAAGGAAATCAATCCTGAATATTCATTGGAAGGACTGATGCTGAAGCTCCAATACTTTGGCCACCTAATGCGAAGAGCTGACTCGTTAGTAAAGACCCTGATGCTGAAAAAGACTGAAGGCAGGAAGAGAAGGGGATGACAGAGGTTGAGATGGTTGGATGACGTCACCAACTGGATGGACATGAGTTTGAGCAAGCTTCAGGAGCTGGTGATGGACAGAGAAGCCTGGAGTACTGCAGTCCAAGGAGTCACAAAGAGTCAGACATGACTGACAGACTGAAGTGATCATCATAGCTCATCTCTAGACTTTTTTCATTTTGCAAAACATCAAACATTAACTCCATTAAAACAACGTCTCTTCATAACCCTTGCCAAGCCAGTGACACCCACCATTCTACTTTCTGATTCCATGAATTTGACTATTCTAGCTTCCTCATATAAATGGAATTATAGAATATTTGTCCCTTTTTGATCAGTTTATTTCATTTAGCATAGCACCTTCAAGGTTCATCTATGTTGTAGCCTGTGTGTCAGAATTTCAGTTTTTAATTTTTTTTTTTTTTGCTGACTAGTATTCCATTTTGTTTATCCTTTGATTTGTCAATAAATATTTGGGTTGCTTCCAGTGATACAAATATTTGTAGATTGATAAAGATTCATAGCAGATATTTTCAGGAATCCTCTCCCCTTCTCCTCAATAAGAGAGGAATAAGATTGACCTTGGTTTGAATTTAAGTTCTGTTTTTACTGTATCTGTATCTTTGAGTCATAATGTCTCACCCCCCCCACTGAACTTCAGCCCTTTGATTTCTCCTTGGGGCTAAGGATGCCTACCTGACCAAGGGACTACAAGACACTGGGGCCATTTATTGTGTTCAACTGGGGCCCTGACACACCAGATAAGTGGCATCTGATATTCTTAGTTTTCTGGGCTTTTGTGACATGACCACATCCTGAGGTCTTCCCTTTCTGAGGAACTCCATCACTCAGGGAGGACTTTCTTGGCTCTTGGGGAGAAACATTGCTTTTCCTCTTCATCACTGGGGTCTGCAAACAGTTTTGGTAAGGGAACAGGAAGTCACGTGGGTTATGAATTCACACGCTCGACTCCACGCGTGTTATTGTTCTCTGTGCATCACAAAGAAAGGTGAGAGTGCTTTGGCACGTGTGTTGCAAGGCTGTCTTGTTACCATTGTTTTTTAAACTTTCTGAAATGTCTTCTTGTCCCCCCACACCCTTCAATTTAGCAAATACTTCCTGAGAGTGTACACCCTGGGTTGGGTGTCTTGTCATGATATGAAAGAGTGATGAGCTGAGCCGAGTCTCTGTCTCCAAGAACTTGCTGTGTAAGGAGCAAGGGGCATGCCCAGCAGTACTCTTGTTGTTCTGTCTCTCATTCGCATCCAACTCCAAGGCTACAACATGTTAGACTTCCCTGTCTTTCTCTGTCTCCCAGAGTTTGCTCCAACTCATGTCCATTGAGTCTGTGATGCCATCCAATCATCTCATCCTCTGTCACCTCCTTCTCCTCCTGCCCTCCATCTTTCCCAGCATCAGGGGCTTTTCCAGTGAGCTGGCTCTTCAGATCAGGTGGCCAAAAGTATTGGAACTTCACCTTCTGCATGAGTCCTTCCAGTGAATATTCAGGATTGATTTCCTTTAGGATGGGCTGGTTGGATCTCCTTGCAGTTCAAGGGACTCTCAAGAGACTTCTCTAGCACCACAATTAGAAAGCATCAATTATTTGGCACTCAGCCTCCTTTGTGGTCCAACTCTCACATCCATACATGACAACTGGAAAAACCATAGCTTTGACTATATGGACCTTTGCTGGGAAAGTGATGTGGTATTAAATGGCATTAAACTGAAGGATATGATGGGACTTTCCTGGTGATTCAGTGGTTAAGAATCCACCTTCCAACGCAGGAGATATGGATTTGATCCCTGTTTGGGGAACTAAGATCCCACAGGCCAAGGGGCAACTAAGCCGACATGCTTCAACTAGAGAAGCCTACTTGTGTTCACAGTTACTCAGTTGTGTTTGACTTTTTGTGACCCCACAGACTATTGCCCACCAGGCTCCTCTGTCTGTGGAGTTTTCCAGGCAAGGATACTAGAGCAGGCTTCTATTTCCTCCTCCAGGGGATCTTTCTGATCCAGTGATAGAACCTGTGTCTCCTACATTGGCAGGCAGATTCTTCACCACTGAGCCACATAGAAAACCCAGGGAAGACCATGGGCCACAACGAAAGATCCTATGTGCACAACTAGGACCCAACACAGACAAATAATAAATAAGGAAATAAACTGCAGGATATGAAAGGAGACCTAGGCTTCACTACGGCTGCATGACCTGTTGGAAGGGACTCAATGTGCACGAGCCTTGGTTTCTTCAGCTGTCAAGTAGAAATGGTGTTTACCTTAAAAGAATGTTGTGCCAGAAATGAAAAGGCACAAGTTACTGATGCATGCAATAAGCTGAAACATGCCATGTGCATTACAATAGGTGAAAGTAACCAGACTCAAAGAGCAACATACTGTATGGTTCCATTTATATGATACTTAAGAAAAAGCAATACTTTAGGGAATGAAATCGGATCAGTGGATGCCAGAAGTCCATGCTAAGAGTGGAAGAGACACTGAGGAACAGAAATATTCTCTGTCCTGATGTGTTGGTGGTTAACGGATGGATGTTTTTGCAAAAAAAAAAAAAAAATGCTTAGGACAGTGTAACTTAAAGGGATGAATTTTACTGAATGCAAATTTTACCCCAATAAATAAATAAATGAGGAAAGAGAAAGACTGCAAAGGACTAAAGGAGATGCTTTCTGTGAAAGGTTCTGTCATAATGCCCAGCACCCAGTGGGTGCCCTGTTGGAATTTTTTCATCTATTCAAAGCAAAGAGGATTTTCTCTGAAGTAGCAATCCCCAAGTTCAATGTTTTCTCTTTCATGTATTAGCTTTGCAACTTTGGACAATTTGCTTGAACTATCTGAAGCTCTTCATTCAGAAAATAAAAATAAAATGGTGATGTTTCAAGGTGAGTGCTTGTGAGAAATCAGTCGTATAATGTAAAGACCTTAACTTAAGGTATGTCACATATAATGTTTTACTTTATTTCTTTAAACACACTAATACTGTGCTTATTGTGTTCTAGCCCCTCTGTGGAAGCCTGTATAGGTACCAACTGGTTTTATCCTTATTATGGACCCATTTTACAGATGAGGAGACTGATCACAGGAAGGCTAAACACTAGGTTCAGGGTTACATCTGGGATGGGAGCTGGAGTCCAGAGTTCTTCCTCTCATCACCAGTCAGTGCTGCTTGTTTGATTGATGCCTCACTTACCATTAGCTCCCTTGATGCAGGAAATTTCCTCTGAGCCATCTAACATGTTGGAAGTCTTACCAGGAGAAGCAAGTCTTTTATTCTTTTCCAGTGATGTTCCTTTTATGATTGTTTCCAGGTGATGGAACTGGCTCCCAGAAGTGCTGAATGGCTTATGGAGGCAATTGATCTATGACTTGAGCCCAGACCTTCTGTCTCCAGATCTGGGATTTTCCTTCTCAGCATTAGTGAGTGTATCCTGCATCAGCTGTATACTGATACAGCATCAGTGTCTTCTTTCCTTGTCCACTTTGCAGCTAGAATAAGCTTCCAGGCAATAATTTCTTTGTGAGATCCTAAATAAGCCTTTTCAAATACTGCTGTCAGGATTGTGAATTGCTAAGGTTTTTCCTGAGGATAATTTGGTGATATATGTCCCTCAAATGTCTTATAAATGGACTTTCTTTTTGACTTAGCAACTTTAATTCTAGGGATTTTTTTCTTAAAGAGATAATCATAGATAGGCAAAGGTCTGTATTCAAGCAATTTTATTACATTATTCATGCTCTTGAAACTTGGGTACACATTAAGTACTCACCAGTAATGGAGTAGTTAACTTGTTCATGAAGAATTCATAAAATGGAATACTAAGAAGCCATTAAAAATCATGTTTCAGAAGGTTACTTAATGAAATGGAACATGTTCATGGTGTTTTTAAAGAGAAAAAGCAGGATTAAAATAAAATTATGCATGTATGACCACATAAAGGAAGACTGGAATAAAATACACGAATAAAATAAAATACCTGAAAAAATTTATAGACTTATCAGGTGAGAAACTATGGCCACATTTATTTCTGGCTTGTGTTTTCTAAATTACATATCTGTCTGTGTTTGGGAACACAACAGAGGTCATTACAACTTTTAAAATCATGACAGGGTCTCTTGTTCCCTTGAAGATGACAACATGAGTAGGTCATGTTGGGTTCTTTAGAGTAGGTCAACACAGATAGTGACTTCATTCCCCAAACACCGTGGACCCCTTAGGAACTTCACCTTTCTCCATGAAGATTACACACAAAGGAATTATTGGATAGCACCTCAGTGCCTGTAAATGCTTGATAGCCCAGAAGAACAGCAGTGTAGAGTGGTTGGAAGGAAACTCTGAGAATCAGCTCCCCACTGGTCCTCAGTGTGGGAGTTTCCAAGTTTTCAACCTTGACAAAGGACCCCCCAACCTTCTTCTGAGCTCTCTGAAGGCCTGGGGGCCCCCACAAACCAGTGAGAAGCTCTCACTGCTGTGCTACGCAGAAATGGAGGGTGTATTGAGACAAAATCTGTGATTTCTGCCTCCTGGGGCCATGCATCCTGAGTCAGCGCCCTCGTATAAATGACAGCCCTCCCAAAGTGGGAAGACAGGCTGTGTGTCCCCTGAATCCTTCTTTTTTCAGATAGATGTGCGAAAAAGACTGGGGGCTCTAGTCAATATCAGTCAGCAGTGTTGGTCAGCAGACACAACTTGACTGCAAAGAGGCTCTTTCCTCAGGAAACCCTCCTAACCACCTCAGCAGACATAAGATTCCCCCCTGTCTGACTCCCACAGCAGCTTGTCTCTCAGCATGTTATGATGATGAGGTCCCTTTTCTCAGCCCTCTGCAACTTCCTCAAGTCCAGGGACCTTCTTCAGCTTTCCCCTGCATACCCAGTGCTTAACAGGGGCATGAGCATCCATTCACTCACTGGACCCCACTGCATGTATTTATCCAGTGCCTGCCCTGAGCCAGGCTCTGCAGTAACCATGAGTCTACAGGTGTAAACAAAACAGGTAGGAGCCTTCTCTGGATAGAGTTTGTAGTTCTGGAGGAAGTCAGAATATAAATAGGTGACAAATAAATACATGATAGACAGATGGACAGATAGATAGAAATGAATTAGAGAGATGAGTGGATGGATGGATGGATGGTTGGCATGCATGGATGGATTGGATGAATGGAAGGATAGATGGTCAGATTGAATGAATAGATGGATTGGATGGATGTATTGGGTGGATGGGTGTATTTGATGGATATATTTGATGTATGTATAAAGGCTGAGCACTGAAGAATTGATGCTTTTAAATTGTGGTTCTGGAGAAGACTCCTGAGAGTCACTTAGACTGCAAGATCAAACCAGTCCATCCTAAAGAAAATCAACCCTGAATATTCATTGGAAGGACTGATGCTGAAGGCCCCACACTTTGGTCACCTGATGCAAAGAGCTGACTCATTGGAAAAGACCCTGATTCTGGAAAAGATTGAAGGCAAATGAAGACGGGAGCAGCTGAGGAGGAGATGGTTAATATCATCAATGACTCAATGGACATGAGTTTGAGCAAACTCCAGGAGAGAGTGAAGGACGGAGGAGCCTGGTGTGCAGCAGTCCATGGGATTGTGGAGTCAGACACAACTTAGCAACTGAACAACAACAACAGCAATGAATGGATTGGATGGATACTTAAACAAATAAGTAAATGCAGGTACCAGCTGGTTCACACTACTATGGAGAGACAGAAGATGAGGGCTATAAGAGGAGGAGATACAGTGAGTATAAAAATAGTGTAGCAGTTAGAAACAAGGATCCAGCTCCACCTCTTACTACCTGTGTGAGCACAGGCAAGGCGTGATTGTTGTTGTTGCTGTTTCCTTAATGTGCTTCAGTTTCTTCATTGGTTACTTTAGGATTAAGTTATTTTATTTCTCTGGGGATGCTTAAATAATGCAAGCACACACGTAAATGTTGGCTGTTATGGTCAGGATATGTGGGTATGAGTTGTTGGGGTGTCAGGGAAGAGTTTTGGGGAAAGTGACTCCTGTGACTTTAAGCATGGGTAAGATATGACTAGAAAAACATGAGGAAAGGGAAAGAGGGAGAGCTTGAATGAAGACCTAGGCTGAAAAAGGGCCTGCAAGAAAAGCCTGAGAGACCTAGGGTGTGAGAGCAGAGGAGAGCTGACCCAGAACATCTGGGAAGTCAGCTTGTCAGCTTCAGCTTCAGCATCAGTCCTTCCAATGAATATTCAGGGTTGATTTCCTTTAATATTGGCTGGTTTGATTGCCTTGCAGTCCAAGGGACTTTCAAGAGTCTTCTCCAACACCTTAATTCCAAAGCATCAATACTTCAGCACTCAATCTTCTTTAGGGTCCGGCTCTAACATTTGTACATGATTAGTAAAACAATAATCTTTAATCTCTTTGTAATGAAATGAGGAACTATGAAAATAACATAATTGGCAAAGTGTCATAAATTACGGTACTAATACATTGACCCTTGCCAGGGAACAGCATGGATTTACACGTGGCTGTTGTGCTGGGACCCACGGCTGGAAGGCAGATCTGGTGCAGGAGGTATCTGAGCTCCATTATCCCATCTACGGGCTGCTTTGTTCCAAGATGAGGATTAGTGCTAATAATTTCTCCCCAGGGAAGCACTATCTAAATCCAGGTTTTTTTTTTTTTTTCCTGCAGAATCTGTAAATACAGCCAGGGTCTTACTGGGGAAGGAGAGGGAAGGTACATGTAAGTAGGTCAATCCAAGTGCTTTTGTGTGCTAACAATGACAGAAAACATAAAAGTTTCCACATTGCTTAGACAGTTGTTCTGTTTGTATTGACCAAGTAAACTAAAAATCCAGGAGGGAGGTGATCTGCAGCAGTAGAAGCCAGAAAGACTTCTGGAGCCAAAAAATAAAAGTGTTTTCACACAGAGTTGGGTGATTCTGAGTGGTGGAAGGAAACTTATGCACATTTTTTTTTAGCTTGCTTTGCCGTACCTAGACCCAAGAGCTCTCTCTAAGTTTAAGACTGGATGGTTGGCCTCCACATACTTTTGAGAAATGGATATTCACAAATGGCTGTGTTTCAAAGGTGTTCTCTGATCCAGCTCATGACAAGAACATGTTATTTATGGAAGAGGTCTTGCCTGTAAAATCTCAGTTAAAATTGTGAGAAAGAAAGGAAGCATCACAGGCTGTGGACAAGGAGACCTGAGTTCTAGACCTGGCCTAGCAACTGACTTTCTGTGCAGGCTGAGAGTAGGGACTTCACCTCCTTTACCCATTGCACCATGTTTGAAATTACGAAGTGGGTTGGGTGGCTTCTACTCTATGCCTTAAAAATACATATAAATTATCTCTAAAGTCAAGTCTAAGTCATTTGGGGAGGGATGAAATAAAGGCAATTTGCAAATCTACTAGTGAATAAAGGCTTACTAATGAAAAAGAGAGTCTTCCCAGGGCACTAGTGGAAATGAACCTGCCTGCCAATGCAAGAGACATAAGATCCCTGGGTCAGGAAGATCCCCTGGAGGACGACATGGTGGC
Source organism: Antilocapra americana (assembly GCA_007570785.1). Lineage (NCBI taxonomy): Eukaryota > Metazoa > Chordata > Mammalia > Artiodactyla > Antilocapridae > Antilocapra > Antilocapra americana. Next base: position 22,621,512 of record ML661902.1, read on the forward strand.
CTACTCCAGTACTCTTGCCTGGAGAATCCCCATGGACAGAGGAGCCTGGCAGTCCATAACGTTGCATAGAGTTGGACACAGCTGAAGCCACTTAGCATGCATGCAATGAAAAGGAACAGTTATTCTATTGCTAAAGTCTCCATGCTTTTTGTATGGAATGATCAGACCTACCATGATTTTGGCTGTCACCTCATCTTTGCAGATGAGTCAGGTGGAGCTCACAGAGTCTGCAACGTCTCCAAGTTTTCGGCATCTAGCAAGTAGCAAATGTGAGTCCTTATTCTAAAAAAGTCCATAGTAATAGGAAACATGTGTCAAACACTGTTTTAAGTTTTACTATTGTTATTATTAATTCATTTAATCTTTTCAACAACATTGTGTGATAGGAAGTTTAGTAGTTTTATTGATGAGGAAAGGGTTGCTCAGAGTAGGTCAATGGCCGTTTCAAGGTCAACAGGTTAATAAAAAGTTGTGAAGACTTTCTGATTCCACCAGTGGATGGATGGATGGATGGATGGATGAAACTGTGAGGAAATTAACTAGACAAGTCTCTAATGAGGTTTGGACATATGAATCACCCACAAGCCACATAGGGGTGACTTGGTTATGTGCTTCATCTGTTTAAAGTCTTAAATGATTCAACATTGTCTGGAGATAAAAAATAATAATAATAAAGATTTTTCCAAATAGTATGCAATGACACTACCATTTATTGTTCATGTACTATATGCTACAAAGAATTCAGTGTTTTCTAATACAAATTGTCTCATTTAAACCTCACAGTTATTCTGTAGAGCAGTGTTGTTTATTTTGATGTTTTCACAGTAAAGAAACTAAAGGGTCAGAGAAGCTAACTAGTTTAGGCATACACCTGGGAATGAGTGACCACATAACCTGTCATCCTAACTGGGATTGTCTAGATAGGGTCAGGGATGTTCTGATAGTTTTGTTGGGACAAGAAGTATAACCAGGGCTTTTGCATACCTACTGGAGGTATTGTTTTTGCAACTTGGAAGCGAACAGCCTGGGGTGTAAGTACTTTATCATCCCAAAGTCCATATTTCTAGCTTCAACCCTGCCAAGTCTTTCCATCATGTGGTCCCAGTTGGCAGCTCTTAGCAGTTCCTATAGAGCTGCTTCCAGGCCACCATGTTGGATGGAGCCATTGCATTTTCCCCAGCTTGAGCTGCTTATAAGTGCCTCGTCTTTTGCACATTCCTCTGCCTGGTATGCCCTCCTCCTCTTCTTTGCCATACTCCCTTTCAGTCTTCAAAGCTCCTCTGTCCACACTTCCCCTGGGAAGTCTTTTCTCAATATTCACTTCCTACTCTCCAATCTCATAATCTTTTTATTGTTGCCGTTTATACCTCTTTTTCATTCTTTCCCACTCAACTATGATATTTCAAGAGCAGACACACAGTGCTGTTACCCTAGGTTCCAGCATGGAGCTCACCACTGACTGGGACTAAAGTTGCTTATTTTTAAAAAAACATTTCTATTGGGGTATACTTGCTTTACAATTTTATGTTATTTCCTGCTGTACAGCAAGGTGAATCAGTCCTGTGTATTTATACATCCCCTCTTGTTAAGATTTCTTTCCCATTTAGATCAGATGTGGCACATATCCACAATGGAATATTACTCAGGCATGAAAAAGAATGAAATCGCACCAATTGCAGAGACGTGGATGGACCTAGGGACTATCATACAGAGTGGAGTAAATGAAAGAGAAAAACAAATGTATTAACTCATATAAGTGGGGTCTAGAAAAATGGTACAGATGAAACTGTTTGCAAATCAGAAACAGAGACATAGACATAAGGAACAAATGTAGGGGCTAATGATTTTTAAGAAAGAAAGGAAAATCGGAGGACAAGAAGAAGCATGAATACGTGTAGTTTCGATGGAAACTGAAGACAGACCATTCATCCATTCAACTATTCAGCCAATGTTTATTGTGCACCTACCGTAATCTAGGTGCTATAGTTTCTCTGGTGAATAAAACAGACAAAGAGTTGTTTTGGAGTAACTCGCTTCCTGAAATGGGACAGAATATATAAAAATAATCAGATATCAATCATGAGATGTACACACCGCAAAGGTGAGGTTAAATCCTGCAAAAATAGAGACATCAACAGAATCCATTTCATTTGCGAGGGTGCTTGTCCTTTGCTGATAGTCTGAGTTTTATAGCTGGCATCAAATGTCACGTCCTCAAGGAAAATGTCCCAGCTGACTTCAGCACTTTTTTGGTAACATCATTTTGAGGGAAATAGGATGAGAATTATTGTACCCAATTTTCAGATTCAAAGATATGAAATGAGAGCCATAAATAGATGTTTCATGGATGGTAGAGACTGGGCACAGAGAACTGAGAAATGGACCCAGATCTTCAGCTAACATGGTTTTCCTAGAAACTCTGATTAGTTGGAATAGACTCTATCTGAAAAGTAATTGATGACATCATTTAAAAGCCTCATTTGTAGTATTAAAATATACTGCTATATATTGGGGCTTCCCTGGTGGTCCAGACGGTAAAAAAAAATCTGCCTGCAATGTGGGAGACTCGGGTTTGATTCTTGGATCAGGAAGATCCTCTGGAGAAGGAAATGGCAACCACTCCAGTGTTCTTGCCTGGAGAATCCCATGGGCAGAAGAGCCTGGCGGGCTACAGTCCATGGGGTCACAGAGAGTCGGACACGACTGAGGCACTAACACATACCAATATTAACTTTCTGTGGTTGCTGTAATACATGACCACAGATTTGCTGACTAAACACAACAGAAAGTTATTCTCACAGTTTTGGAAGTCAGAGGTCTGAAATCAGTACCACTGGGCTAAAATGGTCCTTCTGAAAGTTCTGACCAATTCCTTTTCACCTCTTCTAGCTTAATGTGGCTGCTAGTATAACTGTACTATACTAAGACTTGGAAGCTGATAGGGATATTAAACCATGTTTTGTATTCAGTCACTAGGTCATGCCTGACTTTTTGTGACTCCATGGATTGCAGCATGTCAGGCTCCCCTGTCCTTCACTATCTCCTGGAGTTTGCTCAAATTCATTCCATTGAGTTGGTTATTCTATTTAAGCACCATATTTTATCCAATACTTAAATCCCCTAGGATGGCTGTGCTGTGCTGTGCTTAGTAGCTCGGTTATGTCTGACTCTTTGTGACCTCACAGATTGTAGCCCACCAGACTCCTCTATCCATAGGGATTCTTCAGGCAAGAATACTGGAGTGGATTGCCATGCCCTCCTCCAGGGGATCATTCCAACCCAGGGATTGAACTCAGTTCTGCATTGCAGGAGGATTCTTTACTCTGAGCCACCAGAGAAGCCCAAGAATATTGGAGTGGGTAGCCTATCCCTTCTCCAGGGGTGTCTTCCCAATCCAGAGATTGAACTAGTGTCCTGCATTGCAGGCAGAGTCATTACCAGCTGAGCTACCTGGGAAGCCCCTACGATGGCTACAGGCTCTGAAATAGAAGGGAGAGGTTTCAAATCTAAACTTCTTAACCTCTGAATTCAGACTTTCCCCACCCCTTTGCATTGAAACAGTTTTATCACAACAGTAGTTTTTGTTGTTGTGGTTTTTCCTTCTTTACTGGACCAAAAGCTCTCATCAATAAAGCATCAACTGTTTGCAAAATAATAAGAAACTTTCTCCCTGGCTACGTGTTCCTGGGATGGAACACTGTATTTTTCATGTTGCTAAAGTTTGTGCTTTTTAACAGCAAACTCTGTGTTCTGTTTCTGCAAATTATCGTTGCTGACAGTGATGGGCAAAAGTCCTTCTTCCGAGAGAGTTAATAGATCCCAACACTGGGGCCGTCATCCCTTTGCTGCTGTCCCCAGGAGCAACAGGACTTGTGTTTATTAGCCCGCTGAAGTACTGGCAGAGAGGGAATCCTTCTCAGTTCTGTTCACCTGCGATTTCTGGTTCCTGAAGCCTATGCATGTCTAGCCTTCAGTCAATTAATATAAAGTTCGGCGAATGGGGAGCAGGGACCCAATCTCTCAGGTTCAGGGGTTCTCACACGCCTCTGGCTAATTTCACTGTCATCCTCATGTTAATAGATGTGTTTTGTCAAAAGTGAGGTCAAAGCCAGGCTGTCCCGTTCTGTGAAGGATGATTGCTAAATAATATTAATATTTAAAAGATGCTAATGTTCCCCCCAACATGTCAGGTTTATATCTCTTTCTCTTTTTTCTGTCATTCTCAGGTTACTGATGGTATATGAAAGGCAAAATCTTTCTCCACCCCAGCTCAAACGTAATACAGTGCCAGCAAGCTATTTGTCCCAGCTCCCTAGAGACATCTGAAATTGATTCCAGAGGCTGAACACTCAAATCAGACATTGAAAGCAATGAAGATAAATGTTAAGACCAACTTACCCTGTTGAAGCTCAGAGGACAACTGATAAAGCATTTTTAAAACTTTTCGCTGATAGAATGGATCTTCATCCAGTTTGTCACAGAGTAGAACCTTGATGTGTGAATCAAAGAGATGCAGACTCTGGTAAGAATTGGGTATTGTCAAGTGTCTGCCTAGGCTTGGCTTAAAGCCAAGTTATGGACTCGGGAAGTTGAGGTTGGAACCCTGAGGTGTGATCAATTCATCTTCTTTCTAGAACTCCAGTTTTACCCAATGTGGTCGGGATTTAATCTCACATCAGCAGTTATTATTTCACTTTCTTATAAGAGTCACAAACAATTGATTTAGAAAATGTTGGAAACCTTATAGTGTGTAATATAACAGGATGCCCTCTTTTAAACTAATTTTTTTAAAAAAGGCATATTTGCATATTTTGTTCATTGGAGACAAAAAAGATTCCAAGGTAAATGTTCCCAAGAATGCATCATGAACAAGAGGTAGGACCTAGATATGAAATATAATATAGTCAAGGGAGATCAAAGGTGGGGGTCTCTTCAAGTATTCCCAGAATTTCCTTTGACTTTATTTCATTTTATTCTAATCTATATATTAGATGTGTGCACGGTCATAGCTTCATTTTGAAACACTGCCCTGTCCTAGATATTTTACTTTTTCTGATGTGAACATAATTGTAAATTGTAGTATTGGTCTGAGAGAATGGGAATACACTCCAGTAGAATGAGACTGTCCTTAAAGATATAGTACCAACTTTCTACTGAGAGGAAAGACTTCATTTTTCAAGGCCAAGGTATGGGATTATGGGGAAAGAAGATTGGACTTTTGCCTTGACATTTCTATTAATGAATGAGACCAGTGGAATTAGCAACCTTCTGAGATGTATGATTTGTTCACTGATTTATAAAACCTATGAGCTTCCAAGTTGCAATTAATTATGGAAAGGCTGAATATTTAGGTGGATTATGATAACAAGGGGCTTCCCTGGTGGCTCAGTGGTAAAGAATCCACCTGCCAATGCAGGAGATGCAAGAGATGCTGATTTGATCCCTGGGTCAGGAAGCTCTCCTAGAAAAGGAAATGGCATTTTTGTATTCCAGTATTCTTTCTCGGGAAATTGCATGGAGAGTGGAGCTGAGTGGGCTACAGTTCAAGGGATCACAGAAGAGTTGAACAGATTTAGCAACTAAACAACCCAAGATGGCAGGAGATACCCCCAGACAGATTTAGGTTCACTCAACTGTGAGTCTGCTAGAGGAAATGGATACAGAATCGCATTGTAAGTTGTGCTATGTGTGTGTGTCTGTGTGCTCAGTTGCTCCAGTCATGTCTGATTCTTTGCAACCCTGTGGACTGAAGCCTGCCAGGCTTCTCTGTCTCTGGGATTCTCCAGGCAAGAACAATGGAGTGAGTCACCATTCTGTTCTCCACGGAATCTTCCTGACCCAGGGATTGAACCTGTGTCTCTTCACATCTCCTGCATTGGCCTGCAAGTTCTTTACCACTAGCACCACCTGGGAAGCCATACATTGCTCTACACAAAGGTAATTCTTGCAGCTCTTTGAGTGGGATTAGGATTTTGGAGGCAAACAGTCAATAGTTTGATCCTAGATTCTTCCATGTCCTGAGTGGATTTAGGCAAACAAACTAATGTCTACATATTAGTAAAGATAGGCTGAGCTATGCTTCAGTAACAAATAATCTCCAAATCTCAGTGGCTTAATAGGTTTGTTGCCTGTCATACAATACGTCTACTGGGGCTATGCCCCATCCCATCAGTTGGAGAGCAGGTGCAAAAGGCATTCCCCCGTTTGGAATCATACCTTCCAAAGGCACGGCTTCCCTAGCTGCCATAAAAGGGGAGGCGGCTGAAGAATGTGTGCCATTTCCTCACCACCTGGGCCTGGATAAGACACAGGTCACTTGTACTCACGGTCCATATGTCTGACTACAAAGGGGCTGGGAGATGCAGCAGAAATCATGGAATGCTTGGTGTACATCATTGTCTCTAAGCCTTAGTTTCCCAATTATGTCCACACAGCAGAAGACATGGGATTAGACAGTGTTCAGTATGATCAGAACCCACCGAGTTCTTATCCCTAGACAGGATGGTTTAGGAAGATGAAAGATGGCTTAGAAGAAAGCCCTCTTCCCTGGATCCTCAGCTTTCTGGGTTTCCCATAACTCTTGTTGAAGACATAAAGGTCTGAGTACCCCCATGATTTGATATTTTGATAGAAAGGAAGATAGAAACTAAATTTGTTAAACAGATTATAGAAGAGAACTTAGCATTTAGTCCAAATATCCACTCAAAGTAAAAATGCATAACCCCCCCAAATTTAAATTCAACATTTCCCCCCTTATCTTCTTCCTTCTTTCTTCTTTTTTGATATACCTCTAAACAAAGTAAGACAAATTCCTCTTGCTCTTATAATGTGAGTAGAGTTGAGATGTGTGTGTGTGTGTGTGTGTGTGTGTGTGTGTGGTCATGCTCCATTGTATTCAGTTCTTTGCAACCCATAGACTGTATTCCGCCAGGTTCTTCTGTCCATGGGATTTCCTAGTCAAGAATACTGGGTTGCCATTTCCTACTCCAGGGAATCTTCTGGACTCAGGGATCAAAGCTTCATCTCTTGCATTGGCAGGCAGATACTTTACTACTGTGCCACCTGGTAAGCCCAGAGTTGAGATATTCTTGACCTTTAAGCCATGGTAGACTCTTCTTATCAGAAATATTTCTCTATCTAATGCATTTCTTCACTCGGTATGGAGTAAATTCAAAATGAAATGCGGTGTTAATACCATGATGTCCTTCTGTGGGCTTTGGGACATGCAGAGTGTGTAGCTAAATGTATGTTTCATCTCCTGAAACAAAATAAATGGAATGTAAAACTCCACCCCACATCTCTCCGTATTTATTCATTAAGAAGTTTTCCAGGTGAACTCTTGGAAGGTTCTCACATTTGGCTCAAAAGCCACGTGAAGCAGAGAGAGCAGAACACGAGGGGCAATGATGTGACAACCACCGCCACAAGGCTCCCAGGCTTGGAGTCTGTGCCAGGCAGAGTACCAAGTCTGGGTGTGTGAGCTGTCAAAGTTTGGTTCTCATCAAACCAGTCTTTGAAACATGGATTAGGTACAAGTATTTATTTGGGAAATGACCCAGGAAATACTCTGTGGGTGTGGGAACAGGAGGCAAGAAAAGGAAGAACTCCAGTAAGAAGTGTGCTAGTGATCAGATTATCGCTGCAAGCAGCTGGGTTGCAGAGCTCTCAGGAGCTTCTGAGAGGCACACCGTGTGTGCGTGCTCATTCATGTACAACTCTTCACAACCCCATGGACTCAAGCCCACCAGGCTCCTCTGTCCATGGAGTTTCCCAGGCAAGAATACTGGAGTGGGTAGCCATGCCCTTCTCCAGGGGATCTTCCCGACCCAGGGATCGAGCCCACATCTGTTATGTCTCCAGCACTGGCAGGTGGATTCTTTCCCACTGCACCACCTAGGGAGGCCCTGAGAGGTGCATGACAGGCGCTCAGAAATACTTCCTGGAGCTTGGGGTCAGATGTGATGATTATGGAAAATGTTAGAACTTGAAGAACATGAAATGTCTATGGTAGTATACTAAAAACAGTAGCATGGTTTTTTCTAGATTTAGTCCATCGCTTCTACCCTGTGAGTAATTTACAGTCCATTCCCTCATCACTGAAGCCAGAGATTTTCCGAAGTAAATTTAAGTAAGCTTTTTTTTCTCAAAGACTATACAAAGGGAGCACTTGTTTTAAGATAGCTGCATCCCAGATATAGAAAATGAACTTATAATTATCAAAGTGGAAAAGGGAAGGAGAGATGAATTAGGAGCTTGTGATTAACAGATATACAGTGATCTATCTATCTATCTATCTATCTATCTAGATGTAATAGATAACAAAGAGGACCTACTGTATAGTACAGGAAACTCTAGTCCACATTTTGTAATAACCTACATGTAAAAATAATCTAAAAATGAACAGATAAACGTAAATGTATAACTGAACCACCTTGCTATACACCTGAACATGACATGACATTGTAAATCAACTATACTTCCATTAAAGAGAGAGATAGACCCAAGATATTGGGAATCAATCATTAGTTGAAATATGCAAAGAAAAGATCAGAGAAAAGCATATAAGAGGGCACATCTCACACCAGGAGAATGGAACAGCTAAGTGAGTATCCAGCTGTTTGTTATTTCTGCTCTCCATCACTACCCTAGAGAATGATCTTTACTAAACACAGTCTGATCTTGCTATCTCTCACTTAACAGTCTGCAGCAGCTCCATGCCACCCATGAGAAGGAATCAAACACCTTGCCTAGGCCATTAGGGCTTGTGCCCAGCTCATGATTCTGGCCCTACATCCTGTACACAACCACACTCTCTTCTCTACACACCCACATCTTCACTCACACCACTCCTAATTATCTAAGCATATTCTAGTGTGTTAGCCTGAGTTTATACCTGTTTCTCCCTCTCCAGGAAATACTCCTTTTTCTAACCACCAAATATTGTCACTTCCTATACTTATTCTCCTTACAGTTCTTCCTCAACTCACAATGGGGTTACTTCCTGATACCCCATATCGTAAGTTGAAAAGATCAGAGTCGAAATGCATTTAATTTATCTAACTTACCAAACATTATAGCTCAAGCTAGCCTCCTCTATCATGCCTGGAATATTTATATTAGGCTTCCACTGGGCAGAATCAGCTAACAAAAGTCCACTTCATAATTAAGTGTTGAGTATCTTATGTAATTTATTGACTACTGTGCAGAAAATGAAAAACACTGATTGCATGGATGCAGAGTAGCTGTGAGTATATGGGTTATTTGCATTTGTGATCATGTGGCAAATTGGGAGCTGTGACATGATGCCACTGCCCAGCATCAGGAGATAGTCACCCTACCACACAACCTTAGCCCAGGAAAGGATCAAAATTCCAAATTCAAAGTACAGTTACTATGAAATGTATATCACTTTCACTTGTAAGTTGAACCACTGTTTGGTAGACAGCCATTTGTATATACTCTTTTTTACACTTTTATTATAGTATTTTCTCAAGTTGCAAAACCTAGCTTATTTAGAAAGCTAATGCATACTGGACTATAGAGAATTTTTTTAAATTCATTTTTGCACTTTTAGCCTATTACTATTTCTAGTATATAGTAGGTGGGTGCTCAGAGAACATCTACAAGAAGAAAAATGGATGGGTGGTTGGATGGCTGATAATGTAATCCCATAGATCTGTAGTCATGGACTAAAAATGTAAGCACACTTTAAAAGTTCTTTAAGCATAACTTTAAGCTGTATATTGTCACCCTGCTTATTTAACTTATATGCAGAGTACATCACGAAAAATGCTGGACTGGATAAAGAACAAGCTGGAATCAAGATTTCCAGGAGAAATATCAATAACCTCAGATATGCAGATGACACCACCCTTATAGCAGAAAGTGAAGAACTAAAGAGCCTCTTGATGAAAGTAAAAGAGAAGAGTGAAAAAATTGGCTTCAAACTCAACATTCAGAAAACTAAGATTATGGCATCTGGTCCTATTACTTCATGGCAGATAGATGGGGAAACAGTGGAAATAGTGACATACTTTATTTTGGGGGGCTCCAAAATCACTGCAAATGGTGACTGCAGCCATGAAATCAAAAGATGCTTGCTCCTTGGAAGAAAAGTTATGACCAACCTTGAGAGCTTATTAAAAAGCAGAGACATTACTTTGCCAACAAAGGTCCATCTAGTCAAACTATGGTTTTTCCAGTAGTCATGTATGGATGTGAGAGTTGAACTACAAAGAAAGCTGAGCACTGAAGAATTGATGTTTTTGAACTGTGGTGCTGGAGAAGACTCTTGCGAGCCCCTTGGGCAGCAAAGAGATCCAACCTGTCTATCCTAAATGAAATCAGTCGTAGTGTTCATTGGAAGGACTGATGCTGAAACTGAAACTCCAATACTTTGGCCACCTGATGCGAAGAGCTGACTCATTTGAAAAGACCCTGATGCTGGGAAAGAGGAGTGGGAGAGTGGGAGGAAAAGGGGAGGACAGAGAATAGAGTGATTGGATGGCATCACCGACTCAATGGACATGAGTTTGAGTAAACTCTGGAGATGGACAGGGAGGCCTGATGTGCGTCTATCCATGGGGTCGTAAAGAGTTGGACATGACTGAGCAACTGAACTGAACTGAAGCACATGTGTTTTTTTATTTAGAAAATTGTGTTTGTATTTAGTCCCTAAATCCAAGGAGGAAGATATCTTTCCCCAGCTGAAGAGTCTTTGAAATATCAGCCTGCCCTTACTACTATCTTCTAGACCTGTACTCATCAATAAGGTAGCCACTTATCCACATGTGGTTATTGAAAATTTGAGATGCAGCTACCTGGACTGAGACCATGAATATTATACCTTATTTGATTGTGATTAATTTTAATTTTTAGTTAAAAGCTGATGCTTTATTTAGTTTATGGAAAACTTCATGCTGGAAACAACTTGGATATGGAAATCAATTCTTCCAACTATAAATTTAAGAAATCTAAATACAGGTAATATATTTTAGATGAAAATTTAGCACCTGAAAGTATAAATACATGCTGGATTTCAAAGATTTAGACCTAAAAACCATGAAATATCATATTAATAACTCATACATTACAAATTTAAAAGTTCATATTTAAGATGTATTGACTTGAGTAAAATATATCACTAAAAATAATTTTATAGCTTTTATTTTACTTATTTTAATGTGTCTACTTGGAAATTTTGAATTGCTAATATGGTTTACTTTCTATTTCTGCTGCACAGGGCAGCTCTAGATCAGCGTGTAGCAGATGCTGAATCTTAACTATCCCAAAGTGGATGGTAACGATCAGCCTCTGTTTGAACTTCCCCTGTGCAAATTCTGCCTTTTCAGTGCACCCAGGTAAATTATTTATTGACTTTAGGCTCAAAAACCACTATGAAACTCTGACCTGAAATGCTGGGGCTGGGACTTTCCAACTCCTTTGTCAAACTCTGATCACTTGGCTTCCCATAAGATTTGGCCAATCTTCCCAGGTGGCACTAGTGGTAAAGAACCCACCTGCGAATGCAGGAGATATAAGAGACACCGGTCCAAGCCCTGGTTTGGGAAAACCCCCTGGAGGAGGGCATGGCAACTCACTCCAGTATTCTTGCCTGGAGAATCCCATGGACAGAGGGGCCTGGTGGGATACAGTCCATAGGCTTGCGAAGAGTCGGACACGACTGAAGGGACTTAGCACACACAAAGTTGACCATTAGAAAAAGGTTGGAAGGTGGGAGGGAGAAAGATGTAACCTTTTCTCTGTCTTCCTATTCCTATCAACCTCACCCCAAGAGCAATAATTTTTTTTCAGCCTCAGGATATTCTTAGCACTCCCAGAATTGCCCAACAGTGCCTAGCCTAGGACACCAGAACAACAGAACAGCAGCTACTTAACAGAAATCTGAGTACCAGCTCTTTTTCTTTCTTTTTTTTTTTATTCTCAGTCCTAAGGTGGCGGCTGTTCTTTTAGTTTTTGTTTCAGAGCTATCTGAGCTTTTGCTTTGTACACTTTCATTTTTCAGTACTTATGTAATGACTTAAATCCTCTCTTGAAATGTATAATGTCGTTCTGCTTTTCTGATGAGAACCTTTTCTCATGAGAACCCATGACTTTGCAAATGTTCGAAAATGTAAGGCACAATTAAAAATAACTTAAGCACCAAAGAATAAATCTAGTAACAACTGAAAATAATTATTTTTATAATTTCATCTTACGGAATTATAATGAACACACTATGGGGCACCCCTCGCGGCTCAGGTGGTAAAGAATAGTCTGTGATCCAGGAGACCAGAGTTTGCTCCCTGGGTTGGGAAGATCACCTGGAGAAGGAAATGGCAATCCACTCCAGTATTCTTGCCTAGGAAATCCCATGGACAGAGGAGCCAGGCAGGCTATAGCCCATGTGGTTGCTAAGAGTTGGACATGACTGAGTGACTAACACACTTATAATGACCACACTATAATCGACAGTTGTGAGATGCAGCTAAAGCAAGATTTAAAGGGAAATTTATAGCTTTAATCAGCTTTATTGGAAATAAACAAACAAACAAAACTCCCTCAAAACAAAATCAGTGACCTTAGGGTACAAATAAAGACATTTTTAAAAGAACATAAAAACAAACCTTAAACAAAAATGATAATAAAAGGTAGGAGGAGAAATAAATTAATAAAACTTAACAAACAATAGAGAAAAATGAACCAAACTCTTTGTAAATAATATATTTATATCTGATGACACAGATCAAGCAAACAGAGAAAAGCTAAAAAATATTATAATATGAAAGAATACAATTGAAGTTAGAGAAGAGATAGAAATTATAATAGGAAATTATAAACAATTTAATGCAATAAATGTGAAAACAGTTGGAAAAATTAAATTTGCAAAACGTGCTTTATAAAAAAGCTAGACAATCCACATAGAAATAAAGTAATTTAATTACCAATTAATGACTACTTAAAAAACTGAACTGTAGTTTACATGGAAGTTCATGTCAGGGAAAACTTAATATTTTCTTTCTCTTATCTGATCCACAGAAGAAAGAAAGTGAGAGAATGCATTTTATTTTGTGACTAGAATAACATTTTACCAAAACTAGAGACATACACTGTGAGAAAAAAATTAGGGCAATTTTACTTGTGAACAAATATAACTGATGAATGTAAGTAAAATAATCTGAAATAAAATACTACAAAATGAATTAAGCAATGTGCAAAATAATCAGGTTTAGATTAATCCAGAAACAGATGGATCATTTTAAAAGACAAATTAATATGGCTTACCACATTATGGAGAAGAGTGAAAAAGCTGGCTTAAACTCAACATTCAAAAAACTAAGATTATGGCATCTGATCCCATACCTTCATGTCAAATAGAAGGGGGAAAAGTGGGAACAGTGATGGAATTTATTTTCTTGGGCTCCCATATCACTGTGAATGGTGACTGCAGCCATGAAATTAGCAGATGCTTCCTCCTTGGAAGAAAAGCTATGACAAACCTAGGCAGCATACTAATAAGCAAAGACATCACCTTGCTGACAAAGGTCCATATAGTCAAAGCTATGGTTTTTCCAGTAGTCATGTATAGATGTGAAAATTGTGCCACAGAGGAGGCTGAGTGCTGAAGAATTGATATTTGTGAATTGTGGTGTTGGAGAAGACTCTTGAAAGCCACCTGGACAGTAAGGGGATCAGAGCAGTCAATCCTACAGGAAATCAGTCCTGAATATTCACTGGAAAGACTGATGCTGAAGCTGAAACCCCAGTACTTTGGCCACCCTGATACAAAGAGTCAACTCTTTGGAAAAGACTCTGATGCTGGGAAAAGTTGAATTCAAGAGGAGAAAGAAGTGACAGAGGATGAGATGGTTCGATGGCATCACCGACTCAATGGACATGAGTTTGAGCAAGCTTCAGGAGTTGGTGATGGGCAGGGAAGCCTGGCCCCTTGCAACCCATGACGTCACAAAGAGCTGGATGAGATGGTCACTGAACAACAACAACAGCTGTATTAAAAGAATAAAGGAATAAAATCATTTGACAGTAGATTCAGAACTGTTGATGAAATTCAAAAATTTTTATAATCTTAAAAAGTCTTTTAACAAGCTGTAGATTAACTCTGTTAATTTTTCGAGTCTAAGAGCATACTCACTAGTAACACATTGGTATTCCATTAGTAGTTAAGTAAGAATAGTGGCTCCAACGTCACTGCTCAGGCTAGCACTGTGTTGGACTAACTAGAACAGAAAGCAAGACAAATCAATAAAAGGACAAGGATTATGAAAGGAGAGACTAAACAAGCATTATTAGCAAAATTATTGAGAAAGATTTCAGCAAGTGAGCTGGATACATGTACAGTTTATTTAATCCATTATATTTCTATAAAGACACATGATTACAAAAGTTTCTAGTACTATTTGTTAATACAATAACAACAAAAATGCAAAGCATCATAAAACAAATCCAGCTAAAATCTTGCAGTTCTATAGGAACCATTAGTTTGACAGCCTTAACTGTGACTGCATGTGCATGCATGTAGTTGGGCTCAATGTCCATATTGCGATGATGCAGTGATGATAAGACGTCAGTTCTACTCAATTCAGTCTGTAAATCCAATGTTATTTTGATCAAAACCTCAGTGAGAATTTTATGGATCTTGATAACTCACTAAAATTTTTATGATAGAGCGAAGGGAAAGATCAATGTGGTGGGACTTAACCTCTCCGACATGAATGTTACGGAATAGAACAGAAAATTCAGAACCTAGCCCATGTATTGATGCATATGGAAATGATTTAGGGCAGAAGTGGTGAAGGAGATTTTATTAAGTGTGTTTTCTCAGAAAATGCCAGCTGCCTTATCAGGTAAATATCACAGTGTTTTGACACAGTCAAAATTACTCATTTTTACTTCATGAGAAGCCCCAATTGTCAGATGCCTCTCCTAATAGTTGTAATTCCAGGACCTATTTCTTCAATGTTGTGATTTCAGCATCTTCTCCATAGGGTCTCCCTGTCCACCTCGATCAACCAACTCAAGCTAGTGACGAAACAAACATGGGGTACCACTTGCGGGAGCATTTTTGTGGGCCGGACTTGGATGTGTGAACATCACAATCGTCCATAGTCTATTGGATTGGTCTCAGTCCTACTCAGCCATCAAAACTCTCCAGTGCCTGGGGTAGGGGTGGAATGTGGGGGAGTGAAGACCTGTTTGCTGGAAGGAGGAAGAAAAATCCGGTTTGATGAATAGTATATTAGTCCTTGCCACAGATTGGAAATAACATTCTATTTGATGAATGGTACAAGATAATTGGTTTTGCTCTGAAAATAAAAGAAAATTAGAGTTCTACTTAACACCGTTCAAAAGCGCCTTCTAAGTGGGTTAAAGACCCAAGTGTAAAAGCAAAACCTCAGAAGACAGAGAAAAACAATGTTTTTATGGTCTTAAGTTAGGTAAGAGACCCCTCTCTCTTTTTAATGCAGGACATATAAATCTCAAATAAAAATGGAAAGACATAAATAAATTTTACTAAATTTACTAATCACAGGATAAAAAACTGAAAATGTGGAGCAATAAATATAACCAAAGCATCAGTATTTGGAACACACAGAGAAAACCTATAAAACAATAAGAAAAATGTAAGCAATTGTAGAGAAAAATTTGGCAAAGGTATGAATAAGCAGTTCAGTAAAGAGGAAATCTGGAATGCTGAAAACATCAAAAAATGTGTAATATCACTATAAATCAGGGAGACAAAATGCTGTGAAAATGTCCATTTTTAAAAAACAATTTGATAAATAGTAAGAATGGACAAGAATCTGTAAGTGGGATCTCTTATACACAGCTGTGAGAATATAAATTGGTAACATACTTTGGAAAATAAATATCAATATTTAGTTAGGTTGAAGATATTTATATTCTATGAGGCATTTCTGGTGGCTCAGCAGTAAAGAACCCACCTGCCAATGGAGGAGATATAGGTTCCATCTAGGGTCAGAAAAATCCCCTGGAGAAGGAAATACCAACCCATTCCAGTAGTGTTGCCTGGGAAATCTCATGGACAGAGGAACCTGGCAGGCTATAGACCATGTGGTCAGAGAAGAGCTGGACACAATAGACTAAACAACAAATTAAAGTTCTATAACCCAGCAATTCCATTTCCAACTCTATACTCTATAGCAGCTCTCACCATACGAGGGAAACAAGCACAGGAATTTTCACTGGCTTTATTTTTAACAAAAGAACATAGAAACAATCTGAAGCTCTATCAACAGGGGAGTCTATTAAAATTCTGTTATATTCATACCCTCAAATACCATACAGCAGTTACAATAAATGAAGTGGAGATAGGTGTAACAACAGGATAAAAATCTCAAAATTGCTGTTTAAGGGGAAAAAAGAAGATTTACTGGATGTTATGTATTATACAATGCAAACAATATAAAGTTGAATATGAAGCAAATAGTATATATTGTGATGATAGATAAAAGGGAAAAATGTACAATTCATATGAGAAGGGTAAGAAATACATTTGACTTGGTAACTGGTTCACTTTATGGAGAGAAGGCAGGATATGTTCGGGAAAGGAGTGAACAAGAAGCGTTTATTGGTCATCATGAATTTATTTACAAAATGAGACATAAAGACTCATTAGACATACAGACTAGAATGTATCAATAGGTAAATGTACGGATGGTTGGGGACAGTGTTGTTCTTTATATTATTAGCCATCATTTGCTACATGCTAAATATAGTTTATAATTTAAAAAAATTCAGAAAAAATTCTTTGATCTTATTTAGGCATCACCTCTCCTTGAGCTTCCCTTGTAGCTCAGTCAGTAAACCTAGAGAAAGAAGTGGCAACCCACTCCAGTTTTCTTGTCTGGAGAATCCCATGGACAGAGGAGCCTTGCAGGTCCATGAAGGGGCAAGAGTTAGGCGTGACTGAATAACTAAACCATAGGTTTCTCTTCCATAAAAAGGCTACGAGAAATCCTTTTTCTGATTCTAACTTCCATCTCCTCTGCCTCAAGTGATGGCTCTTGACTGTTCTTTTATGTTTAATATTTATTTAGTTTTTTATTTACCTTTGGTTGTGCTGGCTCTTCCTTGCTGTGAGTGGGTTTTCTCCGGCTACGGTGTTGCTACAGTAGGTGCAGGGTGCCAGCTTCTCACTGGAGTAGCTTCTTTGTTGCAAAGCATGGGCTCCAGAGCTTGTAGTTGTGGCCCATGGACTTAGCTGCCCCATGGCGTGTGGACTCTTCCCTGACCAGGGATCTAACTCATGTTCCCTGCGTTGGCAGGAGGATCCTTAACCACTGGACAGCAGGGAAGTCCAGTCATCCTTTCC
Organism: Antilocapra americana; assembly: GCA_007570785.1. Lineage (NCBI taxonomy): Eukaryota > Metazoa > Chordata > Mammalia > Artiodactyla > Antilocapridae > Antilocapra > Antilocapra americana. The sequence goes on from ML661902.1 coordinate 22,638,865, forward strand.
TGGATGTCTTGTAACTATGTTACTATGAGCTCACCTGGATAAGAGGACTCGACTTTTGAGAGCAGATTCTTCAAGGGATAAAACTTTAACTTCTTTGTGTTACCAAATGTGGTCAAATGGAGTAGCTTTCTAAATTCTTAGGCAGTTTAAGATTTGAAAAACAAATACACAAATATGTGGCTTAACTTGTGTGGTGATGGATGCAGATGCCTCAAAACCCAACCTGCCCATAGTCAGAGGTGGTAAGGGCTGCAAAAAAAGAGGAGATTGTGACTGAGGCTGTGTAATCTATGTCATTGTAAAGAACCGCCCCCCACCCCGCCCCGCCCCTCAAATATCCCGGGCTGGTAGCTTAACAAGAAAGAGGAGAAAACAGATGGTTAGCGTGACTGTCGCGTTTTCCATGTCTCTGATGCTTGTGAGCTGATTTCAGAAATAATTTTTGATGAACTAGTGATGATAAAAATGAATAAAATCGTAAAGTCACAATAAGCAAGCAATATAAAGGCAGAATATTATTAGTCACTAAATTATTAGGTGCAAATTATTATCATTCTAATTGTATTTTCCTTGCAATAGCCACAATAATGTACACGTGTATAACACTTTATGAGTCCAAGTCAACTGCACACACTCTGGTATGTCCAGGACAGCCCTGCTTTATGCTGTTGTCAACCAAGTTGGGCTTGTTATTGTTGTTCAGTTGCTAAGTTGTGTCCAACTCTTTGTGGCCCCAAGGACTGCAACATACTAGGCTCATCTGTCCTTCACTATCTCCTGGAGTTCACTCAAATTCATGACATTGAGTCAGTGACGCCATCCAACCATCTCATCCTCTCTTGTCTCTCCTCTGCCTTCAATCTTTCCTCGCATCAGGGTCTTTTCCAATGAGTCAGCTCTTCAGATTAGGTGGCCAAAACATTGGAGCTTCAACTTCAGCATCAGTTCTTCCAATGAATATTCAGGGTTGATACCCTTTGGGATTGACTGGTTTGATCTCCTTGCTGTCCAAGAGATTCTCAGGAGTCTTCTCCAGCACCACAGTTTGAAAGCATCCATTCTTTGGTGCTCAGCCACCTTTATGGTCCAGCTCTCTCTTTATGGTCCATGTTGGGCTTAACTGTTAGTAATGTCCTGGTTTGGAGGCCTTATTTTAAGGCAGATTGATTTAAAAATAATTAGTGTGTGTCCTTTTCGACTCTGATTGAGAGAGGCTTGGGGTCTCATCTTGTCTCTCTGAACTGGTTTCCTGTCCACCCTTCACCCCAGAGTCCATCCACCACCAAGTCAGGCTGATATTCTTCTTCGTTCTCTCCCTTCTTGAATCTCCCTGGATCTCCTGCATTGCAGGCATAGTCTTTACCATCTTAGCCACCAGGGAAGCCACTTGAATCTCTGGTTGAAGTGGCCATCTCTCTTTATTAGGATTGGCTACATAACAGGTAGATCCCAGTGAAACATAAAACACACAGGAAGGGGAGAGTGGGCTGAATTGGGAGTGGAGCGCTGACATATAGAAACTACTGTAGGTAAGACAGACACCCAGTGGGCAGCTGCTGTAAAGCACAAGGGATTCTGCCTGGTGCTCTGCGATGACCTGGATGGGGGGAGCGGGGGTTGTGAGGTCGGGGGAGATGGTCCAAGCGGGAGGGAATACATATTTACAGATAGCTAATTCACTTCATTGTACAGCAGAAAGGAATACAACATTGCAAAACCAAAAGCAGGGGCTTCCTATCTGCAAGGCCCTATGTGTCTGCCACCATCCTAATGCCCATCGTCCTGGGCACACAGAACGGAATCAGGCTGTTCTCCTTATTCAGGGCCTTCCCATGAGTTGAAGATGGTACTCAGCGGACCCTTATCTTCCTTTTCCCTGGCCACTCACTCACATATTTGCTTTCTTGTCTGTGGCCTTGGCAAAATGACCAGGTTCTACATGTTTCCATTTCCTGGTCAGTAGATAGGGAGGTCAATGCCTTCCTGTGACGATAGTGCCGAGCTTCAATGAGATCATGTGTTCCAAGGCACAGGGAGTCGACCAGCCTCTCCCCGCTGGGATGACCAGCCCTGGCCTGCTTGCTGTCCCTCACTAACCTTCCCATGTGTGTGATGTGCTGGGCTCACAGCTGGATCTGGGATCTCAAGGCTCATACAGCAGACATGATCCCTGTCTGCTGGGGCTCACAGAGAGACAGACAGTAGTCCACTGAGTCACCTCAGGAAGAGCCCTGGATTCCTGCCAGTGTAAGAAGGTGGAGAGAAACACAGTCCCTATAATAAGGGCACTGACCCAGGCTGGGGAACACGGCTTTCTTGGGCCTGTAACTATTGAGCTAAGATCTGAAGACTAAGAAGAGGCCAGAGAGGAAAAATGGATGGGAAAGACATTCCTGGCAGAGAGTTCAGGGTGAGCAAAGGCCCTGGGGACACATGATGCTTTAAGAAAGGACCAGCAGTGAGGCTGAGCATACAGTGGGAGGGAAGGCTTCCTGAGGACAGAGGAGGGGGAGGTTGGGGTGAGGGGTGGCCTTGCTGTCCTCGGGGTTGGGAGCCCACTGTAGACTTTGAAGCAGGGGGCTCCATTGGCCTATCACAGGGGACATGTGGGAACTGGTTGACACGATCAGAAGCCACGGACCTATGATCTGAGAACTCCTCTCTAAGTAACCAAGGATTAAGCACTCAAAATACCTGTTTCTTTGGACTTGATTTGGGTCCAGCCTCCAAGACACTACAGGAATAAAACATCCCTGGGATCAAATTTGGACAAGTGTGGCTCAGGTAAGAGCTGTGCATCTCTTTGTTTGCATCCCTAGGACAGGTCAGGGACAGATGGCCCAAAGGAAGAACCCAGAAGGATCATGGCTTCTTGCCTGAAGGCAACCAAGCTGTTGTATAGACTGAGGCCTCCCGTAGGGCCAACACGCAGAGGGAGGAGCCCAACTCCCCCTCCTTGGTTAAGTAGACTCTTCCCCCCAAGAAGCTGGTTTTAAATAGGCCAGCCCGTCATGGAGTGAAGGGCCCACTGTAAGAGTTTCTCCATGGAGGGGGCGTCCTAACCCTGTCTGCCCTTTGATCTGCACTGGGCATGACAAGCAGAGCACACAGAGGGCAACTGGACCACCAGTGCAGGTTCTGAGGGTCTTTCTCCCTGTTCCCAGTTCATGGAATGCCAAGCCTCCCTGGAAGGCACCTTGATCATTTATTTTGAACAATGGAATGCAAACCTTCCATCTCCCTCCCACCCCCAGATAATAGTCTATAGAAAATTTTAACATATGGACCAGACACAGTGAAGCTGATTTTTTTTTATTGTTTTTGCCATACAATGACATGATATCTCCATGGGTTTACATATGCTTCCCCTCCAGAACCCCCCTCCCTCCTCCCTCCTCCCCCCAGGAAATCTCGCTGCACCAGCCCCGAGCATCAATCCTCGGCTGGCGATTGATTAGACATATGATAATTAACATGTTTCAATGCCCTTCTCCCATATCATCCCACCCTTACCCTCATCCACAAAGTCCATGAGTCTATTCTATACATCTGCATTCCTTTTGCTGTCTCGCATGTTGGGTTCTCATTACCGTCTTTCTAAATTCCATATATATGCGTTAATATACTGTATTGTTGTTTTTGCTTCTGGCTTACTTCACTCTGGATAATGGGCTCCAGTTTCGTCCATCTGAGTAGAATTGCTTCAAATGAATTTTTTTTTTAATGCTGAGTAGTATTCCATTGTGTATATGTACCACAGCTTTCTTATCCATTCGTCAGTTGATGGGCATCTAGGTTGCTTCCATGTCCTGGCTATTGTAAACAATGCAGCGATGAACATTGGGGTACACGTGGCTCTTTCAAGTCTATACTACAAATCCACAGTCATTAAGACAGTATGGTACTGGCACAAAGACAGAAATATAGATCAGTGGAACAGAATAGAAAGCCCAGAGATAAATCCACGCATCTATGGACACCTTATCTTTGACAAAGGAGGCAAGAATATACAATGGAGAAAAGACAACCTCTTTAACAAGTGGTGCTGGGAAAACTGGACAGCCACTTGTAAAAGAATGAAACTAGATCACTTTCTAACACCATACACAATGATAAACTCAAAATGGATCAAAGATCTAAGCATAAGACCAGAAACTATAAAACTCCTAGAGGATAACATAGGCAAAACACTCTCTGCCGAAGCTGATTTTGCAGAAAGGGGAGCAGGGGGCCTCGCTTATCCCTACCTTGTCCCCAAACCCTGTAGTTGAAACAGGGCACATCAGCAAAACTCTAAAATGCAGCATGTGTGTTAGTTGCTCAGTCGTGCCTGACTCTTTGCGACCCCATGGACTGCAGCCCACCAGGCTCCTCCGTCCCTGGCAAAAATCCTGGAGCAGTTTGCCATTTCCTTCTCCATGGAATGTGCAGTGAGGCAACCTGAAATCTGTGATCTCATGGAAAGATGAGGGAACATAGGCTGGCCCGAGCTAAGAAAAGTTGTCTGTGGCATTCAGCCTCCATTCTGACCTTACCCTCTTATTCTCAGGGGAGCTATGACATGCTCTGTTGGAATGGCCTCCAGACCTGGGGTCTCAGAGCCACACTCGAGATGAACGAAGGCTTCCCCCTGCTTCTGTGTCCCCCATGGGCAAGTCCCTCAGGGCCCCTGAGCTGTCCCCCCAACCCCAGCATCGAAGGATGGGGCCGTGGGTCTGGAGCTGAGCAGCACTGTGTTGGCATAGGTCCCTCACTCAGGGCCTTGCTGACACTTTCTTGGGGACCACCCCACTATGTGCCCTAGGATGGCATTCGTTTGCCAGGGCTGTCATAGCCAGTCATCACCAGTGGATGGCTTCAAACAATAGAAATGTATGTGCTCATTCTTCTGGAGGCTGGAAATCTAAAACCAGGGTGTTGACAGGAAGGTTCTGGAGGTTCCGATAGAGAATCCCTTCCATGTCCCTCTCCCAGCCTCTGGAGGCTTCCTTGGCAGTCGTTGGCTTCTAGCTGCATCACTCTAATCTTTTTCTCTACTCATCCTCATGTGGTCTTGCCCTCTGTGAGTTTCTGTGTCTGTTGCTGCTTCTTTTTTTGACAAGGACATGTCTTTGGATTTAGGGCCCTACTAACCCAGGGTGAACTCACCTAGGGTTCACCTTAATTGTATCTGCCAAGACCTTCCAAAGGAGGACACATCCTGAGGTTCAGCTAGACACAGGTTTTAAGAGCTCACAATTCAAGCCAGTACAGCGAGAAAGAGAAATTTCCAGCACAATCCTTGCCTATGAGGATCACATGGTCCAGAGAGGGGCACGGCACACTCCTGAATAGATAATGACTTTCTCATCCCGCCTCTCTGAGTCTCGCTTTCCTCCTTGTAAACAGGGAGACTCTTGCACAAAGTCGTGGCCAAAAAGAAAGGATGCAATTTACACAGAGCTCTGGTCTCAACCCACAGCAGCCGTTATGATGATTGTTTAGATCTTTCTAGGTGTGGGCAGGGCTCTGCCAGGGACCCCCAGAGGAGCTCAGTCTGACTAGGGAGAGAGGGTGAGCCCTCCTCTGAGACACCTGGAAAGCATGGAGGGAAGAGGATGCCCAGATTCCAAGGCCAGACCATCTGAACTGAGACCTTCCAGGGTACAGCCTGGTCACCGGAAGTCTTCATAGCATCAGGTGAGCCTGAGGCTGAGCTTTGAAGCATCAGTAAGAGCTGCCGACTAAAATAGGATGGACCTTCCAGTCAGAGGTCTTAGCTTCTGGGAAAGCCCAGCAATGAGAAGCCTCCTGCCTTGTTGGGTGCTGGAAGTTGGTTGGAGCTGCCGGGCATCCAAAGGGAGGTGACAACCATCTCAGCCAGAGAAGATGAGGCGCCCCCAGTGCAGAGGGGGCGGGGCTTCTCTTGAAGGCAGAAGGACCCGGCAGTGTGTGCCTGATGGACGTGCGTGCTAAGCTGCTCCAGTCCTGTCCGACTCTTTGTGACCCCGTGGACTGTAGCCCACCAGGCTCCTTGGTCCATGGGCTTCTCCAGGCGAGCATAGTGGAGTGGGTTGACATGCCCTCCTCCAACAGTTAGTGCCTAATTAAAAGACAGCGAATCTGACACGACTGGGCAGCATATGGGTCAAAGACGGAGACCTAAGTGGTGTTTACAGGCCAGGAAGGCGCCGCTGCACAGCCCCATTTGATTGCTTTGATCCTTAATCCCAGCCTCAGGTGGGTGTCCCCAGAGCCAGACAGCACTAATCAGGGGGCCAGCAGTCATACAATGAACAAAAGTGGCGCAGGGTCAGGAAGACAGACAGAGCAAGAGAGAAGAGGGAAAAAAAGAGTCTTCACGGGATAAAATTACCAGGCAAGACAGAAGGCTCCGAGCCGCTGGGGAGGGCTCCCCCGCCCAGGAGTCTGCCCTGGCCACCCCCAGTCTCCACCCGGGCCAGGCCAGCAGATGCTCCCAGTCTGAGATGGGAGCCTGGGGAGAAGGGCTGCCCCCCACCTTACAGTGGGACGAAGGTCAGGGTCTCAGAGACAGAGGCTTTCTGAAAGCAGACAAAGAATAATCAATGGACAGGGTAAGAGAAAGAGACCCCTGGCCACCTTGGGCCACTGACAACGTCACCCACTTTCCCTCCTTGTTGTTGTTCAGTCACTCAGCCACGTCTGACTCTTTGGCAGCCCCGTGGACTGTGGACCCTCCAGGCTCCTCTTCAGTGGGATTCTCCAGGCAAGGATACTGGAGTGGGGCGCCACTTCTTTCTCCAGGGGATCTTCCTGACCCAGGGATCCAGTCTGCATCTCCTGCATTGGCAGGTGGATTCTTCGCCCCTGAGCCCACCAGGGAAGCCCCCTTCTTCCCTGTGATGTGTCAAACTAAGCAAGACACAGCCAAAGGCTGGTGTTAGCGCTTCAAGTTTAATGAGAGCTTAAACACTGTATCTCAGCCGTACTTAAATGAATAAATTCTTCTTTTTTTTTTTCTGAAAAAAAAAAAAAAAAATAAAGGGGGCGGGAGAAGGGGGAAAAAAATGATGGCTCTGAGATGTATTCTGCCACTCAGGCTTGGATACCGATCAGTTATCTGGATAATTAAGCAGTATCAGCAAGCAACCAGATCCCCGAAACTTGATATTAATCCGCCCCTCTTAATAGTAACACAGCGCTGCTGCAACAGAACTGAACCGAGACCTGCTAATCCTCTCCCCGCGTTCCAGCATCAGCACACAGTGCTGCTTTCCCAGAGAGGTTCAGGGCATGCTATCAGCAGCTTAAACCTCATTTCGGCTTTGAATCAAAGTATATTAGGGAAGTCTGAAAGAGGCGAGATGACTGCAGATTTCCCAGTGAGGGAATAATTCAGAACTGCCTTGCCCGTGGGCAAGGGGCAAGGCGACTGGCTTTCAGGGTTGTTTCTCTCTGAGGTTTGTGTTCAAACCAAAGGCAGCCACCAGCTGCCTCTCTCTCACGTCGGGGCATCTGGAGTTTTGCCGCCTTGATTGTCCCACCCCTTGAGACCCCACCTCATACCTCTGGCCTTCTGATTCACCGGTGCACTGTGGGAGCCCAAGAGTGGGGATAAATCTCCACTGGTGTCCATGTCAAGTCTGGGGGGTCTGGGTCTGCTCTCTTGCTGCCCACTTTCCATCTCTTGGCTCTGCTTATCATTTCATCTCTCTCCTTCCTCTCCCGATGATGCTTTCGCTTCTGACTCCTTGCCTCTAACCCCAGGGCACTCCTGTAGATTACAAACAAATTTCAGTTTTGGTCTGTGACTTCCCAATATCTTTACTGCGAGCAAATCTCTTAAGTAGACTTTCAGGACACAGGATCTGAAAAAAGCTTGGTGTGCATATTGATACACACTAAGAAATGTAAATAAATTCCTAGGGCTGGTGGTTTAAAGTGACATCTGTCCTGTAGACATGATTTTGAACAGCAGCAGAATGACCTTTGTGAAGCACCTGTTTAACAGTGTCCCACCTACCTGAGGCGTCCAGGTGCCTTGGCAGTGCTCTTTGGGAAAGACCAGCATTCTTGAGGGACATTGTAGTGTTTTCCTTGTTAAACACATCCCACCCTCGTCTCCCCTGTGTGCCTCTCGACTTCCCTCCAGCCTGTGGGCAGTGTCTGTTCTCCCCTAACTCAAACCATCTAGTCTCTGTCTGAAGTCCCTTCTTTGCACACAATGGATCCTCCTGGTCTCCCAGCTCCCAGTTTAGACCTTTCTTGTCCAGGGCCCTCCTCACCAGGGCCAGGTCTCAGGGGTATCATTCTGAGAACTCACTTGGCTGTTCCTTCAAGGCACCTTTGAGAAGAGTGGGAATAATAATACTAACTCGGCATGGTTCAGGGTTTAGAGATAAAGGGTGAGAAAAGGCCTGGGGCCATTCCAGAGTGCAAAATATATCACATCCTCTGGGGTCAGCCCTGCCAGCCTGTTCTTCAGATAGTCCCTGGAGAACTCCAGGCTCTTGTGTCCTTACTTCCTACATCCACCCAGGGGATGGACCCTCGGCCACTTCCGCGAGGAGGCCGCTTTGGGAGGTCAGTTTGCTGAGCATCACGGACTCATGCATTATGGGAGCTAGGGCCAGCTTCCATCCCTCTATTTATAAAATAGCGGTGAGCTCAGTTCTCAGTAACAACGAAGAGGGTGTCGGAGGGAGGGGGTGCACAGGCGTATTGACAACGGAGAGTGTTGTTACCTTTACCTTTTCACTTATTATTTGTACAAAACTGGGAAAATGTTTTTACAGGCTGAGCCAATGGTGCTACGGAGACTGAATTAGAGCATCCTTAATTAATATGTCAGAATATAAGAAATGATGGAAATATGTATAATTAAATTCTTGTGCTAAAACAGGATTTGAAAATGTGACCGCAATAGCAGCCCGGCGTTTTTCATTTTACTCTTTCTCCCCCTCCCTCCCCGACCCCCTCCTCGCCCTTTCCTCTGGAAAAATAATAATAATAATGCAAAACAGACGTGTCGAGGCTGTGGCAGCTGCTGCCTGCGTCGACCTGGAAGACAACTGGGTGGCCGGCGCTGACAGCCTGGTCACCCCCAAAATTAGACACAAACTGTGGAGGTCAAAAATCCTCCCCCAATCAGGTGCTGCCTGCCTTATTTTCACACAGAGATGCCGCAGGCTGTGTGCATGACAGCTGGACAGGGCAGTTCTCACAGAGCGATAAGGCTGCCAGAGACAGGTGCTCAGAGAAGCCAACATCACAAATAAATACACAATTATTCTACACGGGGATGATACTGAGAGAAATATTTAATTTCTTTATTCACTTTGGCTCCCAGCATGGCACAGAGGTGGCCCTGGGCACGACCCTACAGAGTGATGCGGCGATGAATCCAGATTTGATCAGAACGCATGGGTCCCTGTTGACCCGATCTGAAGTGTGGCCGAGTCCCTTGGGCCCCAATCCTTCTGGGTCAACAAAGTCTCAAGGACCAAGCCACCTGTGTACCCTCAAGAAGGAAGAACTTGGGGCTTCCTCAGACCCTCGGGGGATTCAGACCCTGAGGTGCGAGCATCTTCCCCTTTGGGGAATGAAAGGGAACAACCCTTTTCTGATCCCTGGAGATGAAGTGTAATGAGGCCAGTGTTTTTGGTTTATCTGAGAGGGATGCTGGGCCATTTAGGGGATTGCTTTCTGAGGCTCTCTGCCTGTTTTAACCCCATGAATGGTGATGCTCTCACACTGCCCTCCAAGGAGGCAAAAGGGAGGCCTTTCTTAAAGGGGAGATGCTTCTTGCGGGAGTCAGATGCTCCTGTGAAGGGAACGGAGGCAGGTTGTTTATAAGCACCAGGTGAACAGGACCGGTGTCTTTGTGCATCAAAAGCTGCTCCATAAATGTGGGACCACGGTGTCCTGGAGCATCATTTTAAGTGCAGGTTTTGGACAGATCAATAGTCAAACCTTGGTTTTATGGCCTGGTCTGTGTGACCCTGGGCAACTTACTGACCTTAGGACTCAATTTTCTTGTAGGTAAACAAAGTATGATGTTACTTCTCTCCAAGAATTGTGGTGGCAGGTAAATAAAATAATGTGTATAAAGACCTGAAGTAGATGTGGAGATGGGCTGCCCAGGTGGCCTGGCCAAGATGTGGCTGGAAGGCAGCCCCCAGCTCTCAGACCCACACCGTTTCCAGAGGGTGCCCACAGCTGGTGGCTGAGATTGGTTGGGGTACCTGGGCCTGGCATCAGATGGGGGCCCGCTGACCCTGGGGGAGAAGAGTTCCTGGCAGAGCTGGGCTGACTGTGGCTTTGCTGGGCCCCCATCGTGGTGCAGCTCCTCTGTCTGCTCACCCGTCTCCTCTCCCTTCCTCTCCAGGTAAGGATCCTTCTGTGAGCATCTAAGTTTCAAAATCTGTGTCAGCATCTGCTTCTTAAAAACTCAACCTGGACAAGATCTTCACTCTACTCCCAGCTCAGTGTAAAGGCACCAAAGAATGGCTTTAAGGAAACTGCCCTCCCAGGCCTCCTGGAGAAGTCACGCTGCACTGTGCTCTGCCCTGTGTTAAGTCACTTCTGTCGTGTCTGAGTCTTTGCGGCCCCGTAGACGGTAGCCCACCAGGCTCCGCTGGTCGTGGAATTCTCCAGGCAGGGATACTGGAGTGGGTAGCCTTTCCTTTCTCCAGTGGATCTTCTTGACCCAGGATTGAACCCACATCTCCCTTGTCTCCTGCTTTGCAGGCAGATTCTTTACCTGTTGAGCCATCAGGGAACACAGGAGGGAGTCAAATCTTAGAAAACCAATACCTTATCAGTGTTCCTTTGCTGTCCCCTCCCTGAAGAAACACCAGCTCGCCAAGGGAGGGGCTTGGACTGCTGGGAGCCTATGCAGGGGGTGGGGCAGTGGAGCTGGAAGAATGAAAGGAAAAGAGAAAGAGCTTATTCAACAGCCCTGGGTTTAGGAATGAGGGAATTCTGGTCCCTGGAGCAGTGTGCTCAGTGGAGAGAAGGCTTTCCCTGGACGTGGTCCATGACCAACTCCCCAGTCGTCAACTCACTGAGGCATATTCTGATTGTCAATCTGGATTCCTGAGTCCTTTGCAAGTAGGAAGAAAGGGCACAGAAATCCACATACTCTGAGTGCTGGGAGTAAATATTCTCAATTCTGACTCAACGCATTGACTGGCATGGGTCCATCACCATCTCTGCCATGTACAAGTGGACCCATCTGAGCTGTGCAACTCAACTTAGTCATTCTGAGTCTCAGGTTAAGCCTCAGGCTTTTCTTAAGGAACAAATGAGTGGAACAAATATGAAAACACCCTGTATGTTCCAAGCACGAATGGAAGGACAGGACTTGGCCATCACCCTTTCTCCTACAAGGAGCCCAGCCTGGGCGAGGAGACCTCAAGGTGACTTGAAGAAAGCACCACTTTCCTTTGGCCTGCTGTGCAGCTTTGGGCCATCCAGTTGCTCTCTCTGAATCCGACATAGCTCATCTTTGAAACTGGTGTCAGGTGGCCCATGAGTCCAAGTTACTTCTCCCATCTCTGAGCTTCTTAATGACTGCCAGTGCCATTCATTCCCTGGGGATGTGCTCCTTCCAGTTCCCTGCATTCCCCAGCACCCCAGCACACTCAAAACGTAGCTGCATGCATTCAACTATAGTTGTAGGGGGCACTTCTTCCTGGCACTGGAAGAACTGTATTTTTTTTTTCCCCTAAGAACCTGTGGACTTCTTCAAATGAGACAGACAAATGAATGGATATGTTTGTTTAAAGATAAAGTGACATGTCCCATTTCTTTCAATTCAACACAAATCAACTCAGCCAACACAGCTTGAATGCATCGTATGCTACGTTCCAGAAACTGTGTGTTCTCTAACCTCACTTGACGTGTTCTCAGGCTCCCCAGTCTTGCCATATCAAGAATGCTCTTGGCAGAAACTAGTGTTCCCCTTACTCTAGAATTTTGGCCTCAACTTCCCAGTCACTACAGGAGCCACTATCTCATGCTCCTTCTTCTCTGATCATTCAGTCCTCACTGACTTCCCGTAGCCTTTCACCTGTTTCCCCACTGCTCATCTGCAAGGCAGACACCGTCCTCCACTCATTTTCTAAGGTAATGCCAACGAAAGGCCAGTTGCTAATGGCTAATCATTTTTATGGAAATACTAAGGAGTTACCAAGAGGACTGCAGCCCAAGGAAGGACCACCCAAAGCTGGATCCCTCTGTGCATGCTCAGTTGCGCAGTCGTATCTGAGTCTGTGACCCTATGGACCGTGTCCTTGTGTCCTGCAGACTCCTCTGCCCAGGGGATTTCTCAGGCAAGAACACTGGAGTGTGCTGCTGTTTCCTTCTTCAGCGGATCTTCCCCACTCACGGGTTGAACCCGCTTCTCCTGCATTGGCTCACAGATTCTTTACCACTGAGCCACGTGGGAAGTCCTGGAGTTGGATCTCACACAGTGTATCAGACACACCTCACAGAGTAAACTGACCATTCCCAGCATGGTGTCCTCTTAAATGCCTCTTCTTAGCCTCTGCCACTTGTATGGGCCTGGCACCCATCCCGTGCTCCTATCAGGGACTTCCTCCTCTCTCATGGTCCAGGGAGTTACTGGAAACTATGCCTAATCAATTCTTCACTCTTAGAGGAAATAAAACATCAATTCACTTCACACTGTGGATAAAGAATGTCACCTGCTGTATCAGTAAAAAAAGGATGTTGAGGCCATCAAGCCAACTGACTGTATCAGTTGAGGGGATTCAGGATGACACAAAAAGCAACATAGTGGACCTAGATAATTAAGACGCATATCAAAGGAATGATTTCAATGAGCCCAGACTCTCGCATCTCCCCATACATAGGAGAGTGCTAAAGTCTTTAACTTGAGATGTCTGTTTTTAATTAATGATAATATTTTGATGTTTCAATTACTTGGTTTTTGTTGCAAAAAAACTCTTTCCTGTCTCTACCCGTACATCTTCAGAACAACCTCTTAGAGCTATCTGAGAGGCTAACTCCTGGGCTTAAGTCCTCAGAAAGTTCACCAAATAAAACATAAATCTCAACTTTTAGATGGTGATTTTTTTCGGTTGACAGTACTTATATGCTTATATGTGGTAGCAAAGAAGGATAGAAGAAGAAAGAGAAGGAAGGAAGGGGGAGAGCTAATAATATTCTCATACAGAGAAATGTATCTCCTTATTATCTCAAGTCAATCCTTTAGAACTAGGATTTCAGCCATAAAACCAACAAAGCTATTAAAGTATTTTCTCAAACATAAAAGCAGTCCTTTCCTGAAGGTTAATTTTGCCTACTCACCATTGGAATAAAAAGGTCTTCAAGTATCTTTCAAAATAGCCCCTTATTTGTTCTCACAAGCCAAACACATGCCCGCATAGATGTATATAAGTGCATTAAGAATTCACAATGTATTCCAGACTCTTCTAATATGTAGTAGTTCACTGAAACATACAATGGTGCAAGGAAGATTCCATTACCCTAATTTGACAGATAACAAAGCTCACCTAAGAGACTTAAGTGATTTCCCCAAGCTGGTAAGTGGTTGTCTGGGACCTGAGTTCAGGTAGGCTTGCTCTAGGGTCTCTGCCTGAGAGCACATTGTTGTTTAGTTATTGTTGTTTACAATAGTAACTGTAAACATCGCTGTTGTTGTTTAGTTATTAAATCATGTCCAACTCTTTTGTGACCCAATGGCCCACCAGCCTCCTCTCTCCATGGTATTTCCCAGGCAAGAACACTGGAGTAGGTTGCCATTTCCTTTTCCAAGGGATCTTCCCAACCCGCAGATTGAACCTACATCTCTTGCATCAGCAGGCAGGTTCTTTAACTGTGAGTCACTGGGGGAAATCCAGTCCTCACATTACATGCCTACAAAAAAAATACAGCCCTGCCATTTGCTCTTGGACTTCCCCAATACCCAAGAAAAAGTTCTTACTGAGCCTACATCACACAGACTCCACTGACATTACTGCCATTTGATGGAAGTGAAACACACAACTCAGATTAAGACTTCAACTCACTGTCTTTTAATTGAAATCACAGATCTCAGGACTTAATGAAGCTCAGGCTCTTTATGTCTCATCATGGAAAGAATTCAGTAAGAGAAAAGTGATAGATAAAAAGCAGATTTATTTAGAGAGAGTCACATTCCATAGACAGAACCCTGAAATTTTGAGTAGTTAGATTTTATGGTCTGAGTAATTTCATAGGCTAATTGGTGGGAGGATTATTCCAAGTATTTTGGAAAAGGGGCAGACATACGCAGGAATTGGACCTCCTTTGGCCTTTTATGAGCTTACCTGGTGCTTCAGATGTTAAAAAATCCACCTGCAATGTGGGAGACCTGGTTCAATCCCTGAGTTGGGAAGATACCCTGGTGAAGGAAATGGTTACTCACTCCAGTCTTCTGGCCTGGAGAATTCCATGAACTGTATAGTCCATGGGGTCGCAAAGAGTCGGACATGACTGAGTGATTTTTACTTTCACTTGACTTCTTATGATCAGCCTTGGAACTGACATGGCACTGTCATTTAGCTAATGTATTATTGTGAGAGCTTAATGAGATTCAAGGTCTACTGGAAGTTGAATATTCTGCCGTCTTGGACCTAGCTTGCTCTAACCTGTTTGTGTCCTATCCTCAAGGGCTATGTCATTCTTTTAGAAGTTGTGCCCTGCCTCTTCCCTCCTGTTTCAGAAGTATACTAGACAGTACTTTTGCTCATGACCTTGAAGAGACGTCTAGAATTTGTAAGAAGTCCACCCTTCATTTCTCTGCCCCTTATTCCTGTCCATAATAGTGCTGGGAGAATGATTACCCAGACCTTTCTCCAGAAGACTCTGGAATTCATTCCTATCCTAGGTCAGCCCATCTAAGAGTCATGACTCTGTAAGAAGTTGCTTTGAGTTGATTTGACCATCAGCCCTCCATTCCAGCACTGACACCATGCATCGTCCCTCTCTCAGGGGTCATGTGATAAGCCACACCCTAAAAATTAGGGTGCAGTCACTACCGGCCAATTTTACAGGGTGGAGGGAGCACTGTTGAAGAGGCTCAGAAGCAATTTCTAGGTTCTTTTCTCAGAAAGAACAAGACTACTCTGGAGGAAATGGTTTGTTTTATGTTATAGATGCAGAGACTCCGGTAAATAATCCTGTTCCTCCAATCCCGAGGAAACCCAAGACCATATGTGACTTCCAAAAAAGGCTCTCATCTCGGACACTCACTTCCTCCCAGCAGAAGATCTTTTTCTGGAAATATTACCCAATTTTCCTAAATTCTTTACTTGTATCTATTTGGCTGTTTCAGGTTCCTTTTTGCCACGTTTCTCTAGTCCTTTCTGGGGGACAGGGTACATATAAATAGGAAAATTAAATTAAATGTTGATGGCTTTTGAAGTTTTAAGGTTCAGACTTGATGGTTCAGTTGGGTGAAGGTGGCCTTCTCTATTCTCATGCTTCTTATCCAAGACTAAGATGCAAGTTTTCTTTTGTTTTTGCTGTGAGCAGGAAAGGTTGTAGGTGAATTTGCTGTGGACCAAGGATACATTATATTAAGTTTCCCTCCAAGTGGCTGGATAACTCCCCTGGTTCTCAAAGTAGTCAAAGGGCTGCCCCAGAGGGCTGGCTGATCACACTTTGTTAATAGGCTTGGGGAGAGCTGGCCCCAGGCTGTCGTCCGGCAGGGAAGTGGCCTGTCTGGACTCAGAGGTGGAAATCTGGCCCAGTTGCTGGTGGACAGGTGTTCATGCCTCAGTCCTGTGCCCCTGCTCCCCGGGGAGCTGATGAGGGAAAAGGGATCAGGTGTTCTCATGGGTGTCCCTTTGGACCCATGAAACCTTAGCTCCGTGGCAAGGGAGCAGGGCTCAGGCCTCATCAGTAGCCACCCTTCCAGATGGGGTCTGTGTGATACCCATGGTGTGTGTGTGCTGGGGAAAGAGAGAGAGGATTACAGGGAAAAGCAAACTGCTCAGCAATGGTGGTATTTTATTCTGTTGTATTTGTTTATCACCTGTATCCCTACCAGACAGTGTAGTGTAGAGTCCAATATGCTCTGTGAGGGGATGACATTTGCCTGTCTGGTTCACTAGGATGCCCCAAGTGTCCAGAATAGTTCAGTTCAGTTCAGCCACTCAGTCGTGTCCGACTCTTTGAGACCCCCATGGGCAGTAACATGCCAGGTCTCGCTGTCCATCACCAACTCCCGGAGTTCACTCAAATTCAACATCCATTGAGTCAATGACACCATCCAACCATTTTCATCCTCTGTCATCCCCTTTTCCTCCCGCCTTCAATCTTCACCAGCATCAGGGTCTTTTCAAATCAATCAGTTCTTTGCATCAGGTGGCCAAAGTATTGGAGTTTCAGCTTCAACATCAGTCCTTCCAATGAATATTCAGGACTGATTTCCTTTAGGATGGACTGGTTGGATCTCCTTGCAGTCCAAGGGACTCTCAAGAGTCTTCTCCAACACCACAGTTCAAAAGCATCAATTCTTTGGCTCTCAGCTTTCTTTATAGTCCAACTCTCACATTCATACATGACTACTGGAAAAACCGTAGCTTTGGCTAAATGGATCTTTATTGGCAAAGTAATGTCTCTGCTTTTTAATATACTGTCTCGGTTGGTCATAACTTTTCTTCCAAGGAGGAAGCATCTTTTAATTTCATGGCTGCGGTCACCATCTTCAGTGGTTTTGGAGCCCCCCAAAGTAAAGTCTGTCACTATTTCTATTGTTTCCCCATCTATTTATCATGAAGTGATGGGACCAGATGACATGATCTTAGTTTTCTGAATGTTGAATTTTAAGCCAACTTTTTCACTCTCCTCTTTCAAGCCCAGAATAGTACTTGGCTTATAATAGGTGCTCATTAAATATTGCGAGAGTAAAAGAGAATGGATGGAGGAGAGAGAAGGGAAGGAAGAAAGGAAAGAAGGGGGAAGCAAAGGAGGAAGGGAGAGAGGAACAAAGCTCCCAGTATGCGGTTAGTCTGAATGCACCTGAAGGGATATAGGCAGGTATAGAAATATCAACAGTACAGGTTAGGGTGTAAAGTATGTCTGATAGAGAGAGCTATGAACAATATTCTTGGTGACCTAAAGATGACAGAGGTGGAATTAATTCCCAACAGACCCAAGGAAGACTTCTCAGATGAACTGATTTTTTTTTTATTGTGCTTTGAAATGTGAAAGATGAGCATTTATTCTTCCCTTAAAATATTTTCAAAATTACAGGCAAAATATTTTCTCATTAGAGAAAAATTAGAAAATGCAAACAAGAAGTATATAATACTAAAATCTATCATAAATTAATCACCTAGTTGAAACTGTCATGAGCATTACTGTGCATGTTTTATTCCAGTCTTGGGTTTTTTTTTTTCTGTAGTTTTGCTAATAATTGGAACTATCATCTATATGTTGTATAGATTTTAATTAATACTATACATCATGAATTTTCAATATTAAAAATTCTCTAAAATATTTTTAATAATTGTATCTAGACACATCACTAGTATATTTCATAATTTACCTGACCATTTCAAAATCACTTGATATTTATATCTGCAATTTTTTTCTTTATTACGGATAAAGAGGCAGGAGATATCTTTTAACAAAATATTCACATTTGGAATCTCCTTAGAATGGTGAATGAAAATGGAATTAGTCAATGGAATATACACTTTTAGGCTTGGATATAAATGAAGGCAAGGAAGGGCAAGGAGAATTTTGTACACTTGAAAAAGATTTCCAGAGCCACATTTTTCTCTGAATCTTGAGTGGAAGATGAAAATGTGGAGCTGGCAATGGTGGCAGTGATTATGGAAAGGGTGAAGATGGTTTGAAGATGATGACGGTGGATGCTATGGTGATGATGGGGTAACGGTGGTGGAGGTTGCAGTGGCGATAATGGTGGAGATGGTGGTGGGGTCAGGGAGACAGTGGTGGTGGATGAGGTAGTGATGGTGGTGGGTGTGATGTCTTGGCAGAGGTGATGGTAGTGATGGTTTTGTCAATGGTGGAGGCTGATAGTAATGTGCATTTTCTAATGGAAACTTGACAGTAAATAGGGCTGGGGAGAGCTTTTTCTCTGACTTCTCACCAACATGCCAAATTCAATCAAGTTAAAAATGTGTTATTGGTAACAACCATGCTGAAATGGAAGGAGTCCTTTGTTTGTCTGGGATGACAAAAATAATAGGAAAAATAAGTTTGTTGGACACCACCATAAAAGGCAGTCCTCGTGAAGACCCATAGTGTACCTTAGTACATGGGGTTGACCGCAGTCTTGCTTGTGATTGTATGCTTGTAAAGTCACTTGTTTTATGGAGAAAATAAGTTAACTTGTGATTCTGGTGAGCTCAGGTGACACTAGTGATAAAGAACCTGCCTACCGATGTAGGAGATGCAAGAGACATGATTTCGATCCCTGGGTCAGGAAGATCCCCTGCAGGAGGAAGTGGCAACCCACTCCAGTATTCTTGCCTGGACAATCCCATGGACAGAGGAGCCTAATGGGCCACAGTCCATGGGGTTGAAAAGAGTCAGACACAATTAAAGTGCCTTAGCACACATCAATTATATATTAATCATGTTTTGTAATCCACACACCCACACACATAACCTCCAAGGACACATAATCTCCAGAATCATGGATCCCCTTCTTTCCTATTCCATATATATTTTTTTGTATATCGGGAATCGGCAAACTATGACCCATGAACCAAATCCAGTCTACCGCCTATTTTCGTGTGGCCCACAAGCAAAGAATGATTTTTACATCTTTTAGGGGATCATATGAAAGAATCAAAAGAATATGAATCTTCTATGACACATGAAAATGATGTGAAATTCAAATGTTAGTGTCCATAAACAAGGTTATATTGGAACACATCCACACTCATTCATGGAAATGTCTCTGGGCACTTTTATGCTACAATGACACAACTGAGTATTTGTGACAGAGACATATGGTTCCCAAAGCCTGAAATATTTACTACCTGGTCCTTTACTGATAAAGTTTGCCAACCTCTGTGCTAGACCATGCCCTGGTAAACAGGCTGCCTCTGGAGACCCAGGCATGGATTTATGTTGTAATCCAACATGAGCCCGGGCCCTGGAGTTTTGCTCTGACACTTACTGCTTCTGTCACTTCAACTCAGAGCTGGAGAAATAGTATTTGCATCATAAATGGGACCAACAGCATTTAAAGATTATTATTACTGAAACAGAGCAGGACCTTATGCTCCTTCCCCCCATGTCCTCAGTCTGCCTTTTGTCTGTAGTAAAGCTTTAGTCACAGAAGAGCTTTAATCAGAGAAATGAGAACATGTAGAAGTGAAGGAAAATGGTCAAACAAGACGAAATAATAATAGTTTAATCATTAAACAAAGTCAAGAACCTTTTGTTCCCCCTTACGGGCTACAGATAATACTCTGAGTCGTATCCATTGAGCTGTCTTGTAGATACTGAAACCCCACCAGGTGGGAGAAGTTAACTATATGGAGGCCAGGCTGTAGCCACAACGTAAGCTGTCATAATCTGGCTTCAAATTAGACCCTAGACTGACCCTGGAACTAAAGACTAAAATAAGCAAGATGGCACTGGTCAGACCCCTGATGGCAGGCTTCAGGATGACTGTCAGAGCTGGCTGTGCTGTTTCTGTGTGTAGCCCCCTCCCTCTGCCTATGCGCCCCTGAGACTACCCTTTAGCAGCCCAAACCCACTGATTGTCAGTAGCGGAGTCAGCCTTTGGACCTGAGTCGGCCCTCCCCACCAGACCACTCCAGTGGCCAGTCTCCAGAATAAAGCGAACATTGCTTCCTACCAACCTTGCCTCTCAAGTACTGGCTTTAGAGCAGTGGGCAGCCAGACTCCGCTTTTGGTAACATGACAGTGAAAATGTAGGGTAGAAGATCCTGCCTAATCAGGTTGAACTGAAACTTTAGCCTTGAGTTTCCTGGTAACTTAATCACAAAAGGAAAAGATGGATGGAGGGACAGGTAATTTGGGGTGAGTAGGTGTAACTATTGTATATAGGATGGATAAACAACAAGATTCCACTGTACAATACAAGTAAATATATTTAATATCTTGTGATACATCATGATGAGAAAGTATACAAAAATAATGTCTATATGTGTATAACTGAGTCACTGCTATAAGTCAGAGATTGGCACAGCATTATAAATCAATTATGCTTCAATAATAGTTAAAAAAATGAGCTACCATATGACCCTGCAATCCCATCCCTGGGCACACATCCTGAGAAGAACATGATCTGAGAGGATACATGCATACTGATGTTCATTGGAGCACTGTTTACAATAGCCAAGACACGGATGCAACCTGAATGTCCATTGACAGAGGGATGGATAAAGAAGATGTGGCACATATATGCTCAGCCACTAAAAAGAGTGATATAAGACCATTTGCAGCAACATGGGTGGACCTAGAGATTGTCATTCTGGTGTGAAGTACGTCAGACAGAGAAGGAGAAATATCATACGGCATCCCTTATATATGGAAACTAAAAAGAACTGACACAAGCGAAGTTACTTACAAAGTGGAAAGGAATTCATAGATTTAGAAAATGAAATTATGGTTGCCAGGAGGAAGGATGGGGGTGGGAGGAATAGTCAGGGAGTTTGGGATGGACACGTATACACTGCTGCGTTTAAAACAGATAACCGATGGGACCTCCTGCGCAGGACATAGTACAGGAGCCCTGCTCACTGTTATGTGGCAGCCTGGGTGGGAGGGGAGGTAGCGGGGAGTAAACACATGTGTATGTATGGCTGAGTCCCTTAGCTGTTCACCTGAAACTATCACAACTTTGTTCATCAGCTATACCCCAATGCGAAATACAAAGTTTTAAAAAAGAACAAGGTGTTTATGATTCTCGTGGCCCCCAAATAATAAAGTTTATCATGCAAAACAGACTGTTGCCTGGCCTAACTCCCTGAAAGGAACTATTATTCTATGGGATTTTGTGAAGGGACATGGACAGGGCCCCCGGCGATACCTCACCCTTTTTGCAGGAGAGTCTGCTCTCAGAAGAAGCTGAGGTCAAAAAGACATTTGATAAGAGCAGTGTCATGAGCAAAAGTGATGGGGACCAAGTATCAACTGCTCAAAGAATGAATTCCCCAAAAGATAGGCTGTCTGTGAGTCTTTGGAAAATTCCTTCATTGTTATTATCTCCTTCTGGTAATTTTTTTTTTAAGTTCTCTCTCCTCCTTTACATCATCAGACCCTGGAGGCCTCCGTGTTACTCTGTGGGACCAGGGGGTGGGCCACAAAGAGGAAGAACCCAGCACCCCCATCCTTGAGCATTTAACCCAACACACAGGCTTGGCTTCACTAACGCAGATAAATCATAATGTATTTTCAATTAGTTTGTACTCCTACTAGCTGCTGTCCTAAATAATTAGGAAAACAATTCACATTCTGCCAGGCGCTGATCTGAAGTGTTACCCCTGGGATAATTATCTGTCTGCAGTTCAGTTTCCCTGGTCCTCTCAGGTCAGCCCGGCTGCAGGAGGACACCCAGAGAGCATTAATGAGCTCTCATTGAAGATGTTAAAAAGCTTGTATTGATCTGTTTGTCCAAGAAGGAGATATTTAAGCCTCTCTGCTGAGGGCAGGAGAGACAGCGAACCCTATCACAGAGCCTTTTAGCAGGACTCGGGCCCCTGCCTCCCCCACCAGCCTCCTCCCAGCACGACTCTATCCAGAGGTCAGATTTTCAAAACTCACCATGCTGTTTTAGTCTCTGCTCTCCTTGCCACTCTCCCAGTATCTGTGTTTCGTGTGTGTGTGTGTGTGTGTGTGTGTGTGTGTGTGTGTGTGTGTGTGTGAGAGAGAGAGAGAGAGAGAGAGGAGAGGAGAGGATGAAGAAGGAAGGAAAGTATATAGTTGAATGAGTACAAGTTCCTAAGCCTGTATCAATATAAATGAAAGAACAAATGAATGAGTGAGCAGACTGGCAAGAATAGAAAGCTCTTTCTTACACTAAGATGCCAGCTAACAAACACAGAAAGAAACAAGGAATTAGGCAATCGCCATTCAGCAAGCATCATAGTATAAACTGACCCAGGCACCAAAGGATGATGAAGAAAGGATACAGAGCTTCCATGCATCTTACAACAGGATACTTCTCCTTTAGAAGGAGGAAGAGGGCACCTTTACGGTGCAGACACCTGGTGGATGCACCTTTAGCAAAGTGGTCAACAATAATGGGACCAACCACCATCACTTGCCTCTTGATGTGACGTGTCCAGGAGGACGTGGCGTTGCTTTGGGGGCGTTCCTGCACAGTTCCTGACCTGAATCACCAGGAAGCAGCAGACAGGCTCAAATGAAAGGAGGTTCTGTAAAATATCTGTCTCGTGCTCCTCACAAATGGCAGGTTCATGACAGGTAAAGGGAGACTGCGAGATGGTTCAGATAAGGGAGACTGAAGAGGCAGGACAGCGAAATGTAGTGTGGATCCCAGATTCAATCCTGGACCTGAAAATCTATTTTGCTATAATGAACAATATTGAGGTAATTGGCAAAATTTGCACCTGATCCATGAGTTAGATTGTAGCGCTATGCTGGTGCTGGATTCCTGGTTTTATTGTTGTACTGTGGGGATATAAGAGAGTATCCTTATTTCTAGAAAACACACATTGACATATTTATGGGTAAAGGAGAGAGCAATTCATTCTCAAATGACTCAGGAAAACAAATAATATTAGGCGTGTGTGTGTGTGTGTGTGTGTGTTTATACAAATCTATGCCCATTGATTTGCCTGTCTACCTATCCATCAATCTATAGAGATTGTGGTAAATATTAACTTATGGAAACTGGTTTAAAAGGATACAGAAATTCTTTTTACTTTTCTTGCAAGTTTTGTTTTCAATCCAAATGTATTTTTTAATAAAAAAAAGAGGAAGGAGAGATAAAAGGGAAGGAGGGAAGGAAGGGAGGAAGAAAGGAGAAAGGGAGGGAAGGGAACATAAGGAAGCGAATGAGCAGCAATCTCTCATCAAGGGTGGGAAGGACTTCATCAGGAACCAGTCCACGGAGGACCCCATGCCCTGAGCCCTGACTCTTGGAGTCTTTAGCTCAGCAGTTAGTACATGAGAAGAGCCCTGATCTGGGGGCTAGGACATTAGGAATATGGCCCCAATCCTGTGGTTAAGAAGCAGTATGACCCAGCGTGAATCCCTAACCTTTTCTGAGTTTGTGGTTACACAGCTCTATTTGGCTTGGGGGTTGGACTTCAGCAGTGAAATCTCCATGAAGTTACAGGCTTGCTTTTGATCAGAATAACTGAAGGGGCAGGGTAGACCCTTCCTAGGTCAGGTCACCATGCTACCTGAAATAAAGAGAGTAAGACCACCTGAAAAGGTATTGGGGAGGACATTAAACCCCAAACTGGAACACCTGGACTTGGCATCCTGACCCCAGCAGTATCAGTTGTACAGTTTTGGAGAGCTGTTACCTCTCTGAGTCTCAATGTCTGCATCTCTGGAAGGAAGGCACCGATGCTGGGCTGCACCCATAGACTGCATGGTCATCCACAGAACAACACCGAACTGGAAGATCCTGAACTGGGAGGAGGTGGAAGAGGTTGCTCTGGGACATAAGACAAATGAAAACAGGTTAGAGGTGATGCAAGCTTCGGAGTCAGGCAGATATGGGTTTGCACCCCTGGATCTGCTCTTTGGTAGTTACTTTACTCTCTGAAGGGTTTCCCTGGTGACTCAGACAGTAAACAATCCACCTGCAATGCAGGAAACACAGGTTCCTGTGTTTGGGTTGGGAAGATCCCCTGGAGAAGGGAATGCCTACCCACTCCAGTATTCTTGCTTGGAAAACTCCATGAATTGAGGAGCCTGGGAGGCTATTGGACATAACAGAGGGACTAACACTTTCATACTTTCACTTTTTCACTCACTAAGCCTCGGTTTCCTTATCTGGAAAGTGAAGATACTACAGTCTGCCTGGGTAGCTGGAGGTTTGAAGACATTGACAGATGCAGCTGCTCCAGAATAAACAAGCCCTTGGGCAAGGTTTGGTCAACCTGAAAGGAAATCCATCCTGAAAATTCATTGGAAGGACTGATGCTGAAGCTGAAACTCCAGTACTTTGGCCCCCTGATGCAAAGAACTGACACTGGAAAAGACCCTGATGCTGGGAAAGATTGAAGGCAGGAGGAGAAGGGGACGACAGAGGATGAGATGGTTGGATGGCATCACCGATGCAATGAACATGAGTTTGAGCAAGCTCCAGGAGTTGGTGATGGACAGGGAAGCCTGGCGTGTTACAGTCCATATGGTCACAAAGAATTGGACATGACCGAGTGATTGAACTGAACTGAACTGAACTGGGCAAGGTTGGCTTCCTCATCTCCCACTTGCACCCCAGTCTCCTTGTACACCCTTAAAACAAGACATCGTCATATTACTGTATTGGCTGGTTGATGCTGGAACAATTCCATCTTTGTCCCTTGGTCTTACCTAAGCATCAGATCAGATTCTATTGAAGTGACAACCCGCCCCCTTCCATCTGCCAGCTGAGAATATTTCATGCTAAACTGCTGCTTTTTCTCTCTCAGAAATAAAGACAGCCCCCGCCCCGCCCCAATCTCTGCATGCTCAAGGTGGACTCTGAAAAGCATCCGGCTGATGGGTGAAGGGTGTAGGAGCAGGTGAGCCCGGAGGCTCTGAGAACACACCTTTTGTCTCCTGAAAGGTCAGGCAGCCGCGGCCCCAATTAAGAGCTTATATCAGAGATCCATCTGCCCCGCTTCAAGATGGCTCTTCATCAGAAAATATATTCCTTTGTCTCTCCCTGCCTGAGTACACAGACCTGTCAAAAGATCACTGTTAAGGAGTGTGGGACTATGGGGACCTCAGGAAGAGTGGGAGGGATGTGGTCAGCCCTGGTGGGAATGGCAGCTTCACTGGTAGAACCTAGGGCTAACAAATTAACAATAATGGTAATAATAATATTAAAGATTTTCTGGATTTAGCTACTAGCCAGAGCTGCCAGAAAAGCTACCACCAAGAGCATGAGGTTTTGGATGAAACAATAGTTTGAAATCTTTTGAGAGGGACAGTCCCTATCAAATAATGATGCATTATTGATATGGAAATTTTTATATTAACAAATGTGTGCTGGAAATGCTGTGATTTATTTATTTTTTCTTGGAGGGGGAAAAAAGTAGCTTGCATGTGGCATCAATAATGATATGCTAATGACCTGCTTCCAAATTTAGATTTAAAATAAGTTAATTGGCAAATCTAGGATGGCGCTGAGAAGATGGCATTCTTGGTGATGACCCAGTTTTAAGGTCCAAATGTAAAGTTTAGTATATTTAATTTCTAGATTCCAATATAGGATCTTTATAAGTAGGATATGGACTTGTTTAGGGGGTTGTGGATTAATTATGCTATTGGATCTGCTTTATCTCAGCTCAGATTTAGAGCATGCTAGTTAAACAGATAGTACCCATCAAATGTTATCTGGGGCCTCCACTTCCCCTTTTTCAGTACACATTCAAGTGTATACACAGAAAGGAGGGCACAGGTCAGGTAAACTCTCTCTCTCTCTCTTTTTTTTTTTTTTTTTTTAATATAGAAGCATCTTCCCTGATGAAAACAAAGGTGAATTGTTTTTGGTATATCATCTAAAATAACTTCTGAACTATATTCATTTTCTCTATAACTTGGAAGAAAAGATATTTTCTCATATGAGAGAGGGGATGATATTGGTCCAATAAACTACCAGCAAGGCAGAAATATCAGGAGAGAACTGAATTGGGATTTAAAGAAACAAGAAAAAAAACAAAGTTGGATAATCAAGAACAATCTCACAGTCTCCCTCAGATTCCTTCTTGTCTCCTTTTGATCTTTCTCATCCCTTCTCTGGTTCACCCTTTTATTCTCTCTCCCTGAGTTCAGTCATTTCTACTGCGTGTGTGCATGATCAGGTAGTCGGTGTGTCTGACTCTGTAACCCCATGGACTGTAGTCCACCAGCCTCCTCTGTCCATGGACTTCTGCAGGCCAGTGTACCAGAGCTGTTTGTCATGTACTCCTCCAGGGGATCTTCCTGATCCGGGGATTGAACCCAATGTCTCCCGTATTGGCAGGTGGATTCTTTACCACTAAGCCACCTGGGAAGCCCCCACTTCTATTACAGCCCCCCTTAATCCATCTCTCTGGTGGCTCCGAGGGTAAAGCGTCTGCCTACAATATGGGAGACCTGGGTTCAATCCCTGGGTTGAGAAGATCTCCTGGAGAAGGAAATGGCAACCCACTTGAATATTTTTGCCTGGAAAATTCCATGGATGGAGGAGCCTGGTGGGCTGAAGTCCATGGGGTTGCAAAGAGTTGGACACAACTGAGCAGCTTCATTCACTCCTCCAGGGGATCTTCCTGATTCAGGGATTGAACCCATGTCTCCTGTGTTAGCACGTGGCACCTTTACCACTAAGCCACCTGGGAAGCCCCCACTTCTATTACATCCTCCCTGAATCCATCTCTCATGGTCTCCTCATTCTCTTTCTACTTTCCTCCCTCTCTCCCCACATCCCCTCTCCCTCCTTCCTTGATTTCTCTGCACTTACCATCAAAGCATCAGGAGAGTGATACCCTAGGTGATCAGAACAGGGCAGAGGCCAGTCTGGGCTAAGCCCCCAGAACTTCTGATTAATCCCCACAGACCATTCAGCAAAGAGAGAAGCCCCTTCTTTGGTTCAAGATGGCCTTTTGACTTCACCAAGTGTCAGAATTTCCATTTTTTTTTAACCAGGAAGAAAAGTCCAGTGAAGAAGCCTAGACATTCTGATGCGTCTCTTGGGGATACTGGTTTTGAACTCCTGATCCAGAATGCAGACCAGTGTGTCAGGGAGTGGAGTCCAAAGGCCACTTCAGAGAGCCTCCTCTGTCCAAGGCATTTTTAAATATGGATGGTGGATAACATTAGAAAATTCTAGTGATTGTCTCATTCCCATAAAATTTGAAGTTGATTAAAAAATCAGTTCTCAAAAGCTCCAGTACTAAGAATTACACTAAATTAGACAGTGACAATGTCTCTAAAGAACCTTACGATAAACAATAGCTAATGTTTAAGTGCTTTACTATGTGTTAAGCGTTTCTAATCTAAGCATCAAATAATCCTCCATTCTTCTAGCCCCTAGTGTAAATAATTGTCTAAAGGGCATCTTCTAAGCCAGTGGCCTTACAGGACATTGGTCCTGCTCAAGACATCTACTGAGACACTTGGTTCTTCCCCCAGAGTTCTTGGTGTTTGCTCCTGTCCAAAATTTCCATGGAGACCCTTGGTCCATGTCGAAAAGGTCCTTAAAATTTGGTCCTGTCTGAGAAATTTGGTCCATGCCAGAAAAGCCCTTGCAACTTGGTCCTGTTTGAAATATACTTTGAGACATTTGACCTATGATTCATTAAATAAAGCCAGCACTTAACTTTGTATAAATTGTATTTACTTTATTTTATCATAATTCATGGTCAATTTTGAACCTCATGTTTATTTTGCTCTTCCTTATCATGAAGTCTGGCAGGGTTACTCTTGAATGAATGAACGAATGAATGAATGAACAATGGCTCTCAGATACAAATCAACCTGATTATTAGCTTCATATTTGCTATCTCTGTTAATATCAGTTATACAAATTTGATTTTGTCAGCATCATTGTGAAGCTGGTGTCTGTATTGGAGTGTGACTATGAAGACCCCAAGTGATAACTTGTTCATTGATTTGCTTTTTGCCTTTTAACACTTTAAAGCATCACTGATCGAGGGCTGGCGTGCTGCTCTCAGTTGCTGAAGTTTTACTCCAGCCTTCATTGCAACGTCCATCCAGTGACCACCCTGCAATACCGATGTGTAAACGTTCCAAGTTTCCAGTGGAATCCTGAAACATTCGGTCTTTCTCTGACTCTGACGTCCATTCCATGGACATAGACTCTCAACCTATTCCATTCAGTTATCTGTATTTTCTTCTTTATTCTCTACAAGTCCCTCAAAAGTTTTGTTTGCTTCTTCCAAACACACTGATCAAAATTCAGACAACATGGACACACATGTATGAGTGTTCCTTTCTGTTGTTATAAGTCTGGTGTTAGACCTAAAGAAGATATTTTTGCCACAATGATTGTGAAAAGTGAGAGAGACAGCCCTGGACTTGTCTTTTCAGTTAGGGCATAAATCTGGCTTGGTATAACCCAATACTATACCAGGTAGGACTTCCCAGGTAGTGCCGGTGGTAAAGAACCTCTCTGCCAATGCAAGAGACAGACAAGATGCTGGTTCAATCCCTGTGTCGGAAGAGCTCCATGGCAACCAACTCCAGTATTCTTGCCTTGGAGAATCCCATGGGCAGAGGGCTGGTGGGCTACAGTACATAAGGTCTCAAAGAGTTGCATGTGGCTGGAGTGACTTAGCATGCACACACACATATTTGGGACACGACGTTGATTTAGCAAACTCCACAGGCAGCACTGGACTCCCAAATACCTTCCAGTTGTATGGATTGTTAGTCCCGTTTTATAGAAAAAAACCAAAACAAAAACTGAGGCTCAGAGAAGCTGTCCATGGCCATTATGCCTAAAGCAGAAAGAAAGGCAGAAATAGTCTGTGTGTGCCCAAATCTTGCTGTTCAGTCGCTAAGTTGTGTCTGACTCTTTGCAACCCTATGGACTGCAGCATGCCAGGCTTCCCTGTCCTTCACTCTCTCCTGGAATTTGCCCAAACTCAGGTTCATTGATTCTATGATGCTATCCTCTCATCTCATCCTCTGCCACCCCCTTGTCCTTTGACCTTCAATCTTTTCAAGCATCAGTGTCTTTTCCAATGAGTCAGCTCTTTGCATCCATTGGCCAAAGTTTTGGTGCCCAAAACTATTCTTTCTCTATTACCTCCCAGCTGTCTGTCCTGAGTCTATGGACCCTGGAGCCCTGGGTCAGAACCCTCTCCAACCCCAGCACTTCTGGGGCAGCTGATCCATTCCAAAGGTTTGTGCCTTTCCTGGAAGCTTGCCATCATCCTTATGCAGCTAGCCACATCCCCTCCTCACTGGGCTTACTCCTATCTACGCTTCTAATTTCAGCTTAGAAAAGTCATCTTCCCAGAAGCCTGCCTTGATACTGAAAATCCAAATTTGGTGCCCTTTCTCTGTCTCCCATGACATCTGACGTCTGGTGTCTGTCCACCCACAAAAATGAGAATTTAATAACAGTCTAGCTCCATGTTATCTTTTTACCTGCCTGTCTTCCTCATTTGGAATGTGAGCAATTTGAAGTCAGGGATTTTGTTCTCTTAATAAGTTTTGATCAGCAAAATTCAGACACTATTGTCCTAGGCAGAACCTACTGGACTCAGTCTCTGCTTCTATAAAATTTACATGCTCAAGGGTGGGTAAATAGATTGAGATCTCACATTACTGAATCTCTAGGCACAGTTCCTGTATTAGAAGCTCTCAATAGGTGCTTTTAGAATGAATGGATAAACAAATAAAATAGCATATGCGTAAAGTGACTAGCTTCTATAAAGCAGTGTATTACCTTTGTATGTAAACTATCTAATACGTGGGAATTATTTTTCTGCTTCCTGATGAGGAAACTCAGGTGGGGGTGAATGTGTGCTGGGAGGAAGCAGGCAGAGAAGCCAAGACCGGAAGTTGAGCTTCAAGCTCTGCCTTGATACCTGCCCCTCATGCATGCGTGCTAAGGCACTTCAGTCAGGTCCTACTCTTTCTGACCCCATGGATGGTATCCCATCAGGCTCCTCGGTCCATGGGATTCTCCAGGCAAGAACACTGGAGTAGGTTGCCATGCCCTCCTCCAGGAGATCTTCCCAACGCAGGGATCAAACCCACGTCTCTTATGTCTCCTGCATTGGCAGGCGGGTTCTTTACGACTAGTGCCACCTGGAAACCAATCCCTCACCTCACGCCTAAGCAGCCAGTTTGGCTTCTGGAGCTCTGTCAGTGACCAAAGGGTCTTATTATTTACATCACAAGCTTGTGTCCTCAGTAAGTGCTTTCTGGTGATTTACTGGAGGATTGATGAAGCAAACAAGGGAAATGACAAGGTATGTTTTTCCTGAATTTATTTTAACATCTGCATCTTGGTTTCCTGGTTGGCAGATCCAAAGATCCATTTGTCTGTCATTATGCACTAGATGTCGGAGAAATGAGGCTCTCCCCACCCAGGGCCGCTGAGAATTGAGAGGAGACGACGGCAGGGCACTGAACATGTAGATCAGTGGTTCCTGGGGTGGGGTAAGCACGGAAAGAAGGGGGAAGAGGTGATGGCACCAGCTGGCTAAGTGGCAACGATATGAGGAGGAGTAGCTCCCCTGCCATTGGGCAAGGCAGGAAGTCATTGCCGAGAGAGGGCACATGTCCTGGGCTGAGAAGCATGGAGAGAGTACACTTCCCTTGCTCACAGCTTAATATCCAGGGAGACAGGAGGTGCACGCTGTCTCATGACTTTCAGCATCCTGGATTCTAGTTCACAAGCAACTGCTTCCTGACCCCACCATTGTGGGAAGGTCACTGAATCTGTCTGTACCTAGGCGTCCTTATGCCTACAAATGGGATAAAAATGCCTACTTCAGAAGGTCACTAGGATATTAATTGACTATTACTGTGTCAAAGCCCAGTTGTCTTTTACTGTCCAATGAGAAAAAGCATTTGTCATCTCCCTCCCCACATTTTACTCCCTCTGGCCCTCAACTTTCAGACCTATGATATCCAATTAATAACCACTGGCATCATAGAGTTATTGAGAACCTGAACATGGTTAGTCTGAAAAGAAATGTGCCACATGTGTAAAATTTTCCTGCCAATGTTGGAGACACAAGAGAGGTGGATTCAGTCCCTAGATTGGGAAGATCCCCTGGAGAAAGAAATGACAACCCACTCCAGTATTCTTGCCTGGAATATCCCATGGACAGAGGAGCTGGATGGACTACAGTTCAGGGGGTCACAAACCGTCGGAGACCATGGAGTGATTGAGCACACACCTATACCTATGTGTAAAATTCATACATTGGTACTTGAAGTTTTAGTACAAAGAAAATAATATAAATTACCTTATCAATATATTTTACATTGATTGCATGTTAAAATGATAGCATTGCAGATATAGTAGGTTGAAGAAAAAATGTTGTCCCTCGGGATATAAAACCCTGACTTCTACTACTTGCTTCCAAACTTAAACTCTGGTAGCCTGTGGAATTACTTTCATTTATGCATTGGGTTTCTGATCCATGTGCAAATTGATCTTGCTTTTGATTATTGCCACATGCTCTTTACTTTTCTCTTTTACTAATCTATCTATCCCACTCTATGTTTTGAGGTTGGGTAGGTAAACTCCAGGAAATGGTGAAGGACAGGGAGACCTGGTATGCCACAATTCATGGGGTTACAAAGAGTCGTGCATAACCTGGCAACGGAACAACATCAGGTAAGCTCAGCTTCAAAGTGTGAATGCACCCTAATATTGTCCCTGAAATCACCATGGCCTTTACTGTGGAACCAAGGCTCTTTTACCTAGGGAGAAGCTACACCATTTGGTAAATAATATATGGAGACAATCTAGATGGATATTAACTGTGCAAGGTGTGCATGGTTTATTTATGGTTCAAGGTGACAGGGTTAAGCCTGATAACATCCTTTTAGTAGTAGTAGGCTGTGATAAGGCACTTGCTGCTGCGGTCCCTTTATCTGACATCCCAGGAGCTCACTGCCAGCGCTTAGGGTCCAGAGGCTCCAGCGAGGACACGGGTGCTTAGCTAAAACACATTTGAACATTTATGATCGGGATGGCCTGGGAAAATTTCCCTCTGACGGCTTCACTCACACCCCCTTTGTTTTTCCTCATGCTGAAGGATAATGAAAGAGTTATGATAATGATAGACAATGAATATCTGTTATGTGAATGGATATTTGAAAAAAATTAAGTAAATAAATTAAATGGATGGATGAATAAATGAATTGGTGAATAAATGAATGAGTAAATGAACCCTAATTTCTGGAAAATCTGATGGATGGATGGATCAATGGATGAGCAAGTTAAATACTGAATGCATACTTCTTTTTGTATAACTGGATGGATAACTGAAAGAATAGCTATTTGGTTAGTAGGATGGAAGGATGATGGATGAAGGAATATATGAATGAATGAATGACTTGATGAATAGATGAATGAATTGATGGACAAATAGATAGACAAGTGGATGAATGGATGGATGGATGGTTGGGTGGGTGGATGATTGGATGGATGAATGGATGGGTGGATGAATGGATGGATGGATGGTTGGATGGTTGGGTGGATGGATGGTTGGATGGATGGATGGTTGGGTGGGTGGATGGATGAATGGATGGATGGACGGTTGGATGAATGGATGGGGAAATGGATGACTGGATAGATGAGTTCAGCATAATGTTTTAACTGAGGTTTTTTCTGGTGTTTTTTTACCTAATGTATCTACTTTTCCCACTCTTAACATTTCTTTCATCCTCTGCTGTACTTTTTTCTATTATTGCTGTTTCTGTTGTTGTTTTAGTTGCTAAGTCATGTCTGATTCCTCTGCCAGTCCATGGTCTGTAGCGGCTCCTCTGCCCATGAGATTTTCCAGGCAAGAATACTGGAGTAGGTTACCTTTTCCTTCTCCAGGGATCTTTCTGATCCAGAGACTGATCCTGTGTCTCCTACATTGGAAGGCAGATTCTTTACCACTAAGTCACCTGGGAAGCCCAGGTTTTAGTAATTACTAATATCAAATATATTATTTACTTATTATATTTTTAAATATCTTCTCCACTAGAGCATGGAATTCAGGATAACAGAGAATGTTCTCTGTTTTATGTACTACTATACCCCTGTAGCCTTTGCTAGTGATAGTGCAAGGGGATCTAGAGGCCCAAAGAGGAATTCACTGTACTGAGGAAGTTTTTCTGAAAGCCACAAGAGCACAGGGCAATGCATGTCACAAGACAGTGGCCAGGGAGGTGGGGTACCTGTCCCCATCTGGGCTGGAAGGATGACAAGAATCAAGTAAAAGAGTACTGTGTATGAACAGAAATCACAGCATATCAGGTCCTGTACTATATGTTAGAGCTTGGATTCTATCTTATCTACTAGATTTCCATGCAGTAGAATGATGGACCCAGGTATCAAACATCCAGGTCCAAGTAGAGTCCAACTCATGGCCTTTGCAGCCTATATGGTAATGTCTGCCCAAGTCACACCAGAGGGATTTGGACCACCAAGGTTTTCAGTGGGGAGTAGATTTTGATGTCTGTTCTCCCTGTATTTTTAGATGATTACTTACATGCTGAGGTATAATGAAAAATGATGATTTATTTGGTCTTAATCCTCAGTTCCTGGTGTTCTCAGCTCATCTCCTAAAGCAACTGGAATGTTCTGAGTGATAAGGCACTATCTTTCTGTCATTAGCAAGAAACTCTTCCTATCAGATCTGAATTTATGATAATGACATGGCTAAGACTGGGGGTCCTTAGATGGTCTTTAGGGAAAGGTGTTTTTTCTTTTGATAAAAGGGACAAATATGGCTACTTCCAGTTAGTTTTCCTTCTTTCCACTTTGAATACAGACGTGATGATTGGTTCTAAGAAAGTAGTCTTATAACCGAACAGCAGTAGTTGATATACCTGTAATGGAATAGCAGAAAGATACAACAAATCTGAGTGTTAAATGGTATTGAGAAGCTGCTACTATTCCAGCCTTTCACTGCTTACACCCAGAAATTTAAGGTGAAAATAGCAACTTCCTAGTTGCTTAATTGAATAATTACTGGATTTTCATAATCTACAGAATCCTTTTCTGATACAGTAGAATTCCAGATTGATCACTCTTTTTGGTATATGCCTAAGGGATTTACTATTTCCTGAATAGTTTATAGCCCCTAACACTTTTAAAAATTGTTTTGGGACTTGCCCAGTGGTCCAGTGGTTAAAATTTCACCTTCCCATGCATGGAGTGTGCATTCAATCCCTGGTCATGGAACTAAGATCCCACATGCATCATGGCCAAAAAACCAAACACACGAAACAGAAGCAATATTGTAACAAATTCAGTGAAGACTTTAAAAACTGTCCACATTAAAAAAAATCTTGAAAAAAATTTTAAACTGGGCAATATATTAATTGATTTATCTATCCAACAAATACTGACTGTATCAGTCCAATATTTTAAGTGTTTGGGGCTTATCAGGAAATGAACTGGACCAAGATCCTTCTCCTTGTGAGGATTAAGGCCCGCCTATTCCTTCCCCTCGATGCACTTCAGAGATCTTCACTGGAGCGCAACCAGCACATGAGCATTCTTCCTCACGTGTTTCCCAGTGTCCATGCCAAGATCACCATCAGTTTCCTCCAACAGAGCCTGACCCAGGGAATGCCACTGACACTTCCATCAATCACAATTTGAAAAGCACACAGAACACAGAAAGCGCAAACTTTTTGCATTTTCAGTTACTGACATAGCTATCTTGATATCATCCTGAAAACAGGAAAAACATGGAATCACATGACCAGCTTTCCCTTCTGCATCCCCTTCTGCTCTGGACCCAAGGAGGCAAGGTCTGTTACCCCAGAGGAAGGCTTAGAAAACATCAGGTTCATCTTCACTGCTGTCGCATTTCAACAAATTCCTTTTGGCCTTTACATATGAGGTTGGGAATTCCCCTACATCTTGCCTCCTTGTCTTTCTTGGATGACAGTGTCTCCTTATTCCACTGTATTATTTTTTGTTCATTTTCTCGCAGCCTGCTGTGGATCTTAAAATATTTTTAGGATTGCGGGGAGATGCTCAAAGTTTGGATGTGTGTGAGGCAGACAGTCATATTCATCGGTGCCTTTTCTGACTTGGAAAGAAAAAATAAAGGTCTACATCTAAATTTAGTGAGGAGAAAATATCCTAAGTTGGGACCTTTCCTGAAAGAGAGAGAGAAAACAAAATTCTCATCTTTTAATATTATAAATATGTCTTCTCAGATGAGAATTGTTAGTGTCATTTGAAAGTAGTAAGATTCGAAATTGCAGTAAAAGCAAAACTTTTGTAATAAGGAGAAAAAACAAAGTAGAATCTATAAATGGTTTCATCCAAAGGGCTGTTTTTAATGTTTCTGCAGTGACAGATTAAGAAGGAGAAACTTGAACCAGACCTTTGACCAGTTGTGGGGTCAGGGGTTGCCTCTGTCTGTGTTCGGGCTCCTCTGACAACTTCCTGTATAATTTGACTATGATTTGCGTGTCTGGGCACTGTCTGACCCTGGAGTCTGGAAAAATGAGAAAGGCAGCCTGCATTTCCATGCCATCTGGACTGCAGTGAGGGAGGGCGCGTTTAATCAGATTTGGGTGGGAAACATCGTTTGATCCCAGGTTAGAGGAAGAAGTGTGCACAGGCCTTCCAACAGACTGGGGGAGGGAGGGGCGGATGACAGCCAGGGCCGTGATTTAGGGCACATGCCCCCGCCAGACGCGGGTGTGGCTGCGACTACATTTTAAGTTTGGAAGCAGATCAATTATGAGAGAAGAGGAGAGAGGTGCTGGTGGCATTTCAAACTGCAAGTGGACTTCTGCCATCAAAGTCCAGAAAAATGAAATTTTCAAAATCCAAATAAACACATTTCTAACATAGACTTAAATAGCAAGAAAATGGGCCCTTTGGGCAGAAATAAAGAACTTAAAGAAAAATGTAAGTATACATATATCAGTTCAGTCGCTCAGTCATGTCTGACTTTTTGCGACACCATGAACCACAGCAGGCCAGGCCTCCCCATCTATCACCAACTCCTGGAGTCCACCCAAACCCATGTCCATCGAGTCAGTGATGCCAACCAGGCATCTCATCCTCTGTCATCCCCTTCTCCTCCTGCCTCCAATCCTTCCCAGCATCAGGGTCTTTTCCAATGAGTCAACTCTTCGCATGAGGTGGCCAAAGTGTTGGAGTTTCAGCTTCAACATCAGTCCTTCCAGTGAACACCCAGGATTGATCTCTTTTAGGATGGACTGGTTGGATCTCCTTGCAGTCCAAGGGACTCTCAAGAGTCTTCTCCAACACCACAGTTCAAAAGCATCAATTCTTCGGTGCTCAGCCTTTTTCACTGCCCAACTCTCACATCCATACATGACTACTGGGAAAACCATAGCCTTGACTAGACGAACCTTTGTTGGCAAAGTAACGTCTCTGCTTTTCAATATGCTATCCAGGTTGGCCATAACTTTCTTTCCAAGGAGTAGGCATCTTTTGATTTCATGGCTGCAATCACCATCTGCAGTGATTTTGGAGCCAAAAAAAATAAAGTCTGACATTTTTTCCACTTTTTCCCCATCTATTTCCCATGAAGTGATGGGACCAGATGCCATGATCTTAGTTTTCTGAATGTTGAGCCTTAAGCCAACTTTTTCACTCTCCTCTTTCACTTTCAGCAAGAGGCTTTTAGTTCCTCTTCACTTTCTGCCATAAGGGTGGTGTTTTCTGCATATCTGAGGTTATTGATATTTCCCCCGGAAATCTTGATTCCAGCTTGTGCTTCTTCCAGCCCAGCGTTTCTCATGATGTACTCTGCATATAAGTTGAATAATCAGGGTGACAATATACAGCCTCCACATACTCCTTTTCCTATTTGGAAACAGTCTGTTGTTCCATGTCCAGTTCTAACTGTTGCTTCCTAACCTGCATACAGGTTTCTCAAGAGACAGATCAGATGGTCTGGTATTCCCATCTCTTTCAGAATTTTCCACAGTTTATTGTGATTTACACAGTCAAAGGCTTTGGCATAGTCAGTAAAGCAGAAGTAGATGTTTTTCTACTAACATAGACTTAAATAACAAGAAAATGGGCCTTTTGGGCAGAAATAAAGCCCTAGGCTTCCGCGGTATCTCAGATGGCAGAGAATCTGCTTGCAACAGGAGATGAACAGGAGATGTGGGTTTGAATCCCTGGGTGGGAAAAATCCCCTAGAGAAGGAAAAGGAAACCAACACACTCCAGTATACTTGCCTAGAGAATCCCATGAACAGGGAAGCCTGGAGGGCTACAGTCCATGGGGTTGCAAAGAGTAGGACACAATTGAGGGACTAACACATATATACATATATATATATGGTTTACTTACTAAAAATATAATAAATGCATTTCTCTACTTGGGGGACTTAATACAAGAAAAGCATATAATAGTACTTCCAAGTTTCTGAACAACATGAAATAGTTTACATGGCCATACAAAGTTCTCAAAATGTTAGCAAAGGTAAAGTCTTAACTTCTAACCTGTAAGATGTTGTCATGTTAAACGATATACTCACAGATTTGAGGGGCCCTGGGTTTTACTCAGAAAATTCCCAGAACCAGTGACCTCACTTGTTACACAGGATCAAGTGCCCTCATCTTCTTGACACCCATCACAGCCTCCAGAGATGGATGGTAATGGTAGAAAGTCCAGGGTGGGTCTCAGATGACACTCGTTCAT
The DNA here is from genome assembly GCA_007570785.1 of Antilocapra americana. NCBI lineage: Eukaryota > Metazoa > Chordata > Mammalia > Artiodactyla > Antilocapridae > Antilocapra > Antilocapra americana. The sequence continues at coordinate 22,676,372 of ML661902.1, forward strand.
CATGGGGCTTCTCTGGTGGTTCAGACAGTAAAGTGTCTGCCTACAATGTGAGAGACCCAGGTTCGATCCCTGGGTTGGGAAGATCCCCTGGAGAAGGAAATGGCAACCCACTCCAGTACTCTTGCCTAGAAAATCCTATGGATGGAGGAGCCTGGTAGGCTACAGTCCATGGGGTCGCAAAGAGTTGGACATGACTGAGTGACTTCACTCTCTTTTTCTTTCTTTCATCTTTGGATTCACAGAGACAGACTCTGAATAGCAATCAGTAGCCATGTCTGGGGGTTGGAGCCAAGAACTTGGGCATTACTTTAACAAACAGAGTGAAGGTAAGATGAGTGAAATCCAATTGGTGTTAAAAGTCTGTAAGAGAGTAGGGAGCAAGGCAGGACCAGCTCAGGGCATGGTCAAGAGGCAAAGGTCTTTTTGGAGAGTGGATTTTAAAAGACTGAGCTGAGCCTGGAAGGATGGGGAGATTCAGGGAAGAGAGAATAAGGGAAGATGAAGAGGAGCAAAGGGACCATAGAGTTCAGAGCTAGGTCAGACTTTTCAGATATCACCATACTTGACTCTTTTCACTTTACAGACAAAGAAACTGGGTGGGGCTTCCCAAGTGGTACTAGTGGTGAAGAATTCAGCTGCCAGTGCAGGAGACACAAGACGAGGGTTGAATCCCTGGGTCAGGAAGATCCTCTAGAGAAGGGAATGGCATCCCACTCCAGTATTCTGGCCTTGGAAATCCCATGGACAGAGGAGCCTAGCGGGCTACGGCCCCTGGGGCTGCAAAGAGTTGGGCACAACTGAGTGACTGAGCACCTGAAACTGGGTGGGGACAAAGCTCAGTAAGTTTGCCCCAAGTTATTAATATCTAGTTAGGTAAAGCAGACCTGCGTTCAGTCCCAAGTGATGTGACACCTGAAGTGTCAGACCCTGAGGTCACCCTGAAAGCAAGACCCCAAGTCTCATGCCTTTTCTGCTTCAAGTGCAGAAGGACAAAGCATTTGATTTCTACATGTTAAAAGATCCCCAGGATGTAGATACATGAGTAAGTTGGGTCATAATCAGGGAGATTTTGGTCTTTAGTTCTCCCTGCCAAAAACTAGGATCTTAGCAAAAAAGACTTCTTTACCTCTTCTAAGGAACATACTGCAAAACACTTCAGTTAATAGATTGTAGCTATTCTTTTAAAATATAACTTCTGGCTACCGATTTTTTTTTTCTTTTAGGCATGTGTGTTCAGTCACTTCAGTCCTGCCTGACTCTTTGTGACCCTACAGACTGTAACCTGCCAGTACCCTCTGTCCCTGGGATTTCCCAGGCAAAATTACTGAAGTGGGCTGCTGTGCCCTCCTCCAGTGGATGTTCCTGACCCAGGAATGGAACCCATGTCTCCTGTATCTCCTGCATTGCAGGCAGATTCTTTACCACTGAGCTACCTGGGTTGTCCCTAGGGAGGACATTTATTATTAAACGTATCTCATAGGAATGGACACCACTTACAGAGCATCCACTGTATATTAGAGGGTGTTCAATAGTTCATAAACTCATTTAATCAGAAGATCAAAGCTGAAGATGCATATTCATCACTTTGCTTTAGAGCAGAAGAAACTGAGGCTCCCAGAATGATGAGCCAGGTGGCTGCAAGCTGTAGTCCCACCCAGGCCTGCTTTCCTGCAAGTTCCTCCCACTGCACTGTGCTGGGCCCCTCACGGCACCCACTCCTGGAACAGCCTTTTAAGAAAGCAATCTTACTTCCTACATGAGGGTTGCTGCACTTTGCATTATTTTAATTGCTAATTTTTAAAATTTTAATATTCTAGTGTCAGTAGCTCAGTCAGTAAAGAATCTGCTTGCAGTGCAGGAGACCCAGGTTCAATCCCCAGGTCGGGAAGATCCCCTGGAGAAGGAAATGGCAACCCACTCCACTATTCTTGCCTGGAAAATCCCATGGACAGGGAAGCCTGGTGGGCTGCAGTCTGTGGGGTCTCAAGAGAGGTACAGAATGAGCAACTAAAGCACCAGTGTCATAAATAGGAATTAAAGAGAAGTAAACATAAGAAGAGTCTGGAAGTCCAGATTGAAGACCATGTCATGATCCTCTCGATCCTCCCTGGACCCGAACCATGTCAGGTCTTCCTTCTGGGCTTCAGCGACTTCATCCAAAAGGGATGCAAAGTGTACTGGGGACCAGATCCTCTCTAAGGATTCTTCCACTGTAGAGAGTCTGTCTTCCCCTTTCTTTCTTGTTTGGCATTGCCAAGAGCATCAGACCATTGCAGAGTGCGGGAGGCAGAGGCCATCCTTGCTCCCTTTTCCAGAGACCTGAGCCACTCTCTCCCTCATGTTTAGGGATATAGAAGCTAGGGTTTATGCCTGGGTTTGTTTTGTCATGGTGGAGGTACTGGTCTCTGGCTTGGTTTTAAGACTCACCTTTCCCCTTAGGCCCTGCATCCCCTTTCACGGCTTGCCGTGGGGAATGTTGAGCCCTTATTAAATATCAGGATCCCTCCATCTGCCTCTGTCTTTCCTCTGAGATGACTGCCAGACAGCCGAGGTCAAGGCCACATGTGCCCCACTGATCCCATGGCAGGAGGGGAGGGGGGCTGGAGGCTGCCTGTCTGCACAGGGCAAGACACAAAAGCGTTGCTATTTAGAAGATTGCTCTGTACCCTGGGAGGATCAGGAGTTGTACACCCACAACACACAGTCCCAAATCGACGTTTTTGTGTTGTGTTTTTTCCCCATTCACTTCATCAGGCTGTCGCATTCAGCTGAGACATGAGGACTCATTTTGGAATCAGAAGAGGCAGGTGAAGGGGACAGTTTTTCCCCTTGTTGAAGTCTGTATCTCATGGAGCCATGGGATGGTCAGTTCAGCTCTGAGCCTTACTTGAGACCATGTGTTCAGTTTATTTGAGCCAAACGCTGATTGATCCAAAGACAGAGGTGTGTGTATGACTTCAGATAAAATTATTTTTCTAAAGGAGAATGATAATGAAGCATTCATGCAGAAGGAAAAGTCCCCCCCCGCCCCCACCACCATGCCCACCCTGCCAGCTTTTCACTTCCTAACCATTGGGTCTGGATAAGTTACATCACCTCTCTGCTGTGGGCAATAATAAAACCTACTGCTTTGGATTTTGGTGAGGATTGAATGGATCAGTACCCAAGAGCAGGGCATGGCCAGTGATAAAAGCACAACAAATGCTGATTGTCATTCTCATTATCAGTTTTATCATTGTCTTTGTTTGGGGACTGTATCGTTGCCCTTAGCCTCGGTGTCCCAAACTGTAAAATCTGAATGGGGAAAAAAAAAAAAAAACAATTGTCTTGCAGGTCAGGGCTCCTAGTTTTGGGTTCACAAAGGAGTTTTACAACAGCAGTGGGGCTGTTTGAGGGAGGAACCCTTGATTCTCAAACTGATTCATTTCTTAGATGCCATCCCATAATCAAACTTGGGCAAACTCCAGGAGATAGTGAGGGACGGGGAGGTCTGGCATGCTTCAGTCCATGGGATCGCAAAGAGTCGGACATGACTCAGTGACCAAACAGCAACGACAGGAACAACAATCCCATAATCAGAGGGAAAAAAAAAGAAAGCAGAAATTAGAAGGCAACAAATAAGAAGGCTTACCTTGCTTTTTGTCACTAGAAAGTCCTCATTTCAAGAATGTTCCCTTGGTCCCCAGAGTTCTTGTGTCATTATCTCCTGTTGAAAGGATTCAGATGACATCATTTGCATGGAAACTCACATACCAAAGATGCCATCTATGCCAAAAGGCTGCATTACGATGAAGGGAAAGGTGGCTGTTTACGCAGACTTGACATTCCTAATGCCTTCAAACCAAAAGTCAATACTAGCAGCTCTTATCCGCTCAAGCCTGCTGAGAACACATCACCTCTGCTATGGAGGGACTCTCCTATGGAGCCAACCTGAGGCTGATTGATGCTGTTGACCTGTAGGGTCATCGTTGTCATTTAAGTTGTGTCTGACTCCTTGCGACCCCATGGACTGAAGACCACCAGGCTCCTCTGTCCATGGGGTTTCCCAGGCTAGAACACTGGCATGGCTTGCCATTATGTTCTCCAGGAGATCTTCCCAAGCCGGGCATCAAACCCTATATTGGCAGGTGGATTCTTTACTGCTGAGCTCCTGGGGAAGCTCATAGTAGGCCAGGCAAAGATCGCTAAACTGAGGTGGGTGTAGGAGCTTTGAGTCAGCAAGGCATGATAGGCTAACAAACTATAACGTCTCCCCAACCAATATCGTCATGACTTGATGACAGCATTTCTAACATCTTTTCAAAGCAGTTTCGCTTGGAAATGTCTGCAGAAAAAAATAGGAATGACTCTGTTGATTGCAAGAAGGTGGCAAAGATGGACGGGGTGGGTCAGCAGACCCCAGATGGCCTTCTATTGGATGGAAACAGCTCTGAAGTCTGGTCTGGAAGACCAAATACTCTCTCTGTGTAAAGCAAACTTCACAGGGTAGTCCAGGAAAAGAGCATTTAGGGAGCATGAAACAGGACAGGACAAGGGTCATGGGAGGTAGGATAGCATGTCCTTATCAGAGAGTGTGGGAGAAAACGCATTTATCCAGAGACCCAGCTGCACAGTTATGATTAGAGGTGCCAATGGCAGGAAAAGGGAACACATAAGAGAGGTATCTTCACCCTGTGATACAAAACGGGGGAGCAGAGGCCATGGACTCGTCCTGTCTTCTCTGGTGGGTGAGTCATTCTAAACCCTACAGTCTACTGGCATGTGACAGCCAGCCAACACAGAAAAAAGGGAATTCTGTGCTGAGAAAATTATCCAGAATTGTACAGCAAGAAATAAGAAAGAGCTGACAGTAACTTGTAGCAGTAACAGCTACGACACCACCAATGAGAATGATTGTGATCATAAGCACACAAGTAGAGCTGATGCTTTGGATACCCACCTCTTCCACCCCACACTTCACTTTCTGGCTCCTGGGATGCTTCCGTTGGACCTTCACCTCTGGGATCTCACCTCCACTTCCTGAACCTTGTGAACTGAATCCTTTAAACCTGGTGTCTCTGGCAAAGGCTAAGAGCGGCAGCCATCTCTCTGCCTGCGGCAGCCTTTACCTGCCTGAGCCTGACCTCTAGCTGTCCCCAGGAGACAGCCCTGAGACCACAGCTCTCATCTTTGGCTGCTGTGACATCGGTATCCACCAGGTCTTCCTAACTAGGGGATTGGAGAATGTGTGCTCCCAGCATGCTTAATGAGTTCCTCTAAGATAGTGACTATCACCTACATTTCTGGATGCGGGAATGTCTGTCCACACCACTGGACCCGGAGCATCCTCAGGGAATGAATGAGTGCCATCTCGTCCCCACTGTGCTCGCCCCAAGATCTTATGTCATCATCAGGACGGGAGCAGCTGTCTGTGTGGTGCTTTGCTGTGAGCCTGGCACTGAGATTGCTGCTGGTTTTATCCCTGTTTTACAGTTAAGGAAGTGGAGGTATCAAAACAGACCCAGCCAAGTGCCCCAAATCCCTGTGAAGACAAAGCAAGGCTGGGACTGGAGGAGTCTAGCCCTGAGTCATGCTCTAACCATCACGCTTACTGCCTCTCTTAGAAGGCAGTCTCCAACTGGCTTTTTAATTGAATGAAGCATGTATGATCCTGTCTTTCAGAGAAGACTGACAAAGTAACCACAAAAGCGATCATCCCTTTGGGTAGGACATTTTACCTGGTCCCCAGTGAACTTAAGAATTCTCATTTTCTGGCAAGCCAACTCCCTAACCTTTTGCAAACAGCACATTCAGTGACACTATGTCATAGGAGGGTGCAAAAATCAAATGTTATAATTAAATTTTTTCCCAAGGGGGGGTCTTTCCTGCCAAAGATAAGTACCCAAGATGATCAAGAGACAAAGCATAAAAGAAGAGGGTCGTTGAAAGCTCCCTTTAGCTCTTCTTTTTTAATATTATTGCTACCACTGAAATATAATTGAAACATCCTTCAAAGCAAGCTACACAGCCACCCTTCAGCTTTGATACGGCTTTTTAATCAGGAGATATTGTTGTGGCATCACAATGAATATGGAAAGCATTTAAACTATTTTGTGGATGGAGTGCATCACTTCTGACCTCAGTCAAAAGACCACATTAAAATGAGCAAAAAAGAATTCACTCTGAGTCCTCTGAGCTCCAAAACCCTGAGGGTATGTGGAACATGGTGAGGGCAGGATTCATCCAGAAGAAAGGATTCAGCACCGTGTCCATTGGAACACAAGAGGTCAGCTTTGCCTCCAGAGGTAGAGTGTGGTGTGTCAGGGCACCAGGGATGCTAAAAAGATCCTGGGCTTTTCCTTTGAGCAGTGGGCATAATTGCTTTCTTCTGGGTATGCCTTAGCCCAGGGCTTCTTAAGACGCAGTCGGTGGACTGCTGGTCCAGAAAATACTCTCCTTCTCCTGATGCCGCTCTGTCCCCGAGCCTGGGAGACAGCCCACACTGGTCCTCTCTCTCGCTGATTCACCACAAACACAAATGCATGCAAGGCTCTGGAAAGTCACCCAGAATGAAGTCAAGGCTCTGTAAGCCACCCACTTACAGAATTCTCTGTAAAGCTTTAAAAACTTGAGAAAGAAAATTCTTCAGGGCCTTTGTTGTCTGCAGGACATAGTTTAGGACAAGCCACCTGACTCAGAAAGGGAAAGTTCAGAATGGGTCGGGGCGGTCTGGAGTGACGTCCTGCTTAGTCCTTGGACTTGTCTGCCACCTCCAAATCCTGTTTCCTCCACACTCATCCGGTTACACGAGTGACCAGGAATAAGTCAGATGTAATTAGTTGAGGGTTTTTTTTTTTTTAATGACAAGACATGGATGATCTGATCTTATTAAAACGGGAGTTGGGAGACTATAAGACATAGAAATAAATAAGTGTAACACAAAGGGGAATGATGTCGATACCCAAGTGGGGGAAAGCCTCTGCAGATGGAGGGACTGTTGGAGGCGGGAGGGGGATCCCCAGAGAAGGGTCCTGGGGGCGGGGTGGGAGGCAACGGACACCTTGAAGCAGGAATACAAGGTGTGTGTGCTTCCTATTAATGAGAAAGAGTCAATAATGCTTTTCTCCAACTAAAAAATGAACAGTATTTCATTGTAAAAACATTTCTAAATTATAAAGGAAAAATGTGTCATCATTGCTCTGGTAATGAAAGATAACTGTGAGGATGTTCTTTCATACTCTTGTTCATTCTCTATACAATACACAACTGTCTTTGCAAGACAGATTATATATATACATATACATATAATTTTTAGTATATATATGTGGGCTTCCCAGGTGGCTCATTGGTAAATAACACACCTACCAATGCAGGAGATTCAGGTTCAATCCCTGGGTCTGGAAGATCCCCTGGAGGGAGAAATGGCATCCCACTCTAGTATTCTTGCCTAGAGACCCTCCTGGACAGAGGAAAGTGGTGGGCTACAGTCCATAGGGTTGCAAAGAAAATGACATGCTAAGCACACAACCACATAGTATAAAGATATATATAATATAACATGTATATATAATATAATATCTGTAATTTTGTGGCATCATTTTCTTTAAAAAATTTTGGCTTATAATGGAAAAAGAAGCCTATATTTCTTACAATCATTCTTTATAATCATTTTCTAATATTTTTCAATTTGACAGATCATGATTTGACTAAGTGATAATCTCTTATCAAATAATTTTTCCCTAATATTTATGTTTTTTTTAATATTTTCAATAACAGCTAAAAATATTTTTGTGCACACCAATTTTTACCATATATCAAATTATGCTCTTAAAGTAAATGCCTTAACGATTTCATTAGTCCTTTAGGGTAGAGAGATACCTATCAATAAAGCGTTGATTTGGTATATTGACATGCAAAGTGTTCATCACCCTCATGGACATATTTGAATTTTCAGCTTTGTTCCACAAAGAATTCCATCCAAATCCAGACAGACAGATATAAGTCACCTACTGTCTGGGAAGAGGGTCAGATTCAACTTCAAAATCTGATTCAAAGCTACAAAATTTTAACTTCTCAGTTGAAAAAATTACTCTTCAAGTGTGAGACTGAAGGTTTAGAAAAGGGATACAGATGGAAGCAGTGTCCTCTCTTCCTTGTCAAACTTCTGAAGTCCTTTGAACTGAAGGGGAAGACAGAGAGAAAGAGAGAGTGTTGAGTGAGGGTTTGTTGGAGGCAGGACCCTGCACCCTGCCTTCCGGGCTCCGAGCCTCCATTCCAGAAGAAGATCACAGACACCCTGCTTTGAGTCTGGGAGATCCAAGAGTTAGGAGGAACCGCCCACATGACCCATTTCTTCTGGAATTCTCATTGACAGCAGACCTGTCTTATAGCTGCCCCAGCACTAGGGGTGAGAATGGCAGGGAAAAAGAGGACAAGGCACCTGTGAGCCGGAGAGAGTCACCGCAGAAGAGAAGAGTCATTCAGAGCCCATGACAGCGGCGCAGAGGGTTGAGGAGGGAACTGAGGTCTGAGTTGGTGTAGTGTCTGAGGTGATGGTGCAGGGTGAATTGTGTGGAGGTGGTGGTGGTGGGGTGGTCTGAAGACTCCTCTGAGTAAGCCGAGAGCCAGGGCAAGGTGGGAAGTTGGAATGTGAGCAAGAGGCTGACATGCCTGCCCACAGCTGCTTTGACCATATAATAAGCCCCTGAGAGTTTCAGACCTACACCAAGAAGGTAAAATCCTTGAAAAACAGAGTAATTGCCTGTAGAATGTAGATGCACAAAGTTAGTTCTAATAGGGATTCCAGATTTGTCCAAACCCTCTCATTTCGTCTATAAGGAGCCTACAGCTCAGTGATTAGTCAACACCTCCTTGACAGTCAGAGGAAGGCCAGGAAACCAAATCTTTGAGTAACCCCTGCTGTCTCACTGGGGAAATCCACAGCAATTGATTGACCAGAGCAGAGTTCAATGATAGCAGCATCTTCAGTGACTTGGGACCACCTGTAGGAGAATAAGGATGGAAGGCAAGAGAGGTGATGACAACGCCTGTGTTCAGGTAAGGATGACAATGTGGTCCACGGGAAGGGGCTGGTGCTCCCAGCTCATCCTAGTCACAGGAGGCCGCATCAAAGGGACCGGCCGGGGGAGGACACTGTGAAGCTCCCAGAAGCAGTAGAGCAGGGGACATAAAAACTCCCGGCATCTCTGGGCTTGTTTTCACTTAACACAAACCAATTGCATTCACTTCTTTTCTCAGGGCTTTTGATCATTGAATTTCAGGATGAGGCAGAGACATATTAAGGATTTATTACGTATCAGACCTGAGTTTAATTCCTGCCTTTTCTACTCCATAGAGACATAAACCCCACTCAAGCCACTTAATCCTCTGCTGGCTTAGTTTCCGCACCTGTAAAAGTGGGGATGACGGTGTCTATTCTAAAGCATGTGTGAAAGGGCACGCACAGCAGGAACTCAATTCAGGATCAGGGGCTGACACTTGATACGCCATGTCTCACTGATGTTTCACGAGTTCTCCTTAAATGTCGCTACCCATTTAATAGACCAGTGAGTCAAAGTTCTCTAGGTTGGATAATTTACAACAGGCTGTGGAAGGAGTGTCTTGGCTGTTGGGTATGCATGTCCCCTGTTGGGACAATCAAAGATCAAAATTCCCCAGCCTTTAGGCAACAGCTATGGCTTCAAAGGATGGTTGTGGTTCCCAAGTCTGACCCATCACTGGTCCTTCTGGTTTAAAACATAAAGAAGGCTCTTTACTCTTCTGATTGTCCACCTGGCATTGTCCATGGCCAGGCCTGGGCCACACAGAGTGACTGGTTTGAGAGTCTCAAGGTGACATGGAGGGGAGTCAAGACACAGCCAGAAGGCAGGTCCAGATCACAGACCCATTTATCCCCGGGGCCAACTCCACCCGTCCCTCTTGTGCTTTGATTTACGACTAATAACTTGCCTCTTTCAGCTTTAGCTAATTCCATTGGAGTTTCTATCACCTTAAGTCAAGAGTCCTGGCGAATATAGGATATGGACCCAGCCACCTAAATCTGGAGCGTCTCTGTGTTCACTCTACTCCCCTAGAAGGAAGAAAGGAAAGAGGTAGGCAAAGGAGAAAGAAACACGTTCTCCTTAACTCTCCAATCATCAAATGGGAGTTTCCCAGGGTCTCTCAAGAGATGGCCTAGGTGAGCTTGAAGTGAATGCTTGCATTTTTTAAAAGAGCGCCCTTTCTAAATCACCTTATTTTGATGTAACTGCAAAAGGCAGTACTATTTTGGGTTCTTGCTATGATAAAACTGAAGCTGTAAGCTAGGGACTTTCATGAGAGATTGCACTGAAATGTCAACAGATGGCTTGCTAATCATGTTAAAAAATACTCATTTCTTTTCAAAAATGGCATCCCCCCCCCCAGTAAGTAGATCAGAAAGCAGTGTTTATGATATAAAACATATTAGTCAGAACGCCATTTAATTATCCTACTTAATCATCAAGGTCATAATGATAATTGTTTCTAAAAATTAACACCTCTTCCCTCAGCAAGGAAGCTTATCCAGAATTTATGGTCAGAAACACAGAACTGATACATTTAGATGGGATGTGAGCGTTAAACGGAGATAAGAGGAACAAACACAGAGATTGTGTGAGACATTCACAACGCCTTTTGCCTTTGCAGTCAAAGGAATACCAAAGGATGTATTGACTCACTTTTGCCCAATGGCCCCATTTTCCCCCAGCAAGCAGGAGGCAATGGAGGTTTAAAATCATTCAATCATGATTCATCATGGGCACCACCATATTTTCATCTGAAAACAAGTGGGTATCTTTGCCAGCTGCAGGACCCACTCAAACACTGGAGACCACATCGCATGGAGACGGATTCTCTTTACTGACTTGTGCTAACCTCTCTGCATCGGCTCTTGGACTTTCCTCTTTGATTTTATTGTTGATCCTTTTCTAGCTTATTTTACATGGTGGTCATTACTCCAATTCTATTCCTTTTTACGCTTTTTAACATTTAATTTTTATTTTCGGTTAGAGTGTACTTCATTTGCAATGTTGTGTTAGATTCAGGTGTACAGCAAAGTGATTCAGTTATACAAATACGTGTATCTATTCTTTTTCAAATTCCTTTACCACGTAGCTCATGGCAGAATATTGGGCAGGGCTCCCTGTGCTATACAGTGTGCCTTTATCAGTTGTCTATTTAATATATGATAGTGTGTGTTAACCCAATTCTGTCCTCAAATGTCACACTTTCTGGGCTGTCTCACTACTCCTTTCTAAGAGTAGGATTTCCCCTTTCTGTCTCCTCCCTTCAGGATGCAAAGCCTGGATGTGGTCATCTCAGTCAGCATCCTTTAGCAGGAGCATCTCCCACACTTCCAACACTCTTGAAGAAAGCTTCAAATAACTGTAACACCCCAGGCACTTGGAGTTTTACCCATCAAGTTGGTTTATGTACCAATGACTGAAGCTTATCTTTCTAAGCATCTCAAACAACTTTTACCTCTTCAGGCCTAAAGTCCTTCTAAAAGGAGTTTCAGGGGCAAGAAAGGAAATAAGCTTCTCATTAACTCTTCTTAATGCCTATGGGTTATTATTTGAGATTTTGATGACTCTAGGTGGCTCAGTGGTAAAGAATCTGCCTTACAATGCAACAGACAACACAGGAAACGTGAGTTTAATCTCTGGGTCGGGAATGTCCTCTGGAGAAGACAATGGCAACCCACTCCAATGTTCTTGCCTGGGAAATCCCATGGACAGAGGAGCCTGGTGGGCTACAAAGCTTTGGACATGACTTAGTGACTGAACATCAATGTATGTTCTCTTGGGGTGACCCCATCAGAGCTACCAAGAGGAAATAGAATCATTTGATCCTACACAAAAGGACTTGGGTTTTTGTGCTTTTAAATTCTTGTGTCATGCCATTAATTCTCTGCCCCTTGATCTCAGGCTGCCATCTGTCACTTCTGACCATACCTCTTCCCTCGCAGGGTCAGACTTCTCATCTGCAATAGTCTCAGGCCAGGAGTGCCCACCTGCTTTGACTTGGTTTCTGAAAGAAGCTGGAGGGGTTTTGTTGGGTTTTGTTGTAGAGCTGCCTCCTCCAGGAAGCCTTCTGCTCACCTTTCTTCCCTCTGAATGATATAGGGGTTGGGAATACTCAGAATGCCTAAGTTCAAATTCCTGCCTTGTCACTTAGCAGCTAGGTGACCTTGGGTAACTTGCTAACTTATTTTATGCCTCAGTTTCCTCTTCTGTAAAGTAGGAAAGATCATTGTATCTAATGCATAGGGGTGTTTTGGAGATTAAATCAGTGAATATTTGTAAAACACTGAACGTGCTTTCTGGCACAACTATAAATTTGTTAACTAAGTGGGGTTAACTCTTTTTTTTAATCTCTCATTATATCACTAATACATGTGAAAATAATAATTAATTTGTTTTCAAGTTTATTTCAACAGTAAAGGAAGGAAAAGACATCATATGTGACTTCCTCACTGTTTTAGTGCATAGCTGTTCATCTTCCCTTTTTTGAATCTCTCACCATTCTTTTAGCTAAATAGCAGCACCTGAGTCCTCCACCACATCCTGCAACAGGGGCTCTGTCCCCCTGACCACTCTGTCCCAGATTATGAAATGGACTGTGATCATCTGCATCAAGATCAGCCCACACCTAGCTATTCTTCTGACCAGAAGCAGAGCTGGGTTTAGGAGGCCTGAGCACATGCTATTTGGGGATCTTCTTTATGAAAAAAAAAGTATAAAGTTTATTTATGACATCAAATACATATTTAGAATGAGAAAATACATTTCAACAGATTTTTTAAAAATTAACAGATATTCAGAAGAAGACAATAATTTGTATTCATTTACTGCCTGAAACATCTCAAAGATTCTTTACCCCTGAACTTTTGGCTGCTTGTACATATAACTAATTTTTAAAATGTCATTTTCTCCAGAGAGAAAAAAAAAGATAATTCATAGGTGATTTTTAAAAATTATTGTCTGAAGAAGTGCTTCAAGTTCACAACTCATTATTGTTCACAGTTCATTATAGATTTTTTTAAACAATTTTTATACAATTTTTAGGGCTTCTCTTATAGCTTAGCTGGTAAAGAATACGCCTCCAATGCAGGAGACCCCAGAATCGAACTCCTGGGTCAGGAAGATCCACTAGAGAAGGGATAGGCTACCCACTCCAGTATTCTTGGGCTTCTCTTGTGACTCAGCTGGTAAAGAATCTGCCGGCAACGTGGGGACCTGGGTTCAGTCCCTTGGGTTAGGAAGATCCCCTGGAGAAAGGAAAGGCTCCAGCATTCTGGACTGGAGAATTTCATGGGCTACACAGTCCATGGGTTTGCAAAGAGTCGAACATGACTGAGAAGTATGCGCTTCACTTCGTACAATTTTTAAAGACTACTTTTCATTCACAGTCATCACAGAATATTGGCTGTTCATGTTGAGTTTTAACATGTGCTGCTGCTGCTGCTAAGTCGCTTCTGTTGTGTCCGACTCTGTGCGACCCCATAGACGGCGGCCCACCAGGCTCCGCCATCCCTGGGATTCTCCAGGCAAGAACACTGGAGTGGTTTTGCCCTTTTCTTTTCCAATGCATGAAAGTGAAAAGTTAAAGTAATGTCGCACAGTCATGTTCAGTTTGCGACCCCACGGACTGCAGCCTGCCAGGCTCCTCCGTCCATGGGATTTTCCAGGCAGGAGTACTGGAGTGGGGTGCCATCGCCTTTAACATGTAGCCAAATACAATAAGTATTGTTAAATTTCTTATATAGATGTACTGTTTCAAAATAGAGTCATAGACAAAGAGACTGGGTGGATGGATCCCAAAAGGAGGAAGAAGGTGGGATGAACTGAGAGATTAGAATTGACTACTATGTATAAAGCAGAGAACTAACTACAGCCTCCTGGACAGCACCGAGATCTTCACTCAGTGCTCTATGGTGACTTCAGTGGGAAGGAATCCCAAAGGGAGTGAAGATATGTATACAGATAACTGATTCACTTTGCTGTCAGTAGAAACTAATACATTACTGTAAACAACCCTACTTCAACAAAAATTAATTCTAAAGAGATTTTGATATCCTGCCAAAAAAAAAAAAATGCTGTTTGTAGCTCTAACAGGGGCTTTTGTTCTACAAACCCAATTTCACTTTTAAAAAGAATTGTGTGTTTATACCTGAATATGTTGCTTAGTCTAGTACATTTGTGATGGGACAGAACTTTCATTTTTACCCATTGTTATTGAGGACCCAATGTTCTCCTACAGTATTACACATCTGCTAAGTGGAAGAACTTTCCACAAATAGCTTCTGTCTCTGCTATGTCTCCTTCTTTACTCATCTACCTCCAAGCCTGAGCACTGCGAACTCATTCACATCCCAACACCAGACTCCTTCTTGTTACCAGGGCAAGTGACTTAGTACCACAGATAATAAATGGCTTCCAGAAGCCAGATCATTTATATAAGGAGAGCAACCAGAATTTAGCTTTTCTTAAAAGTACATCACTTTGCTGACAAAGGTTTAGTCAAAGCTGTGATTTTTTTTTCCCACTAGTCATGTGTGGGTGTGAAAATTGGACCATGAAGAAGGTTGAGTGCCAAAGAATTGATGGTTTCAATTGTGGTGCTGGAAAAGATTCTTGAGAGTCCTTTGGATGGGCATGATGATCAAACCAGTTAATCCTGAAATAAATCAACCCTGAATACTGGAAAAGACCTGATGCTGGGAAAGACTGAAGGCAGGGGGAGAAGGGGACAACAGAGGATGAGACAGTTAGATGGCATCACTGACTTGATGGTCATGAGATTTTTTTGGGTTTTTTAAATATAAATTTATTTATTTTAATTGAAGGCTAATTACTTTACAATATTGTAGTGATTTTGCCATACATTGACATGGATCTGCCATGGGTGTACATGTGTTCCCCATCCTGAACCCCTTCCCACCTCCCTCCCCATCCCATCCCTCTGGGTCATGCCAGTGCACCAGCCCAGAGCACCCTGTCTTGTGCATCGAACCTGGACTGGCGATCCATTTCACATATGGTAATATACATGTTTCAATGCCATTCTCCCAAATGGTCATGAATTTGAGCAAGTTCTGGGAGTTGGTGATGGACAGGGAAGCCTGGGGTGCTGCCATCTATGATGTCACAAAGAGTCAGACACGACTGAGCAACTGAACTGAATATTCATTGGAAGGACTGATGCCGAAGCTTAAAGCTCCAATACTTTGGCCACCTGATATGAAGAGCCAACTCAGTGGAAAAGACCCTGATGCTGGGAAAGACTGAGGGCAGGAGGAGAAGGGTGCAACAGAGGATGAGATGGTTGGATGCCATCATCGACTCAATGGACATGAGTTTAAGCAAACTCTGGAAGATAGTAAAAGACAGGGAAGCCTGGGGTGCTGCAGTCCATGGAGTCACAAAGAATTGGACATGACTTTAGTGACTGAACAACAACAAGAAGTAACTGAGTGTACAAACCCCAAACTAAACGTCTCCCCACCTTCCCCTTCTCTGAGCGCCCAAAAATGTTTTGGCTGCCCCAGATCACCTGGGAGGAGAGAAAGAGTAGGGACAGCTGTCTTTGCCAATGTGGATAAACTCTCTTACTATGGCAGAAGTTCCAAGGGCATAAGACTGCAGGAACACATTTCTAGGGTTCCTCTTCAGCCCAGGAAGGGGTCCAAGCTAGTAAAGACATAAATCTTAAGCTTCGTTAGCTTCAAGGTATGCATGCTTTAGCCAGAGACCACAAGTCTCTATGGGTTAGCCAGAAAAGATGAGCTGATTCGAGATCTCTTGCCAATTATAGATGTGGAATTCTGAGCCTATTGCCAAAAAGCTATAGGGATCTGAGCTTAAAGTCCTGGGTACACATTGACTGGGGAAACTCTCAGGGTATCATCTGGGACAAAAGAGAAAGATGCTGATCAAGAAGGAGTGAGGGAAAAAAATAAACATGCTGCTGAAATAACGACTGAGGCCTTGATCGAGAGGTCCAGGAAAGGCATAGACTTCCCAGAACCGCTAACACTACAGCCTTTTCTGAGATGCCTTGCTTGTTTTATTCTGAGTCCCCAAACCATCACTGAGGCTACGCTGGTGGCTCAGACAGTGAAGAACTCGCAATACGGGAGACCTGGGTTCGATTCCTAGGTCGGGAAGATCCCCTGGAGAAGGAAATGGATACTCACTCCAGTTTTCTTGCCTGGAGAATTTCATGGACAGAGGAGGCTGGTGGGCCAGAGTCCATGGGGTCGCAAAGAGTCAGACACGACAACGGCTAACACACACAGGCTACCACTTCGTGTCTGCAGAGGAAGCCCCCTTCGTTGAGCCGGTCTGAGTAATTGCTTTACCCCTTCAACTGGAAAGTGTTCTAAGGTGTTTCTCTCTCATGCCTTAGTACAACATCTGCTACTTTTGCATGACTTTTGCATGAGATAAAGGAAGCTGCTAGAATGGGTCCATAGCCATGAGGGCCTCAGGTACTGATTTAAGTTGTTCAGTATGGTTGTTTGTCCCTTTGTTGCCATAGGGTAGTTATGGGTAGCTGAATTGATGAATGAAAAGTTATTCTTATGGGAAGCAAGAGTGTGGACAGCGGGGCATAATTTTAGAGGAATACTGAAGGTTGTTTCATGTCTACCCCAAGTCTCGGGGGGCTCCTAAAAGAAGTTCGTTCTTGAAAATCATAAGCACTGATACACATCTCCAGAAAGAAAGGAAAACTCTTTTCTCTCAAATGCCATATCCTTTCTGATGTTTTCCTATTTCTTTCTGTTAGTGTTTAGCTTAAGCATAGGCTGAATCCTGGACCGTTCTAGTCACTTTAGAATATATAAAAACATGGAGTCTTGTTTTAATTCCTTGATAGCCTAGTAATTATCTTAGTTAGTTAGTTTTGGTTGCTCAGTCATGTCCAACATTTTGCAACCCCATGAACTGTAGCCTGCCAGGCTCCTCTGTCCATGGAATTCTCCAGGCAGGAATATTGGAGTAGGTTGCTATTCTCTTCTCCAGTGTATCTTCCTGACCCAGAGATTGGACCCCAGATCTGCATTTCAGGTGGATTCTTTCCCATCTGAGCCACCAGGGAAGCCCAGTAATTACCCTATATCCTTTCAATACCATTTCCTATTAAATGGTTTTGCTATCATTATGAAGTTCACAAAGACATTTTCAGAAATTAACTGTACCAAACAAAACCACAAAGCCTCTCTCTTGAAAAGTACCACCATCTTATCATATTATTCTTTTGAATGAATACTCTTTGAGAAACAGATGTATTTTTATAACCCTGAAAGAATTTTTCATGAATAAACATGCACATCAAAATATATATCTTTTTCTTGGGACCATATACATTTCAACTTAGATTTAGAAAATATGATCACTTATTTGACCGCTAATTAGTTGCTCTGTAACACTGTTAGTTTCCATTCGTTGTATTTTTGCCACAATTTCTCAGTTGGACTACAGTCTCCTATGATAAGCATTATGTTTAAAATACTATAGTGTTTGTTCTTTCTACATGTTCTATAGATGGGTGTGAATTATTTTAAAATGTTTGGATTATGGGATTCTTCTCTGTGGGATTGCAGCTTTTATAATGATTTAAGTATTGCTTTTTAATTTTCTAATCTGGTCTATAACCTATATTTGATTTCTGAAAAATCTCTCTGTAGAATAAGAACATTTTATTACTAAGACACAAGAGGAGTCTTTGTCTTAGAGAAGTTTCAGAATCTTCCAGCCATGAACGAGGATGATGTTACAGAGAGTTTTCCTGCCACTGACTTTGTCCTCTTTCAGCCAGATCATAGAGTCTCTCAGAATGTCAGTTCCCTGATAGCTGATGGTCACCAGGCACAGAAATGAAGGCCATGGACTAAGTGGATAAACAAAAGAAAAATAGAGATGAGCCATCTTATGGTGACCATTGCTGGCCCACTTTGCCCCAGGTCATATGTGGGTGTCTAACTCTTCTCCTAAGCCACCTCTGTGCTGCGCTGTGCTAAGTCGCTTCACTCATGTCTGACTCTTTGTGACTCCATGGACTGTAGCCCACAAGACTCCTCTGTCCACGGGATTCTCCAGGCAAGTATACTAGAGCGGGTTGCCATGCCCTCCTCCAGGAGATCAAGGTAATGTGCTATGGGATCTGATTCCAGAGGTTTTGGACTATTGGGGGAAATAAGTGAACTGTATCCTTTCATCAGTATACCCCTAGCTTTTCGACCATGCCCTGGGGTCAAGGGAGGTCCATGCTTCCAGATGCTCTGCCTAGAGTTACTCTCAGGCTGCTGTTCTAGTTGTCATTTACTGGACTAGCTGGGCTCCTCCACATCAGCCATCAGAGTTGTAGTCACTGACAACAGCCCACAAACCTAGAGAGAAGGGAAAAGACTTGTGCTCTCAGTGTCTCCAGATGGTGACCGTAAGTCAAAACCCCACTATAGTGGAGTTTTTACGATGGTGTTCTGATAGCATGCAGGTATATGCACTAGACCTTCTGTCTTCTGTTATTTGTTTCTGGAGTATTCTGAGGTGTGCCAGAATCCCCAAGCCCATCAGCTACAACTTGGTTGCCCAAACAGTTTGCTGTCCATGTGTGACTGTCACATTGCCAAACCAGCATGAGCCTGGTGGGGCTGTAGGTGGGTGTTGGAGTTTTCCCCATGCCTCAGAAATGTAACAGCCAAGTGACGATAGAGATAAAGGATTAGTCCTCTCCCTCTCCCTTTCTCTCTCTCTCTCTCTCTCTCTCTCTCCCTCTCTCTCTCCCTCTCTCTCTCTTTCTCTTTTTTTTTGCTGATATTGCTTTGATTTTTAAGTAAATGAAATAAACATACTTAAAAAAAACAAAAACCAAACTAAGCATTGTATGCGAGAGCCTCAAACTGTCAGCTTAAACCAATCTGAAAGTGATGCGTTTTAATGCAAACATTGGACATGAAAAAGACCTCGCGGGTCATAGAGCTCACCCCCTGCCAACATCAGAGGAGCCTCAGGCTGGTTTGGGGGGTGTAAGTGTCTCGAATTCCCTTCCATCCAAATCAAGGGAGGGTTGGGCTGCATCCTGCCTCTTGTTAGTCACGCCCTGTGGGGTGAGCTGGAGCTCACAGCCGCCCTCCCTGGCCTAGACTCCACTCTCAGCCTCCCCTGATCAAAATACGTGGGACCATTACTCCCATTACTACCTGACCTTGGACTCTGGCCAAAACCCTAGACATAGTCTTAAGGATGCTCCCTGGGTTGTGCAAACATCTCTAAGGGATCCCAGTCCAGGTCCCCCACTTAGTCAGCAGGTAGGGAGAATTGCCCCATCTCTGTTGTTAACCACAGTTACCCCTGTGAGGGTTTGGTTGGGGCAAAGCCATCTAGGCATTTATCTCAGGTCCGACCCTGCCTCCCTCCTGCCACCTCTTTGTGTCCAGGGTGAGACAAACCCAGTGGTTGCCTTCGAGATCACCGGCCTGCATTCCAGCCAGTCCTCGTTCTTTGCTTGTGTTGAGAGAAGTGTGGGAAAATCCATCCTGATTTTAAAGCAGCCTCTTCTCCTCGCAAGATACCACTCGGTGGTGTCTACGTCCAGTGAATTACTGCAGTTTGACACTCTCGGAGAAATATTTTTGTCATAACCCACCGCTTGCTGCACTGTCGATCCAATTATCTGGAACAAGCAATCTGTCATTCTATTGTTCCTTTCCAATAGTTTGACTTTGGTGGCAGTTGTAGAAAAGGAACAAGTATTAATGCTTTCAGTTTAAAAAGAGAGGTGAGGGGAACAGCCCCAAAGGACATCCTAAATATGTATTTCTGTGGTTTCTGGGGACCGAGGGTCTGAAGACCTAATCACGTCAAAGGACAGAGGGTGCTCCTCCTGGACAAATGTCCAGGAATAAGGAAACTCAGTCACATGTTTTGGCCACTTTAGAAATAACACACTACCTCCTAAACTCTCTGCCAATGAATATAGCCTCCTGCTACTAAACGCCACCAGCTTTCTGGAGCTGTGGCTATGGGACGATCTGGTTAGTTCTATTAATTAAAAAGTTTCTATTTTCTCTAGCCTTGCTAGAAATTACTAGGTGCCAAGTTGTAAGCATTGTAAGGTATGCAATTCTTTATTGATTCATGTGTGGGTGTTCAGTCACGTCCAACTCTTTGCAACCCCATGGTTGTAGCCTGCCAGGCTCTTCTGTCCATGGAATATTCCTACTCCAGGGGATCTTCCCAGCCCAGGGATCAAACCTTTGTCTCCTGCCTCTTCTATATTGGCAGGCTGATTCTTTACCATTAGCACTGCCTGGGAAGCCCCTATTGCTTTACATGCCTACCTTTTCAGAACCACAAAAAGGGACTCCTGATTCAGAAACAGGTATTTCCCTTCTTATTTGTGAATACATTTATTTATTTAAATGTGTTTATTTAAATATGTAAAAGTAGAAGCATTGAATATAGTATAACATAATGAGAATAATTATCTTTATAAGGTTGAATGAGAACCCAACATTCTGGACAAAGCAGGCAGGGAACGAACAGTTGTTTAAATGATTAAAAAACATGACATCAATTTGTCAGAATCTGGAATTGGCTACAAAAATGAATCCAGCATTGTATCATGTGTTAATTGGCCAGAGCTGCCATAGCTAAGTACCACAGATCAGGTGGCTTAAACAGATAAAATGTAGTGGCTCAGTTCCAGAGGCAGGAAGTTCAAGGCCGAGGTGTCCGCAGGGTTGGTCTCCTCTGTGGCCTCTCTTCTCGGCTGGGACCTTCTCCTTGTGTCTTTGCATCATGCTCCCTCAGTGAGTCTATGTTGAAATCTCTTCTTATTATAAGGACACCATTCATATTGGATTAGCGCCCACCTTCACGACTTCTTTTTAACATGATTATCTCTTAGAAAACACTGTGTACACATACAGTCAGATTCCGACGTTAGGACTTCACCATGTGAACTTGGAAGGGGTGCAATTCAACCTATATCAGACCCTTCAAGCCACCACTGGCCCCTCTATGTTCTTTACTACTGGCTTCCACTTAACACTGCATTGCCGAAGGTTCCACGGGCCTCATCCTAAAAACCCATGGTCTTCGCTAATCCATAAATTAATCCAGACCTACTCACATGGATCCAATGGATTCTCCCAATTTTTGCATCTTTACATGTGGCTTCTCCTTGCCTCACAACTCCCCTAATCATTTGCCCTTCAGCTTTTCTGCCTTTGCTCACCCTTCTTCCTACCTCCTTTCCAACTCACTGGCCATTCCTTGGTTCAGGGCCTGTAGCTCTTAATTTTCAGGTTTCACGGAAGCCAGGGAATCTGAACTCAAGATAGGGAGGAATTGTCTGTGCTGAATCAAAGACAGAGTGCAAGGAAAAATAGTCTAGCTTGCAGATTTATTTTCAATTCTGAACACTTACACTAAATTCCCAATGTTAGCATTTATACTGACCTGGTAGCTTCTGAATTTCCCAAAGTAGACATAAATTTGAATGTGCATTATGGAAGTTATATGTGTCAAAGCAATTACTCCAGAGTAAAACTAAATAGCCAACACTATTAAAACTTCAGAGAAACATTTCACCTTGCTTTTTATTCTGAGGCAAATGAGGCCCAAAAGCCACAGAGGTAAATCGTTAAACATCTGAGTATAGGCCCTAATGTTTTTCAAAACTCTGTCTTTTGGACACATGCCCTTCCGAATGGGTGCACAGGGTTCAAGTTATTTGAAGGAAATGTACCAAGTCCAGGAAATACAGCATCCTTACAATACGCTTGGCAGAAAGAGCAGTTAATAAAGATACATTGTCTTTCACAAGGATGCCTGAATGATCCTAATGTTAAATGCCACTCTGATGGCTCAGAGGGTAAAAAATCTGCCTACAGTGCAGGAGTCCCAGGTTCAGATGCCTGTATGGGGAAGACCTCCTGGAGAAGGCAATGGCGACCTGCTCCAGTATTCTTGCCTAGAGAATTTTGTGAACAGAGGAGCCTGGTGGGTTGCAGTAGTTCATGGGGTAGCAAAGAGCTGGACATGACTGAGTGATTAACACTAACTTTTTCACGGCTGGCGAGAGCATCCACTGTAGGCTTCAGTGATTAAGAGAGATTCAGAGAAAGAGAGGAACAATCCTGACGTTTTCTTAAGTTCAGGAAGACCAAAATGAACCAGTGCATGGAGGAAGAAAGCACCTAAATGCCCAGATATTTTGTGGAGCCACAGGAACAAATGCCACATTCAACTTCAAATACACTTGTGTTCCGATTCCAGTTCTTAACCTACTTTGGAAAGATTGTTAACTTCTTTCTGTCTCATTGAGCCCGTTTATATAAGGGGGCTAACCATCTGCTTGTCAGAATGATATGAGACTTAGAGATGATGCCTGCAATGTACCAGGCCCAGTTTTAAGCCCACAGCGGCCATGTAACAAGGCTCTTGTTAAGGTTTTACTCCAGTGGAAATTTGACAAAATGCATAGGGGGAGATAAGATTGAGAGATTCTGCAAAAATGTAGAGGCAGACACACAAAAGGAAAAGATATCCTAGTAACTGACAATTGTCTAGAACTCACTATAAATCATGCATCTCTGCTACATATATGATGAGCATGAATCTACTCCATGGCTAGTCTCCAGCATTCTGCAGCCAAGGCGATGCAGGACTATAATAGTCAATGAATGTTTTGCACGAGAAGGAATTCTCCTGTTACACTTAATCTGAGACTGTTATTTTGAATCCTTGTAAAAAAAGATTACATGATATATCTTATCTCCCTAATATACTATGGCGTGGGGGAAGGCAAGTCCTTTGCAGTGGGTTTCTGGAAAAGTAAACTTTCCTAAATTTCAGGATTATGCAAAGACTCTTGCATCAGAATTGGAAGCAAGGAGTTGAGACTGTGGTGAGTAACTCTATAAAGTCCTAAATGCAAAATACTGTCACAAATAATGAAGGGGGATTCGGGTCATTCCAGGGACCTGATTCAAAGTGGGAGAACACCCAGTGGAAAATGGCCCTAGATGCAGGCCAATGTGGGATCTGAAGAAAATGGGTGAATGACACAGCATCAGATCAAAGAGATAAAAAAGCACCTGCCCAGGATGCAGTGGAGAACTGTCCTCAGTTCCTAGTGAGCTGTTTGCATTAACATCAGGCCACAATTTCATGTGGTTTGTACATATAGGTGGCTTAAATTTGTAAATGAAACCTGACTTCTTCTACTGTGTAGAATTTAATTTTTTTGGTGGAGCCTCTCTTCTGCTTTTATAAATCTGAATTCAAGATTCCTGATAACTTCCCCAAATGAGATGGAAAGAGACATCGAGAAGAGTGTTAGCTCTTTTCTATGCAGGATTTCTTTGTATTGTCATAACAATCCTGAAATATGTTATTATACCCATTTTATGGAAACAGCAGGATGGAGACTAGGGAGAGGCCAAAGAAAGGTCCACGTGCAAAGTTAAAGGTGGTTCTCACAGTCAAGTTCCAACCCTACATTGGCATAGCCACTGGGGCAAGAACTTTCTTAAATATGACACTCTAGATGGCTTTTTTTCTCTATAAAATTGTATTTATGTATTTCGGCTGTGCTGGGTCTTTGTTGCTTCACGGGCTTTCTCTCTAGTTGCTGGGGGCAGAGGCTCCTCTCCTGTTTCGGGGCGAGGGCTTCTCATTGTGGTGGCTTCCCTTCTTGCGAAGCTTGGGCTCTGGAGTGTAGAGCTCAATAGCTGCGGCACACCAGCTTAGTTGCTCTGTGGCATGTGGGATTTTTTTTTGGGCCAGGGATAGAACCCATGTCCTCTGCATTGACAGGTGGATTCTTAACCACTGAGCCATGAGGGAAGTCCCCTAGATGGCTTTCGGTCTTGCCCTTGGAAAACAGGTACAAGGAGACCCGGCTACCATTATCAAGCTGGTCTTACTTAGACCTTAAATTTCTCCCAGTTGAAACCAGCTGACATTTGTCGAGACTCTGGTGGCTCCTGGGGCCTATTTTGCCGAGATGTCCCCTGGAGAAGGGGCCCTAAGCCATCTGAACGAGCTCTATTTCTGATGGGCTGATTACATGTTACATAAAATCAAAGAGGAGCCGTAGCAGTGTTCTGCACAGGCGCACATGCCATGGAAGGAAGCAGGTCTGGTCTCCAGGGATACCTGGGAACACAGCCAAATGGAGGCAGATGATTTGGTGCCAGTTGCTTGACTTTCTCCAGCAGAAAGGCAAATGGACAAACGGAAGGAAACCCCTGTTGATCCCTGCAGTGGAATCCAGCAAGGCCAGGGTGATGGAGATGGCAGGGGGTGAAAAATGTGGAACAGGACTCCAAACAATTTTCACCTGGAGCAGAACTATCCTTACACCCCAACGTGTGGAGCACACACTGTACAGGGTCATGGCTCACCAGCCTGTTCCTGGGAACAGGGGCCCAGCAACCTCCTCCAAAAAGGAGAGGCATGTGTTCTGACTCTTATCTGGGAGGGACATCTGCGATCTCAGTGCTCCAAGCACAAGCTCTGGCAGGACACCCTAGCCACCCAGACATTCAGCTCGTCCCTCCGTCTGCTTGGGGTGGTCTGTAGCCCACAGGTCCAGCCACAGCCGCCTGTGAGGCCGCATGTTGGGGTGCAAGAGAGCATTCCTAGAATAAGATGTCATTTGTCTATTTATGTTGGAGCCAGGTGACAGAAGGTAGAGATACGAAAGCTAGGAATGTTTCCAACTGGAGGTCTCCCTGGTGTTCATGTAGCCTGATGCTGCCTCTTGATTGCACAGAAGCAAGGTAAACTAAATGTAACCAGAAGCTACCAAGGTGAACTAAATGTAGCCACCAAGGTAGCAAGAAGCCCAGGTAAACTAAATGACGTCTGCCAAGTGCAGAACAGGAGTAGGAGGCCAATGGGATAAGCCCATCATACATAGTCAATAGGACCAACATATAAGGTTACAGAGCACAACGATTATGTTCTTTTAAACTGTGAGTTAAATTTAAATACATTTTCATTAATTTAGCAGCCCTGAATCAAGGACAATACATATATAGGAAGCCCAAAGAGGAATGTCTTGTTACAACGTGCATCTGCTTTGTATGTTACTTGTTTATTTCATTTCACCTGTCCACTTAGGTGCCTCGAATCCTGACCATGACATAGTGTTCTGTTGAGTCTCTCTCTTCCATATATGTGTGTATTTAATTTTACTGGAGTAAAGTTGATTTATACTGTTGTGTTAGTTTCAGGTGTACAGCAAAGTGATTTAGTTATCCATATCCATATATTCACTCTTTGCATGTATGCATTTATATCATAGCTAAACAAATTCTTTGCAAAGTGATCAATTGAGAATGCAGGTTGACCAGGTGGGAAGCGATCTGAGTTGCCAAAGAAGAGAGGACCCCTGTTTTGCACTAAGGTGACAGTTGTGAAGATGGAGTGATAAGAGGACTCAGCATCTATTTGGGAGATAGAATTGATAATATTTGCTAATGAGCTGATTTTGTGGCAAATAGTGGAATATTTGAAAATGTGGGTGAAATTTTCAGATCGCAAGGTTTTTAACACGTATAGCAGCTGAAGGAGAAGCGAGTCAATGACATTACTTCTTGAGCTCAGCAACGCTCTCTGCTTTCCCTTAGACTGAACTCACTGCTTAGGTGACTTCAGACTGCGGTTTTTGCAGTGGTCACTAAACTCTAGGCAGCATTTGAGAAGTTGTAAGGGATCCTCTTGTTTTCCACGTCAACATCCGAAAGACTGAAATGAATCTTTGGGATAGATGGATACAAAGTCCTACGTTTAATGGACCTGAAATGGAAAAAAAAAAAGAATAAGAACACATGTCCCCATTTCAGTAAGTCAGACAGATGGGTCCCCACTGGCCCATGTCCTATAATCTGGCTGTGTGGCCCAGGAGGGAGAGAGGCAGGAAAACACATTAAGGGTTAGCTTTATGCTGAGTTCTCAAAACAGCCTCATTTCCAAGAAATCAAGGGAAAAGAAGGTCATTTCTATTGGAGGTATTATGGACTGATTGTTTCTTCCCCAAAGTCCTATGCTGATTAGGAATGGGAGGTGGTTAGGTCATGAGGGATTACTGGCTTTAAAAAGGACCCCGGAAAGTTTCTCTTGCCCTTTTTCTACCATGTGAGAATATAAGGAGAAGGCAATAGTATTCAACCTGGAGGAGCCACCATCTGAACCTGATCATGCTGGCACCCTGACCCTGAACTTCCAGCCTGTGAGAAATAAATTTCTACTGCTTACACAGTGCTCACTCTATGGTACTTTGCTATAGCAGTCAGTATGGACTAAGATGAGCGGGAACAGCACCAAAAAAGGCAGAGAGGCAAGAGGGAGCTGGGGCCCCCTGAGTTGGAAGGGAGGGTTGGTGGATAGAAAAGAGCTTGTAGGTTTCAAGCAGGGGAGTGACATAATTATGTTTGCATTTTTCAAAAAGGCTTTAGTTGAGGTAGAAAGACAAGATACAATTTGAGAGAAGAAATGGTTAGAAGTCACCAAGTTATTCCAGGAGAGATTACATGACAATATAGGGTAACACAGTAGTGGTACCAAGATTTTTGAGAGAAAGTAACAGATTCACAGATTTTGTTGTCAATCCAAATGCATATATTCAAAACAATGTTGGCTGATAGATATGCAATGACAGTCACATATCACTTTAAATGTTCTAGTAACCACATTGAGATTGTCATATTGAGTGAAGTAAGTCAGACAGACAAATATATGATATTGCTTAAATGTGGAATCTAAAAAAAAAAATGGTGCAAATAAACCTATTCACAAAATAGCAGCATTACCAATACAGAAAGCAAAGCGTTTTCCCTTTGTTTGGTTACCAAGGCGGGGAAGGAGGGAAGGGATAGATTGAGAGATTGAGATTAACAGATACACACACTATATATAAAATAATTAACTAATAAGAACCTACTATATAGCATAGGGATCTCTACTCAATATTCTGTAGTAGCCTATGTGGGGATAGAATCTAAAAAAGAGTTAATGTCTGTGTATGTATAATTGATTCACCTTGTTGTACAGCTGAAACTAACACAAGATAGCAAATAAACTATCCTCCCATAAAAACAACATTTTTTAAAAAGAATAAAGGACAAGAGGAAAGGTCATGATTTCCCTTTCAAATAAATTTGTCAGTATTTTAAAAACCGTCAAAAACAAAACAAACAGAAATTCTCTAGTAGCCACACATTACAAAAGAGTAAAAACACAAAGGACTTGATTTTATTATTTTGTTTATCTCTGTCTATCCAGAAATCATCTTTTTGACACATAAATCAACATAAAATATCAAGGAGATAGTTTACATATCTTTTTTTCCCCCACTACATCATGTGGTGTTTTACACTCACAGCACATCTCGGTTTGATCTACCTGCATGATTTGGTCTGCAGTGAAGTACTTAACACTGACATATACTATTGCCTACGGCCATGGACAGTTCAGTCTAGAATCTTCTAGAGTTCTCACTTCAACTTTGAACCAGTATCCTCCTGTAAAGATTCATCACTGTTGTCCCATCACAAATGGTGAACCTGGAGCCCAGAGATTCCAGTTCTAGCTTCAGTCCTTCTACAAAGTTGCAGTATGATCTGAAGACAAAATAACCTATGGCCTGGACTTGAGTCAGCCATTGTCTCCCTGAAAGGGCTGGCAGTGATGATCCCTTTTAGCTCTGAGGTCCAGTGATTGAACAATTTTTCAGTGGTGGTGGTGGGGAGAATTCCAGAAGATTCTTCTGAAGGAATGCCACAGTCTACAGTTTCCGTGCATGGACGCTTTTCCTCTGTGGAGTAGTCTCACCCCAAGCCCTATTTAAAGCCGATATGGGCAGAAGGGTTAGTTATTGGTCAGAAAGCCTGAGAGTGTGTCTATGGGTCTGTGGGAAGTGGGTAGGGTGGTTCAGCCTCCAGGCTTGTCTCATGAGTCAAGACTGAGCCAGATGAAGCCAGGGCCCCTGACAGAGATAAGAGGTGGCTTGGACCAGGGGTCTGGATTCATCACCCACTGTCCCAAGTTCCTTCTTGTGGAAGGTGAGGTGTTAACCTATCTGTATGCATTTCAGTGGAAAAATTCATTTTCTCACCTGTATTCTCCTAAAAGCTTCAGCTGGCTAAACTTTTTTCTTCCTTTCAGCTCCTCTTGTGCAATGGGTTCAGCCAGAGAAGTGCCAAGTTTCAGGAGAAGGTAGGGAGAGATAGAGCTCTGGGAGATATTCTTTCATTCTGAGTTAAGAAAAGAGACAGAATACTTACATTCATAAACAGATGGGCAAGTGGATACATTACGAAGAGAGAGAAACAGAGAGACAGAGAAGGCGAAAGAGATGGAGACAGAAAAATTTGTTATGAATATAAATATATACTGACATCTACAAAATTAACAATTGCTCTGATGAAACCTGATAGGTGAGCAAAATATTACTTGGAGAAGCCAAAATAAATTTTACCATATACATTCTTTACAACTCCTATGTTTTTCTCATTAAAAAAATGAAATCACTGGATCTTAATCAAAGCTTAATGGGTGTTTCTTTGCATGTAATTTCAACAGACCTGGAAAACAAAATAATTAGCATGGGTGTGAGTGCTGACTTGTAGTGGAAATCTTTTTTATTCCTTTTAATTGAAACTGGATTGAGCTTCACTTCTCTGTCCGCTTGATTCGGTCAAGTCTCTGTGAGTTCTTTAGGCATTTGTAGGCCTCTCCTATGAAGCACTTCTATGGAGTCCTCACCTGAGCCCTCCTCTGTAACCGCCAGCCTCCTGTGTCCACTCTCCATACCCTGGCAACCCATCTGTCTCTGTATTATTCACCTTTTCAATTGAAAAGGATATATAGGAGGGTTTCTGAATCCCTCCCATAAAAAAAAAAAAAAAAGGGGTCAGGGGCCAGTTTTATTACAGTTGTACAGGGTACCACTTGAAAAAAACAAAAAACAAGAAACTTCTAGATTCTGTCAGGTAGTTAGACTAGGGAAAGGAGTCCAGAATAGCAGTGGCTAAAATACAAAGAAGGGAAAAACCCACGAAAATAAAACAAAGGAAGGTCCAAGGACTCAAGTGAGGACCTCAGGTAGAACAAACAGCATGCCTGGCTAGCCCGATTTACATACAGCAGGCACAAGGGAAGGAAAAAAAAAACATAAAAAGGGGAGCCAAAATTGGGCCAGGGGCCTCTCTTCTCTTCTGTCTTTTGGGTTGGCATGCCCTCATGCCTCAAGGATGTAGTTTCCTTTATTTTCTAAATGAAACTGAGCTATAATGCTGGTCTATCTGAGGGCTATAATGCTGGTCCAGCCATCACTTCAAATTTTTGTTGCAACAAGACAGAACCAAAGAAGTTACAAACTTCCCTGACAATTCCACCCCAGGACTTCTGAATTAGAATCAGTCTTTATAACAAGGATCCAGATAATTCCAAAGCTCCTTAAATGTTGAAAATGTTCTAGAAGGGCAGTGGATTTCTTGTCTATGGTTGCATATTGGAATCACTTGGAGAGTTTTAAAAAGTACTTCCTGAGTTCCACCTTCACATATTCTGATTTAATTATTAGGTGGTGTGACTTTAAAAATGCAGGATGTTTAAGAGCACTTCAGCTTCCCAGGTGGCCCTAGTGGTAAAGAACCCGCCTGCCAATGCAGGTAACATAAGAGACGTGGGTTCAATCCCCGGGTCAGGAAGATGGAGGACGTGGCAATTAACTCCAATATTCTTGCCTGGAGAATCCCACGGACTGAGGAGCCTGATGGACTACAGTTCATGTGGTTGCAAAGAGTCAGACACAGCTAATCAACTACCAATACGCTATACTACAGCGACTTTAATATGTACGGCCAAGGTTGAGAACCACTGTTTGGGTTTAGGACAAATCCTCTGTACTGTGCTGGCAATTAGTTAACAGGGACCAAATGCCCTCCACACACACACACACACACACACACACACACACATCACACGGACACACACACACTCACACCATCTGGTATGGCTCCCCAGTCTTGTCACATGTTCACCCTTTCTCAGCAGTCCCAGGCAAAATTTTGTAAGTCAGTCACACCCTAAACTTTGACACCTTAAAGTTGAAACTTAATATTATGAGGCAGTCAGGAGATGAGTTTTTGCATTCTCTCCAGTTTATTCACATTGCTGTAACCTTCTCTCATTAGCAAAAGAACGTTCCGACAGAGAGTCCTCCTGTGCGGAGTAAATGTGCAGACATATCCCCCATCACCCTTCTGGTGGCCTACCCAACTTCCAAGCTCAGGCATACTGATGCCCCCTTAGTCCCCATCCCATATCCCAACAGTTATTTATATGATGATCAATCTGAACATCTTATTCCACACCGTGGCTCCACAGGAGTAGAGGAGTCTTGGACCCTGGAGTGGAGGTGACCTGAGTCTTGTAACAGTGCTTAATGTTTATACTTGAGAAACGAAATGCATTTTTCCCTTGCTGGTAAATATCTCCTTCATTGATAGTCTAATTTGTTTTCAGCTAGAAAGCCTGAGGCTGTAGTTTCCTTGGGGGCTAAGAAATGAGTTTGTGGATGACCAAGGCCAAGTGGAGGGTATGCCTTCATACAGCATGCTTTCTGATATCCAGACCCAGGTACCTGCGCTCCTTTTCTTGGTTGTGGGCGCCTGAATCGAAACACAGAACATGGTCTGTTCCTCTGCGGTAGTCTCTGCTGGATGCCCTCCTGGCTGCCCACAGCATGGCAGCTGTAAATTTCCTAGGCTATTTTGTCAGAAATCTACATTTAGATAGACTATTTTATGAAGTAGAAAGCCTGACATTTTCGGTGCTTCTTCCCTCCCCCCGGTTTTTTTGGATAGGTAAAAGAGTAATTTTGTAGCATCTTTGATAAGGAAAAATTACAGCACATATTCCAACCTATTATAAATACTGAAAATGCATTAATCCTATAATCTGCAACCCCCAAAATAAGCTGACATAGCCCCTGGGGGTCTGTTAGGTAGACAGATGGCAAGCTCTCAATTATACACATTTTCTCTTTAATTTAAAGACAACTAACTTCTCCTTTCTCCTGTTGGAAAGTAGGTCTGGAATTGGTGAGTTAAAAACTTAAGGCTTTTTCCTTTCTTACAAAACGTGCTTTCCCCCTCTGTGTCTAGGTGTTATTCTTCTTTCTTCATTTATATACTATGAATTCTCTTACTTTTTGTAGGCTCTTGCCTACAATGCAGGAAACCTGGGTTCGATCCCTGGTTCTGGAAGATCCCCGTAAGGGAATGGCAACCCACTCCAGTATTCTTGCTGGAGAATTCCAAGGACAGAGGAGTCTGGCAGGCTACAGTCCTAGGTGTTGCAAAGAGTCAGACATGACTGAGCAACTAACACTTTCACTTTCATTAAATATATATGTCCTGTGCTCAGTTGCTCATCATGTCCATCATGCTCAACTCTGCAACCCCATGGAATATATCTGCCAGCCTCCTCTGTCCATGGAATTTTCCAGGTAAGAATACTGGAGTGGGTTTCCATTTCCTACTCCAGGGAATCTTCCTGACCCAGGGATCAAACCTGCATCTCTTGTGTCTCCTGCTTTGGCAGGCAGATTCTTTACCACTGTGCCATCTGGGAAGCCCATTACACACACACACACACACACACACACACACACACACACACACACACACA